>OY744522.1:186936638-186961638 GCA_963556195.1 Sepiola atlantica
CCCACCCCGTTTGTCTCTCTGCGACAGCCACTCCACATTTCACCATTCACAATCGACACAACTCGAATCATTTATAAACTTCATGGCGTTCTTCTGTTTGGCCTACACTATGAAAAACAACAATGGAGAGAGAAAAATGTGTTTCTATGGATTCGTCTTTGCGACGCATATTCCGATAAAAGATGATTTTAGTTCCTTTTAGGGAAGAGGCGGGAGAGGAAAATATAAAAGTTGATATTTGTGTTTCATGAGAACCCGAAACATTTCTTTTCTCAGTTAACGATGTTCCTCCTAGTTTGTTTTTTTATGCGAAAATAGCAAAATTAAATAAAAGTTGCCGCTAAAATTTTATTGAGAAAACGAAATTTTAAATTTTGATTCAGAATTCCGAATTGTTCTCTTTTTTTTCTCTACTCTTTCTATTTAGATTCGCCCAAGCATCTGTAAAAGAGGCTCCGTCTGTAGTTCCGCCGTACCAACCGTCATTCTCTCACGCTTCAGTGACAGATTTTAGCATTTTCATCTCTGAAATGGCACATTCAATTTTAGATCCGTTCAAAAAAATCGCTATAAGAGACTCTACTGTCAGTCGGTCGGTTGGTCTGTCAAGCTAAAGTTCGAAATCTTATTTTCGTCGCTCTGTCAAGCTTAAGTTCGAAATCTTATTTTCGTCGCTCTGTCAAGCTTAAGTTCGAAATCTTATTTTCGTCGCTCTGTCAAGCTTAAGTTCGAAATCTTATTTTCGTCGGTCTGTCAAGCTTAAGTTCGAAATCTTATTTTCGTCGGTCTGTCAAGCTTAAGTTCGAAATCTTATTTTCGTCGGTCTGTCAAGCTTAAGTTCGAAATCTTATTTTCGTCGGTCTGTCAAGCTTAAGTTCGAAATCTTATTTTCGTCGGTCTGTCAAGCTTAAGTTCGAAATCTTATTTTCGTCGGTCTGTCAAGCTTAAGTTCGAAATCTTATTTTCGTCGGTCTGTCAAGCTTAAGTTCGAAATCTTATTTTCGTCGGTCTGTCAAGCTTAAGTTCGAAATATTATTTTCGTCGGTCTGTCAAGCTTAAGTTCGAAATCTTAATTTCGTCAGTCTGTCAAGCTTAAGTTCGAAATAAAATTTCCATCATTAAATAGCGAATTCTATTTTAGATCGTCTCCAAGAATGATTATAAAAAACCTCTGGCAGTTGAGCTCTCACGCTTAGGTGTAAAATAGCATTTTCCTTGGTCTGTCAGGCTTCAGTTAGAAATAGACTTTTAGTCATCTTTTATTGCTAAACACGTATATTTAATGAACATATCTAATTCTATATGCGTTTAATCGTCTTTATAAAGAGATCCACTAGTCCAGTTTCGTAGGTCTGTCACACTCCTTAAAATAGCAGTTTCGTCGGTCGTAACTCATAATAACATTAAGATGCGTCCACTAAACTCTATAAGACAGTTTTCCACGCTTAACTTTCTTTATAGCATTTCCGTCAGTCTGTCGCGCTTACATTTTACATAGTATTCTAGATGCCTCCGCGATCCGTCGGTTTGTCTTATGTAAGATTAAAGAAGCATTTTCATCGCTAAACGCGCAAATTAAATGGGCGTACCATAAGAATATTATTTGATTCTTTCCCAGTGTTTGAGGCCCAAACACGCGTCACCCCCTCTTACATCTTTTCACTTCTACACTTTTTCTTGCGATAAAAGTTGACGTCATTCATCAATGCGCTCTGAACATTTTCCAGTGTGCAGAGAAAATAAATGAAAAAAAAAAACTACGCGATAAAATTTAGTGCGCACACATGCGGACTATTTTGTTAACTTGTGAATGGAAAAAGCAAAATATTGGAAAATATAATTTTTCTCCACTGTGGAATTTCATTAACATTAATTACGTTATATTTGTGTTGTTATTTTAAAAAAATGTTATAGTTTTTTTTTCTATAGTTTTGATCCAAACTTTTAAACTTCAGGTCGTTTTGAGAAAATCAGGGCATTTTATTAAATATTCATCAATCAAGCTGAAAAGGGGTTGGAAGTCAGATTCATGTCAAACAAGCTGATTGCGATGTACAGCAGTTTGCTAACACTTTATCAATCTTGCCACAAGGCCACCAAGAATGGAGCATTTTATGATAACCAACCATCATATACAGACAAATCATCTTTTCGTCGGCCTTTAAGGTATGATTAGAGTTTTGGGTTCTGCTCAGTTATCAGTGCTCAGCAGGTTGCATCCCCAGACATTGCTTCGTTTCATGAACAGCGCATGCATTAATTATCTCGTCTCCATAGTTCGACGGTGGGATCGCTTTTCATCGCCGATCGCCTGAGGTGCCCCTACCGACAAAAGCTGACAGATGCGATTCAAGCATTAAAAAAAAATAGTTCTATATCAACATCTATGGGTTTATCATGGCTTATCCAAAACTAAGCTCGAACTTGTGTTGTATACTCTCCTCATATGGGGGGGGGGCAGTTAAATAAAGATTTTACCGAAGAGTAACAAGTTTAATTTCTTGTCTGTGTTGCCTGATCGCCTTTCTATTTCAGGCGATAAAACAATACAACTAAGTAGGAACACGCGAGATTCGTAGAACTGCAACACGCAGTGTAAATTAATAAGGAGAGTAGAAAGTGGACCTTATGTTTCTGACAAAGGGGGAATAATTGCTGTTTTCTAGGTCGAAATCTATCTATATATCTAACGCTTATCTTTGGCTAGATTTTAACCTTGAAGTAATATTTTTTAATCCTTACATCAAGTGGCTTAATGCCTTGTCTAGAGCGATTTCCATAAAAAAGACGACGATAACCAAGGGTGATCGAATCTACGTGTATCGATTATGCAGATTGGAGGACGCAGTCTTCAATGATGCGCCTAGCTATTTAGTCGTCTCCAGCGTAGTCGGATCCGGTTCACATATGTTATGACGTAGGAACCCATTTCTGTGTTAAAGTGATTGAGACGTACCCATTCAGAATGAGGGAGATCAACACCGAGTGGGGTGGATTCACGAAGTGAATTAATTATTTGGTGTAGAGTATTGCAATCGTTAATGGTTAATTATTATTCGACTAGTCTAGTATTCAAAAGTGAGAAAGTATTGAAACTTAGTTTGGCTATCCGGAATTATAAATACATTAATACATTCTTGTCGTGATATCGCAATTATTATCGTTTTTAATTTTACGTGTTGAAGCAGCAAAATCACACCCCTTCATTGTAGAGGTTCCCGGATACTGAAAGTCTTTCTACTCTTATAGCTTATTTCCTCGAACCGCTTGCCTTTGAAATTACCTCTCTGTTCCCTGTTTCCCTTAATGCACAAATATGCAGACATTTAAATGTCAAGTGAACGGAGATTAAGCTGCACAACTCCCCACTTACGATGCCCCTATAAATCTGGCCCCTAATTTACAGTAGCCCCTTACGTCTCAGTGGTAGTGTGCTGCCTTGTTTGGGGAGAATTGAAGTAAAAAATCAAATGCCGAATAGAGCCGGGAAAACTGTAGAATTTATTAGTTAAACATTTTAGACCGTTACTTCGGTTGTTAAGGAGGTAGGCGATTTGATATATTATGGGTTATAGGTATATAAATAGACGAATGTCAATCATCAAAACAAATTATTCACAGCGTTTTTTTTTATAAATACAATATTATATTTCATATTAATCAGAGCTACTATTGTCATATAAAAAGGCGTTGTTTCAATAAAAAAAGTATTGACACTTAAGGGTCATAGGTGACCCAAGAACGGAAGTCGACGAAACCACGTGACTTTTGGGTGGAGATTTTAGATTTGTTTTCTGGCGACACTTCAATCAGAGAAGACGTGTCCAATGCGTACAATCTTACTCAGTGTAGCGAGACGAGCTATCCACATGCCTCTGTCTGTCTATCTATCTGTCTGTCTCTCTCTTTCTCTCTTTCTGTCTCTCTCTCTCGTTCGCTCCACACGTACGCAAGTAACCGGTCCGTTTGATATTTTTTATGTGATTATTTCACTCTTTTTAATAAAACCTTTTTTATAAATTATCATCGGCGTCCGAGTAGTTTTGAGAGGATACGAATAGAACCTGAGCTCTCGATGGGTGTATAATTGTGTATACACGAATCGGTGACACTATGTTTTGAAGTAAGATGTAGGGAGAATGTTCAAGTTGCATATCAGTTGATCAAAGATATTCGTCCTAATTCTCTTAGTCAAATTTTTGCTAATGCCCTGAGTAAGAAAAACATAATCATTGACTGCACCATATGGCTAAAACTAACAAGGCACGGAAGGAGATACGTGCTTATATAGATGCATGCCAAAAGAGGCGTGGCCACGTAGGGTCGCGTAGGAGATGTGTCAGAATAGAAGTAAATACGTAGGGTTTCGTGAACGTACGTTTGAAGAGACGTATCCGCGGGAAGTTTCGTTGGCGACATACTGTAAGAGTTGTACCTACTTGAGGGTACGTTGGCGTCCAAAATATAATTTAACCAATCTGATACTTGAACTGGGTAGACACTGCCAAATGGTTCAAACGAATATTTGTCCCAGGTCAATCTCTGTGCGAACAACTCTGACCTCGTTAAATAGCTTACTGTACCCATTCGCCGCAATTCTAACAATAAAGATATAGAATATATCCTATATAAAAAAGATGTAACGGAATTTTGGGACGGCATATGGAGGGTCTTGGAAAGTTATGCCGTAGTATTTTTTATGGTAATCGCTCCAGACAATGCATGAAGCCACTTGATGTAAGTAGCTAACAAGAATGAAATATGATTATCGCTAAGACAAGAGATGCCTATTGGCTTTAGTCTTGAAAAGACCAAGGCTATAGGTAGGAGGAAAACAGTCAGCATGAAGATAGTTCCACAAGCCTGCAGTTCTTGGAAAAAATCTACTGGTATAGGAAGCTGTATTACAATGAGGTATCAAAACAGCGAATTGATAGACCACTAGACCAACGAGTCAAACGAGCTGGAACAATAAAAAGTGTGGAATAGATCACATAATTCTCAATAACACATACCATAATAGTATTTATAGAAAAGACTGAGATTAGCAACATCACGTCTGTGAGAGAGAGGGTGCAATGAAGAAAAAATGGTAGGGCCAATCAAATTACAGATACGTTTCTGCACCTTATCAAAAAGTGTCAAATGGGACAGATTTATCAGCCCAAATATGACAACAGTTAGAGGCTATGGTCGCCTGCAGGGATTTTACATGCGTTATTTTTACATTTTGCAAATTATATCTATCTTTAACTTCAAAACACCTAAAATAATATAATATATATTGTGTGATTGTGTTTGTGTCCACCTAAATGTCAAGAACAAAACAAGGCAGCCTTCCTCCCCACAAACTGATATATTCTTTTTCGGCATATTGACCCCTTTTTGTAATATTCATTTTTTTATAGGTCAACACAAAATAAAACTAGTCATTTGGGGGGAGGATACTATTTGGGCGATTTTTTCTTCCATCAGCTCTTGGTGTGATGTGCCATAGTACTTGCGGTAAGAGACGAAAGGGGGTAGAGTGGGATAGAGATAGATAAAGAGGGGTAGTGTGAGAGAGAGAGTGTAATATTTAAAAAGAAAGATGTAACACACTTTTTAACTGATCTATTTTGTTGTTTATGCCCCGGGCAACGCCAGGTAGCCATGCTAGTATGTTAAAAGTCAGTACAATACAGTTAACGTTAAAGTAGAGGTCGTTCACTTATTTATCAATGTTCAAGACTCCGAAGAAAAGGGCCAAGAGAATAAATAATTACTCACCTTTATAGTACCAGAATAAATGAATAATATTACACAGTATTTATTACAAGTATATAACAATATACCTATTAAATTATCGTATGCAAAATGATTCCAATGTTCCATGTATATATATATATAGATATATATTTGTTTAGGCATATATCTACATAATGCGACACTGTTATGTCGATGTTATCGATCAATAGCTGTTAGAAACTGAGATCTCATCGTAGAAGAAAGAAAATTTGATCCTTCATTTAGATCATATTTGGAAATAACCTATATATATATATATATATATATATATATATATATATATATATAAATCTAATATTTGACAGAACTTGTGACAAACTCAGCTATATACGTTCTTTTAGTGGCTAATCGACTGTTTTGTATTAAAAAAGTTCACATTTTATCCTGCAACACAATTATTATAACCAGCCATAATCAATTTCAAATGATAAAAAAATATTGTTTATGAATGTTGATGTTTGTAGTCTATTTGATTGTTTATCTGGATCTGTAGCAAAATGATAAGGAGTTTTTCTTTTGTTATTTTGTGATGCAAAGGTGATTCTAATTAACAATTTCGGAAAAATATGTATACATCACTTTTTGTTGAATTTTATAAACATGAATATATGATATTAGTTAAGTCATGAATGTCGTATTCTTATCAGTTATATATATATATATATATATATACTTATTGAAGATTAAGACAATATCGGTATGGTCCTTTTCAAATCCAAGCCAAGGAGACTATAGTTAGCCTCCTATGCCGGAATCTCTTCAGCCTTTTCCGAGGATACCCACATAAACATAGGCTGAAGAGAGTCCGGCATAGAAGGCCAACTATAGGTCCTCTTTGTTTGGATTTGAAACCGACAGTACCGATGTTGTTTTAATATTCTGTAATTACATATATAAATAAATATTACGCTTTATTTTTTAAGTTTTCTTAATCGAGAACTCTACGGGGGTTCTCTCTCACTAACCTTACATAAATATATATATATATATATAATACATATATATATATATATAGTGTGTGTTATAATGAAATAAATTCCAGGAGGAAATCCGGGTATGGTAGCTAAAATATAGGAACACGAAATTACATAATCATCGATGCAATAATTTATTTAGACCTTGTGGTATTGTCAAGCATCCAATTTAAATGATTACATTTTTGAAACTGAGAAAAGAGAAATTCACACTCACCAATTCAAATATAATTAGAGAGAGAGGGAGTGACAACATATCTTATACATAGAGTGAAGGAGAATTTGAAGCATATTTAATCTATAATTTTATAGGTGGGATTACTTGGATGTCTGGTGTCTGTTTTCAAATCTTCCCTTTTCTTATGTCCATCCTCACTCTACGATACTTTTATTAGTCGCCAGACAGTGGATGTCACTTTCCAATGAGCAGAGACGGGTTTTAGGGCTGGTGATTCTTGACACGCTGACCTGATTTCTTGAGAGACATTGAATACCCTACTTGCCTCTTTACAATTTCTCAATTTCTCTTTATATATATGGCTTTTTCTTCCCTCTCCGTCATAAATCATGTAATCCTACTTTGGAAGAATTTCGCAGTCAATGTCCTTTATTTACTTGCCTGTTCATAAAGAGACAGTTAGAAACAATGACCATTTTTAATGTGTGGGTGAGTTAGGGTTAAAAAGGACATGCTGGATTGGTACAACAATTAAAAATTGCATGTCTAGAAGTATATCTCTTTCAGTGAGGGAGGAAAGAACCAACGGTGGGCAATATTAGAACAGATACTACACTTCGACCCGGGACGATGATTGTCTCAATTACTATGTATACAATCTTAGATGATTTTGATCTTCCATATATTTTAATAAGTATTTTTGCATCAGGGGTAAGCATGGTTTTGCGAGAAAAAATGTATTCTCTAGTTTAACATTACAAAAAAAAACATCAATGCTAAATTTAGAAAGCCTAGAAAAGCTCACATTTGTTCATTGAACAACTGAGGTGGGAAATAATGAGGAATGAGAAAAGGGGGGGGCGCCAAATTTGACTACCGTTTTTGACTTGAAAAGGAAAATGGCCGCCGCCATTCAGTTTCCAATCTGTAGAAAAGACGATTGGAGTCGCTAACACATTTTGGTTTTCGTTTTTAGTTTTCACTTTTTTTTCGTTCTACAAAATAAAAATGCTTTCACTTTTTTTTCACGTTTTTGTTTCTTTTTTGGATACGTCAATAATATCAATAAAAAAAGCTGGAAGAAACCATTTTTTTCTATTCCACCTTCAAACAAAATAACGAGCAAATACCCCGAAAGAATTCCTCTTTAAAATTAGTTTATATCCGTACAAAAGGTAGTGGCGAAAAAAAGAAATAATAAACCCAAATTTACTTTTAAGAGTTGATAAAAGGAAAGAAAATGAGGCGTTTATATTTTGTATTCTCTTAAGTGTTCGAACGTATTGTAAAAATAGACCGTATTTATCCACTCGATTCAACAATAACACATAAAATATTGATATCAATACAGACGTGGTGCTCAGATTTATTGTATCATGGTCCATAAGTGACTTCCTTCTTCTTCTTCTTCATCATCATCATCATCATCATCATCATTATTATTATTATTATTATTATTATTATTATTATTATTATTATTATTATTATTATTATCATTATCGTGGTGGTGGTGGTGGTGGTGGTTATTATTATTATTATTATGGTGATGGTTATTATTATTTTTGTGATGGTTATTATTATTATTATCATTATTATTATTACTACTACTACGATAACGCAAGTTCATGTTCGTACGTTATAACCTGACACCCCTGTTTTAAATATAGGATGCTCGATAGACGATGATTTATTTATTTAAAATATGTTTAGCTGACAATTATTTTCCTGATTATTTTTAAACGATATACATTGTTACACTAAATCAATCAAATAAAACGGTTGCAACTTTTGTTTTATTTTATTAAGAGAATATTTAGCTGATAAGAAAAGAGAATATTTATTGTTTTAAAAAGATATACATTTTTACCATGTTTTTTTTTAATACAGAAGAGACATATAAGTTTTATTTATTGAAATCATATTTAATTGACAATGAAAATGTTGGCGGGAAAAACAAACGATTTCTTTTCTTAATATTATTGACCCTTACATAAATGTATGATTTCAAACGAACTAAAATTCACAGTTAGTTCTGCAAACATATGAAGAAAGCAGGCATGAAATGTCGATGGGGTCTCGCTAGTACTATCTATCACTGCTGTAGCTGAGTTTATCGAAACATGTAAATTCAGAATGGTTAATAATTGTAATTAGCTTTGGTAAAGGAAACCATAACGAGATATAAGAAAAAGAATAGATCGTTCTTAGTTTAGCTGTAAAACGACTACATGTTGCCATCAGATCTACTAATACTACTGCTTCTAATATAGTAAGTATTTTGATGCCTTTTTTCGTCAGACGAGTCCAAATATTGTAGAAAATAATGTCACTTCACCATCATTGTTTCAATATCTATTAATAACAGAACGTTGCCTCTTTGGTGCGTATCCGACTATAATTCAAAAAGGACACAAACTACACATAAAAACCTTACATAATCAGTTTGTGTGTATCGGACTAGAATTCAAAAAGTACACAAACTACACATAAAAACCTTACATAATCAGTTTGTGTGTATCGGACTAGAATTCAAAAAGTACACAAACTACACATAAAAACCTTACATAATCAGTTTGTGTGTATCGGACTAGAATTCAAAAAGTACACAAAATACACATAAAAACCTTACATAATCAGTTTGTGTGTATCGGACTAGAATTCAAAAAGTACACAAACTACACATAAAAATCTTACATAATCAGTTTGTGTGTATCGGACTAGAATCCAAAAAGTACACAAAATACACATAAAAACCTTACATAATCAGTTTGTGTGTACCCGATCTGGTTATGCTCGATATTCATAAAGGTCAGCGTAAATCAGATTAGTACAAGAGTATCATAACTTTTAAATGCAAGACATAAACTGTTATCCTGTACAAACTGTGTATGCTAGGTATTAGCCCAATAAGATAGTGGCAGGTATACTACAAAGAAGGTAATCTCCCTCTACCTGGCTAGGTAAGTTCCCACACCTGCCAGTATCCTATATCTCTATGAAGCCACCATGCGTCAATCCATACAGTATTGTTGTTATATCTGGGCTGGTGCGCCTAACACTAGTCTCACATTCTTGAACAGAATTAGATAAACAGCTTCTAACCTAATAGGCCCCACACTACCTCGATTTTTTCAGAAGATGGAGTTTAGTAGACAATGTTCCACCAACACTGTCTACTAAGCTCCATCCCCTGAAAAGATCGAGGCAATGTTTCATCCCTCTGCTTGTTTTAAAAGTGCTATAACGGAACTTGCTCTGACGAAAGTGCTCTACTTGTGCCTCCCCCCACCCCAACTGACCCGAAAATAAGCAAAATCCCGCCCCTTTACTGTAAAAGTCCCCAAATGCCGGATTTCTTTCTACTTTAATGTCTTCTTTCCTCGGACCGCTTGCATTTGGAATTCACTCCTCTATCCCCGTTTCCCTGACTGTACCAACATGTAGGAATTTAAATGTAATGTTAAAAAGCATCTAGCTGCACAACTCCCCACTTCGGATTCTCTATAAATCTGTCTCTTAATTCATAGTCACCCTTTACGTCTCAGTGGCAGTTTGCATTATTTGGGGTAAACTGAAGTTAAAAAAGGGAGATTCCGAATAATTTTATACCAGCTACTTAAAAACAATACAGCATGGTCTGTTTTAATTACTTCACACGTCTACTGTGGGACTTCGCTGGCAATATAGCCACGCCCGTTAACTTTTGCAAGTAGCTTCAATCAAAAAAAAAAAAATTTAATTTCTGACAATCCACCATGTTTATATTTCCAGACACGGTTGTTTGACTTGAACCAACGATTATTTTCTTTCCGACAATCAATGAAGCTATGTTTTTATTTGCCAGGTACGTATCCGTGTCAAGTGCGCCTACTTCTGTCAAATGGCTTTTTCGGTACACCCGGCCTAGATATTAAACATGATAACATCTAGTGAGGAAATAACAATAACATTAAAACCTAATAAATAACATTATTAGAAATATAGATAAACAATACTAAGAATAACTCGAGGAAACTGAGACTGTCTGAGTAGATATGTTTGAAAAATCTTACAACCTGCCTTCTCCTCAATGGTAGAGGCATCAGCATCGGTTGGTACCACAACAAATGGTCGTTGATGGGTTTAAAGGATAAAAACACAGAAGAAATAATCACTCAGTCTCCAGCGAACACCGCCAGCTTTTTCTAACCAGTGACCTATCACTGTAGTGAGTATTAAATAATACTAATGATGATGTCTCCAAACCATAACAGGAATATGTGACACTACCGCAAGTGAGTCGATGTAAACCCTCCGAATGTTGTCCTTATTTACTTGCCTTCCCATGGCATAGGTAAACGTAATGGATATTGTAGATTTGCGTAAATAATTGCTTGAGTCTGGAAGGATTACTCCTTAATTGACCGGGAACAGAAAAAAAGAAGTGTTGTATCGGAACAAATATTACTCTTTTCACTTGGTCAAAATGCAACGAGAGTCTTTGGTTACAAATGACGCGTAAAATAGTCAACCATTTTTATTTAAATATGTATCTGCTAGAATGTTGACTTCCTTTCACTGTCGAGATGCAATCGATATCCTCTGAAACTGCGCTTGTGCGGGGATTTTATAATAAATAAATAGTTGCGCAATACGCCACGGTATGTCTCCTGACTTGACACTGATAGGAAAGAGTCCAAGGCGACTGGAAACAGTGTTGGCATAAGCAGAGAAAGACTGGTGTTATTTCCGAGTGTTTCTTCTCCTAGACTAGTTGCTCTACCAATGCTTGGGAATCTAGCCTACTCTACTACTTCACCTAGAGATGTATAGAATATACATGGTTTAATACCTTTCTGATGGGTATTACTGAAATTGGTCCAGTAACCGCAACTGAACTTGAACCCTGAACACCCAGCCCACAATCTCCGACCGTAACCACTAGACCTTGCTGCTTCCAGAGTACGATCCTTTATGCTTATTAATTAAAATTATTCATGTTATTATTTATTCAATCGAAGGTCACTCGATTATTGCGTTTATGTAATATCTATATTTAATTTTACAAAATTAGCAACCGGGGCAACACGGGGTTACCCTATTAACTTTCCATCTTTTCGTCATTTTCATTTCCTTTCCGCACATTGGATTATCGGAAGCTATACAAAAGACACTAATGATAATAATCGCCATGTTTGTGAGAGCTTGGCGATTACGGAAAGCGGGATCGTGTTGTTCATGATCATCTATGACGATGTCAAACGAACCTTTCAACCGCTTCGATAAGCGCAAATTTTTCATCCGTAAAAAGAAGCAAAGGAAAAAGATAAATCCTAAATCCCTCCGCCTCAAGTAATGCTTTTTGTATCATCATCTAACTCTAACAGCATCCCTTCACCCATCGCAACCTCGGTACCTGTCGCGTATCTGAGATCAAACATCGATTTTCCCCCTGACCAATCACTTTGCTCATCTTGCCGTGCACGCCAGTGCTGATCGTCTCTTCCATATCAGTTAAGCGAGAGAAAGAGGACAAAGAAAAGTATTTTTCACTCTCCTTCAATCTTCCACACTTTTTCTTTCTCTACTTTCTTTTTTTTATCACTTTTGACGTCTTAGTTTTCATGTATCGCTCTCTTTATTTCTCACGTTTGACCTCCATCTCCCCATCTCTCTCTATCTCTATCTCTCTATCTCTCTATCTCTCTCTCTATTTCTATCTCCCTGCCTCTTTTCGTTTCATTTCCCTTTTTAATCTTTCGCTCTGACTGTCAATTTTCTACTTTCAATTACTTTCCATCTATAGATTTTTATCCCCCTCCTCCTCTGTCTCTATCTCTTCATGTTCTCTATACCGAGGAGGAAACACAGAATAGGATGATTTCAGTTTCTTTTTCTATTTCTAATTCTGTCTCTTTCATTTACTCTAAACCCTTTTTCTAATGTTCGCTCTATATTTCTCATTATCACAACTTTACATTTGTTATTTCTGTCTTGTGTCTCATTCCTTCTTTAACCGATTCGCTCTTGCTTTCTATTTCTTGTTTCCTCTCTTTCTCTCTCTCTCATATATATATATATATATATATATATATATATAATATACTATACAAACTTTCTTGAACGGTTAAAGGTGGCAGACATGTTTGTATAATTAAATAATTATACAAAAAAGTAAAAATGTATACTAAAATAAAGCTCTTCGTTTTATTGTGCACTATTGTATAAACACTGTAGAGTCATTGGATCAACATCTATGAACACACGACCATTATATATATATATATATATATATATATACACACATATATATATACATATATATATATACATACATATGTATATATACATATGTATATGTATATATACATATACATATACACATGTGTATATACACATACATATGTATACATATATACATATATATACACATATGTATATGTATCCATATGTATATATACATGTATATAAACATACATATATATATACATACATATACATACATATACATATATATATATACACATATATATATACATACATATACATATATATACACATATATATACATATATACGTACATATACATATATATATACATATATACGTATATACACATATATATGTATATATCTACATACATATATATACATATATATATATATGTATATACATATATATATATATATATATATACACCTATATACACCTATATACATATATATATATATGTATATACATATATATGTATATACACATATATATATATATATATATATATATATATATATACATATATATATGCCGCACTGATAAGCTGTGATACAGTGAAACAGTCTGTATGTGGATGACTATATATATATATATATAATTCTGTCCTTTTACCTCATTCTCACTGTCACCCGATCTGTTTTTTTCTCTCTTTCTATCTATATGTTTTTAGTTTATCGTGTAAGAACAGTTTATTTATTTTTATTTGTATTGTTCTTTTTCCACCTCTGGACCCCCCCTCCCCCCAAAAAAAAAACAATTACTCGTTCTTTTTGCCTTATTCTCTGAAACATATCTTCATATTTACACATCATTCTTCTTCTACATGACTTATCCTCTTTTTTCTTCAGTTTATTTTTCGTCCTTTTCCTCCATCGACTGGCTTCTGCTCGTCGCTGCCATATAGTACACTTAACCGATTGGTGCAAATGACAGACCGCCCTTTCGTACAAGGATGGCATCGGTCTTGGGAGGGAACGTGCGATTCGCTGGAAGGGAAGTCGCTTCGGCTGATGGGCATCCCAATGGCTATGCGATCAAGATGGATTTCTCAGTAGATTTCAACGAAAACAACCGACAAATCAGATAAGATGTCTATGTGATATATATATATATATATATATATATATATATATATATATATATATATATATATATATATATATAAAGACAATTTTTTTTGTGTGTCTTAAATAACTAATATAAGTTAGTAAAACATTTATATGGAACAAAACGTAGATTTAGTATAAGGAACGTTTATGTTTTGTCTTTTAAGGGAATATCTGATCAACTCTGCTGGGAATCCATGAAATTAAATACTGTCTTGTTTTTTAATTCCCGAAACAGTTTTTCATGGTAAACAACTGATGATCTCTTAAAATAGTGTTAGAAATAAACTAATATAATAACTGTAAAAAATAAATTGACTTACATGAGTGATTTTCCACTGGAAGACTTGGGACTATAAGTTGTTGTTTTTTTAATATAGTTTTAATGGTTGGGAAACTGCCGAGACTATATATATATATATATATATATATATATATATGTATATATATATATATATATATATATAGTACATGTATTGTATTAGTTTCTGTAGATGTAAATCCGTTGAAACTCAGATGTTTATAAAAAGTGCTCAATAACAAGTAGAGCTGTTCTTAAGTATACATCTTTATTTATACAAACATTATTGGTTACATATGTGCATACATACATTTTTGTTTACTTTAATCTTATTAATTTCGGAATAAAATTCTATCATCAGAGTTGACCAGTATTGTCATTTTTTTTCATCAAAAAACACAAAAACAAAAATAAACAAACTTTTTTCTTTTGTTTCTTTGATAAATGTCCTTATCAAAGAAGCAAAAGAAAAAAAATTGTTTCTTTTTGTTTTTGTGTTTTTTGATAAAACAAATGACACAATACTGGTCAACTCTGATGATAAATTTTATTCCGAAATTAATAAGATTAAAGTAAAAAAAATATTAATTAATCTTGCATTGATAATGGCTTACATTTTCAATTTATAATATAGTTTTATAGATTTCTTTTTGTCAGAAAAGTATCATAGTTGCTTCTATTGCGGGGCTATTATGATAATCTGTTCTCTTTTGAGCAGCAGGGGATTTGAGTAGACTTGATTTTTGCGTACAATATCATCAACGAGAATGTAAATTCACCTTGCGAGGAGGCATTTACACAGACGCGAAGCTGTGGTGTCCACTCTCACCCGCAAAAATATACCACCGTCGCATTCGTCGTCTCAATAGAAGAAAGTCAGCATTATCTGTCCGTTTCTTTGCTCTGTGGAACAACATTCCAGTAGAAGGCTTGACGATGACTACCATACCCATGCTTAAAGCGACCTTTGACAAACATGCAGACTGTATGATGATATAAATAGCTTTGACCCTTCACATGGCTTGTTTCACTATCCTATTTTTTTGCCAAATAAATTTGATTTAATTTGATGATGTATTTTATAATGGATTAGCCTCGCCATACAACATAATTATAATCTTGCTTTGTAACAAAGCACATCAACCTCCCTCGGAGCAGAAACAGATAACTAAGTACAGCTGCCATAATATGTGGCACTTTTGCGTTTTCTCACACCAGACAAAGGCGGACTCGAATCAGCAAACAAAGGCGGACTCGAATCAGCAAACAAAGGCGGACTCGAATCAGCAAACAAAGGCGGACGCGAATCAGCAGCCCAAGATGGACGCGAATCAGCAGCCCAAGATGGACGCGAATCAGCAGCCGAAGATGGACGCGAATCAGCAGCCCAAGATGGACGCGAATCAGCAGCCCAAGATGGACTCGAATCAGCAGCCCAAGATGGACTCGAATCAGCAGCCCAAGATGGACTCGAATCAGCAGCCCAAGATGGACGCGAATCAGCAGCCCAAGATGGACGCGAATCAGCAGAATGGCGCAACAGATCGGATGTTCCTAGAATTATCTTTGGTCTAAAATTTTGTAATGTTTTCCCATATGACGAAATATAGTTCTCAAACATATAGGCAAGCGCATTTCTAATAACTTCTTGCACTATATCTTTGTTTTACAATACATATCTTATAGTTCATAGAATGGTTGAGATAAAATTATCGTTATAGCTCCAAATATTAAAGTAGGCCGATTGATTGACGTTACTTATATGGATGACATTTTTTACAAATGCCAGGTACTGTATGTGCTGTTCTTTTTGTTTTGATTTATGGCATATAAAAATGTTCGGGTTATTTTATGCCGACTCCATTTATATTGGTAAAAGTATTTTTTACTTGTAGTTCATAATATTTTTTAATGTCTCAACAGATTTGGATAGAATTCCTTTATATGTGTATATTTCTTGAGTAAAGAGTCTGCAATTGATTATTTTTTTCCTAAGGAATTTTGGTTTATCGAACTTATAGATGTTAGATATTGGGGTATAAACCCACCATTTTCAGAAAGGTCATTATGATTTCCACTCTGACGTCGTTAGATTGTTCCTTTCATCGTACCAACATTGTAGTGGTTTCTTAGTAGGGGAGCAAAATCAACACATTTTTACATAACGTCTTCGACTGTGTATGGCACTTGACAAGTCGCACACCCTGGTGGCTCCTTCTGCTCAAACAGGAATGAATGTGTGGCTTTTGTATGGGGAATACGGACTCGAGAGAGGACGACGTCGTCCGTTCGTGACTTTTTAAAGCCCTTCCTCCATTTGTCGTGATCAGTGTGTATTGTCAACAATTTATTGCATGTACAGGGTGGGCCAAAATAAGGGTCCTATCTTTAAATTTGAATAACTTGAATTTGAATAACTTCCACAAAATAAAAGTTAAACTCACCAAACTTTATGTGTGTGTAGACTGACCCTTCCGAGATTTTTTGAAATAAACAAAACAAATTTTAGCCGAAAAACACTTCTTAAAACTTACAAAAACTAAAGTATTGTTTTTTACACTGTTTTGAGTTTTTTAAGCAAAAATAATGTTTTCTAAATGAGGCTACGTTCCTTAGGGCTAATACGGCTCATGCTTGCTTCGGAAGGGGTCCTTTACTTATTCTAAAAAAAAATTTTTTTTAAATCAATAAATAAAAAAGTTATGAATTTTTAAAAATAGGACCCTTATTTTTGCCCACCCTGTATTACTGCGCCATCTACACTGCCATTTTTTACGAATATATGCATGGATGTTTGTCTTGCCGTCTGTGTCTGGAAATTTAAATTTGTTGTTGATGGTCTCTTTTATAACAGTGTTGGCTGCTGTGTCAGCCTTATCATTTCATTAGATTCCTATGTGACTTGGGATTTAACAAAATATAATCTTTTTGGTGTTAAACAGTGATGTGATTATACATAATAGTTTGATGATCAGTGTGTTATCCAGGCTTCTATTTTTCAATGTTGTTAATACTGATAAGGAGTCGGAAAGAATGTATAACAAGATCCAAGTGGTCTTGCAAGTCGAACACCGACTACCGATCGGTAACTACAACGAACAGTCCCGGGCCGTGTATTGTGATCTGTGCCCACCAGATAATGTCCGGCAATCGCATATCGATTTAATCGAATCAAATTTATTTGGAAAAGCCTAGTAAAGTACAACAAGCCATATAAGGAGAGAGGAAGAAGTTATTTACATCTACGAATGGTGTGTATGTCCAAAGTTGCTTTAAACCTGGATATGGTAATCAGCGTCACGCCCTCCTTTAGTAGTTTCTTCCAAAGAGCAAATACATGGATACAGTTATTCTTTGGATCGGTTCTTTGTAGGTAAGCGTGGAGACTCCTGTCACTATACTAGTCGCCAACTGTTGAAAACGCACAGGTATACGATATCTTTTTTATTGGTCCCCAGATTTTTCTCCGCAACCATCCATTGAATTTCTCTGAAATTTTGCATGAAGTTGTAACTTTGGTCTGGTTGGAAAGTGACATTCTCCTATTTTTGAAAATAAATTTGGTTAGCCCCCCAGGGGGTCAAAAGGCCCCGAAATGGCAAAAATGACATTTTTTGCTCCATAACTTTTCATCCATCCATTCAATTTCTCTGAAACCTGGCTAAAATGTGGAGGCAATTGTTCCTAATAGAAAATAAGTATCGCTAACCTTGGTAAAAAATTTGGTTCGCGCCCCCAGGGGGTCAAAAGACACCAAAATGGCAAAAAATGACCCTTTCTCCCATAACGTTTTATCCATCCATTCAAATTTTCTGAACCTTGGCCAAAATGTAGAGGCAATTGTTCTGGATATAAAATGAGCATCCTTGACCTCAGTAAATTCTGGTTCGCCCCCAGGGGGTCAAAATGCCCCAAATTGCCCAAATTTATTGCACTTTACACTAGCCACATCGAGTCACATACAGAGGGGGACCACACATGCGCGGCTTGTTAATAAGATTTTGTTGCTGGAATGGCATGCTCAAGAATGATCCGTACCACAGATATGTATAAGGGGCAGAAAATATCTGCCGATAAGTCGAGAAATGATCTTTGGATCAAGTAGAGAACCCGCCTTGTTTTGTTCGCCATCGCGATGCAATTTAGATTTCAAAATATGGTTGATATGCCGTAAAACAAGTACACCGAAGAAAAGATACATTTTACTATATTTGACCTTATAAAAAATTGGTTCAAAACAACCTTAATAGAAATATTAAGTCTCTACTTAATCATATGATTAGTGAACTTTGTTTTCATTGTGATAATTTAAGTGCATTGATTCTAACCGCATCTTCGCTTTAATAACCAAAAGACAATGTCTTTCAATGATAGTGTCGTGTCCTTTCCTTATGTTTACCACTGTTTGTTTGTTTTTCTTATATCATCATATTTCATTGTTTTCGTTCCCCCTGAAGAGATGGTCGTCGATGCAGTTTAGCGACAAAGCTAACGAAACTTGATTTCCCTAAATGACAAACAAAATCGACAGCTCTGAGCTTCGTCCCCAACCGCATCAGATTATCCAATGAAGGGCATTCGGCTGCATTAGAAAATAACAAAAAATGTCTCATCTCGTTAAAAGGCAAACTTTCTGTATTAAGTGGAAATCCCTGTCGCTTGTGGAAAAAAAGCGAAGAAAATAATAAAGATTCGACGAACACGAATCTAATTATTATTATTATTAGTAGTAGTAGTATTAGTAGTAGTAGTAGTAGTAGTAGTAAAAGTAGTATGTTTATTGTTTGTACTCACAAAAAAAGCGAACAAAATAATAAAGATTCGACGAACACGAATCTAATTTTTGTTGTTATTATTATTATTATTATTATTATTATTATTATTAGTAGTAGTAGTAGTAAAAGTAGTATTTTTATTGTTTGTACTCACAAAAAAAGCGCACAAAATAATAAAGATTCGACGAACACGAATCTAATTATCATCATCATCATCATCATCATCATCATCATTATTATTATTATTAGTAGTAGTAGTAGTATTTTTTTGTTCTCACAAAAGTCATCGTAAGTGACTGCTCACTGATAATAACCGCTGGTTCTCCCTAGAGTCTGAGTGACAACAAGCCTCCCCATATTTCCAGTACTCTCCACCTTTTTTTGATAACCATTGCAAATGAGTTTGATTATATCGCAACAGCCGTTTACCATTAATTCCTCGCTAGTAACGACCATTGCTCTCCTGTGGCCATTGGGTGGCATAAGCAACCCAGGTCCCAGCACTCTCCGCACTCTTTCAATAGAGGTCTTGTTAGTGCTCTCTGATATTGGTCGTCCCCTCCTCCTTGACCCTTCACGCTTATTTTGTGTTGTATCATCTAGGGCTGGTGAATTGGTGTGGGGAGCAGTTTATGAAATTTCTTGCAGTTTCTGTTTCTTGGGTTCATGTGGTGGTGTTTTTCCTGTGGTTTTGTTTTCTTTCTATTGTAAATTCCATGTCATTGATTACCGTTTGTAGCTTATGCAGGTTGGTTTCTGCATTCGAGGATTTTCCTCAAGATTGCGACTGTTTTCATCATTGTCGTCCTTTATTATTATTATTATTATTATTATTATTATTATTATTATTATTATTATTATTTCTTCGGACTTTTTTTTACAAAGCCAAGTGATGTTATTCGTACTCCATGTCTCGACCTTTTTTTCGATGAATGAATAAAAATGGCGCTGTTGATTGAAGAATTCATAGATTGGATAGCTGTAATACCCGTGTTCAAGTGTTACAATTTCGAAGCCGGACGTATCTCTATCTAAAGTTAAGTATATTTATATGTTTGCATATTTGTATGCACAAAATTCTCTCCTAAACTCATTAACCGATCTTTATGAAGTTTGGAAAACATCAGCTACGCGTAAGAGTATGCAATGTGAACTATATTTAGTTTAAATTAGAATGCGGCAAAGAGTAGGTAGAAGCCCTTCGTGAAAATTTACGTACTTTCGATTTTTGTGAAATTTCGATGCTAGATAATCAACATCACTTAATAAATATTTCCCAGTTTTCAGTTTCTTTACAGAATTTTAAAGGGTTTTTAGGGGTTTAATATGAGCACCACGTGCGATTTGAAAATTGAAATATATTAGGGGTATATGTTACGAGACTCAGCAGAGGCGCGAACGGGGTCCAAAAAAAGAACGAGAAAGGGTTTAAAAACATAAATTTGCAACAAGTGAAGTTGACCTACGACGAGAATAGATATTTTTCTACTTACCTATGTAAGTTGTTTTTATTTTTACGTATTATAAATGGGTTTTCATTAGATGTAAAAAAGAAATGTCTTGTTTTTTTTCCCAACGTTTTCACAAAAATCAATATGGCCGCTCCAGGTGCATTTGTTAGTAACCCCCCCCCCCCAAATCGGCCATTTTGTTTTCTCAAGTTGCGGTGAGAAAACTATTGATTTCTAATAAATAGCACTTCAAACGGGTTTAAAATACAAACAAATAGCACATGCAAGTTTGAAACTAACTTTTACAGCTTACAGTTACTTTTATTTGTTGTAATTTGTTTTTTTTTGCGTTTTTACTCTGCTGAGTCTCGTAAAAGATTCCCTATATTAGATTTGCATTTGATTTGATCCATAGTAATCAGATACCACGTAAGCGAAATTCTCTGGATTTCAATTTAAGCTTAAGCCTAAAACGTTAAACATTTTCCAGAATAAAAATAATATAATAAACTGTGAAGTAAATAGGAATAAGGATTCAACAAATAAGGTTTAGTATCATTATGCCTTAATGTTAATCGTTCGTAAAGGGACATGAAAGTGGTACACACTTTTATCTTCGAGGAATTAATTTTACCCGTCCTAGGACGGGTATACCTCTTGTTCGGTATAGAACCGGGTGTACAAGAAAACGGTGAGAAGGAAGTAATGTCAGTAGTTGACGTCCCGGATGGATTTTGCATCCGGTGGTTTGGTTTATTAGACTGCCTGCTATTTTTATAAACAAGGTACACCCACGCCTTGCATGAGTTTTTAATTACTCTTGACATCCCTAACGCATAGCTTTTCTCTAAAGGCCTCCGGCATTTTGGAAAATACTTAACGTATTCTAAAAACATCATGTTAACATGAGCTAGGCGGCATGTTTCGTGAATTGCATGTTTGCAATGTATGCGAATTACAATCTTGCTGCGAATGAGATATATTTGACAAAAAAAACAAACAATACAAATAATTGGAAATATGTCTGTTCTGGATTTTTGATCACCCAGAATTTTATTTGTCGACTTGAAAAAAGTAAGGGTTCTACAGATACGTTGCACAGACTTTATCAAGAGCAAAGAAGATTAAAATAGCAAAGAATGAGAAGTTATATAATTTTAAGGAATATATTTAATGTTAGTGTATAATACAATTTTAATCTACATATATAGCGAAGATATGTAATGTGTTCTCTGTTTTGTTCTCGTCTTCTCTTTTTTTATTGCTAATGTATATTTTGTATATATGTATATTTCGAATACATATATAATCATATATATTTTTTTATTTTATTTTATTTTTTCATTTTATATTTTATTATATACATATATATTTGCATGTCTTCTTTCTCTAGATAGATTTAAATTTTTATTATACCCTAACATTATATATATTCTGTCAAATTACAGATCTCTTTCTTTTCTCGTTGTTCGCTTTTTCTGCTCTTAATAAAGCTCACACAACAGCTAGGCGAAACGTTTACTCTTTTCCTTTTTGATTAATATATATATATATATATATTACCTGATGATTCTTGGATGATGACTTAAACTCGGGTCGTGAATTCCGCTTATTTCTATTATTCATAATAATAATAATAATAATAATATATATATATATATATATATATATATATATATATATATATATATAATTAAAAGAATAAGTAGAATTTACAACCCTAGTTTCAGTCACCACTCAAAAATCGTCAGGTAAACTTATCTTCAGTACTGATAAATGCTTGCTTAAACTCGGGTCTCAAACCTCCTGCCTTTTTATTGTATTTATATCTACTCTGTGTATTGAAAGCATTTTCAGAATATATTGTATTTGTGCAGTTCTCAATTTATTCGTTTTATTTTTCATAGCTTTGTCTGAATCTTTAATTTTTATATATATACATTCTAAACAGAAAATAGCGGATTGAACGGAAACGGTTATATGCTTGTAGAGATCGATATTTGCCTGTTATTTTGCCCCATATAAATGTATTCGTGTCATCCTATATTTGCTGATTATTCTTGTCGGGTTTTTATCCTTATAGTCTCTGTCTCATATATATAAGTCGATTTCTACCTAATCAAATATACCTGACTCTTCTATAGACCGAACTAAATTATCTACTGGAACTGATTAGCGTGATTAAATAGGGTCAAATTCATCTTACATTATTGGCTGACGAGACAGCTGAGAAATTTGGAACATTAGACTTTCGCACTTTGTGGTGATTAAGGGTCAGGGCTCAAGCCCCAAGGTTGATACGTTGGTTAAGTAATGTCACACCAATGAATATTTCGTGAAACGATACACGTGTCTGTGGATATTAATATTTATGTAATATATATATATATATATATATATATATATGACATCCACAGACACGTGTTTCAAAGCATCACTTGTTTAGCTTTATTTGTCTGAGATGTCTAAGTTTGATAATAAATCTATAGTTAGGTTCGCCATTTACTTTGGTGAAATGTTGGCAGATATTCTCAACAAGAAGAATGCATTTCGCTTTAGTTTCTTTCAAAAAATGGTTAATTCGCATAGGAAGATTTCTAAAATAGTTTCATTTTTCAGTCATTATCTTGATCGCAATAGCAGTAGCGTGTAAAAAAAATAATTTACAATTATAAGATATATGGTCAACCAAAATAACCCAGTTAAGAGAGCATCAGACAGACGTTTGCTTGTTTTGTTTATTGTTTCTTATATGAATCTAGCTGTACGTTATTTTTGACTGCTGCTCGTTTATACGTTTCACGTGTACGATTAAAATTGCAATAACTTAGCGTTTTTCATGCTTTGCTTTTAAAAGGCACTTCATGTTTAGACTTACGGGTTATTTTATTTTCATAGAAAATGTTTTGCGTAAAAATAAGTTGTTTTTGGTGAAGTGCCGAACCCCATGTCGCCGTAAACAATTTCCGTGACTGAAATAAAATTAACGGGAATTGTTATTAAATAGATTGAACTTGAGTTAGGGTTAGGAGTGCTTTAATTTTTTGTTAATGTTAGCCTTGTTAGCAGATTGTGTACTTTTACTTTGTTTCTCTGTAATCGACGTAATTTATGGAAAGTAAGACCCCGGTCGACGCCGTGTAGCCTTGCTAGTTATTTCGAAAGCAAGTGGGGTGTTTTCTCTTCTCTTCTAGCAATCTGTTACTGGCAGAATAGCCTCTTTTATTGAAATTGTTCTAGACAAGGCATGAAGCTACTTGAGGTAAGGAGCTAAACAAATACTTCAAGGTCAAAAACTAGCCAATGATAAGTGTTAGGTGTATAGATTCCGACCCAAAAAACAGCAATTATTCCCCCTTTGTCAGAGACATCGCCCATGAAATGTGAGGACTAAAGGACAACATAAGGGAATCGAGTCACGAGGCTGCTGAAAGTAAACCCAAGGTTCACTTTGCTACTCTCTCTCTCTCTCTCTCTCTCTCTCTCTCTCTCTCTCTCTCTCTGTCTCTGTCTGTCTCTCTCTCTCGTTATTTATATGGAAGTTCCTCGGCTGAGCTCCAGTCTTTGGTTTCTCTTTCTAAAACATTCACAACAAGAACTTGTCTTCCCACCACAACTAAAAAAAGTATTTTCTCACCAATTGTGTCTAGAGTCAGGCGAAATTTCCATGGACAAAATGACTTTGCAAAGACTTATTTCTGTAGTATGCATTACCGCAGGACTACTTCCCTGTTAATTACAAGTGAGTCGTCTCTACATCCAATGTCAACAATTATTTTCCTATTTTATGACATGTTTTTTGCGAAAATTACATTAAAGAACATCAACAAAAAACCGGTAAAGATGGCTTACGGCCGGAAACAAAACAAAATTGTATTTAACTGTTTTGATATGAATTTGTTCCACGCACGATTTTCAGGGTAAATATGTAAATTACCCCCCAAATAAGATGCTCTTTTCTAACACAATTATGGATCAAGTCTTCAATTCACCTAGATTATCTGAACGGCTTCTCATCACGTAGGCAGCTGGAGTCGTGTTGGTTTGATGACGCGTAGCAGTAGTTCGTTCTTTTTCCTTTTCGGTTGTGTTGCTGTCGTCGTGATCTTCGTCTATTTAATAACCGCGTTTGTAAAAGTTATTAAAATCATTGTTGTTGAATAATATTTTCGGGGG
>OY744522.1:186969138-186999138 GCA_963556195.1 Sepiola atlantica
TAATGTTTATTTAGAATTCAGAGTAAGTGATTTATTCAGTGTGGCTTCTTAATTGCATCTAATTTACATAGTGTGTCCATACATACCGTAATACTTATTTCTTGATCATCCATAAGAATAATAACTTTGTTAAGCGACTTATTATTTTTAATTATGCATTAAATTGTCTTAACAGAACTGTGACACTTCTGAAATTTTGAGTAATCTAGTATGTATGTATGTATGTATGTACGTATGTGTGTATGTATGTACGTATGTACTTTATACTTGCATTCTAATGACCAGAGGCAAAATCAACACAAAACCATAATTTTCATTTGTTCATTCAATCTCTTTATTTCCATAATTCGGTGAATACCTTTATTTCTTCTTCGTCCTACAAACAAAAAAAATTTGTTTTTCTCCAAATTTAATACTTATTCTAAATCTCACGTACGTTTCACAGCAAATTCACGAGAAATATACAGACTTTAGTTTAACATTCATCAGAGAAGTAGTTCTTTTAATATTAATAGGTAAACATATTATTTCAAAGACAGGAGGAAGGAAGATGGGAGAAATTTCAGAAGTCTTTACAAAAATAACGGCAAGCCAAAAATACACGAAAAAAAACTCATTTAAAAATACTGACAAAAATCCAAGAGCCCCCCTAAAAGTACTCTTTAAACCGTTACTTATAACTAAATCTTACTGGCAAAATGTATATATGTATGTATGGACATATAAAATAATTTCGGAAATAATTAATAGATATTCTTATAGCAAAGAGCGACAAAGAACCACAGTTTAGTAAAAAAAAAAAAAATAATAATATTAAAATATGTTAAGTAATTATTTATTCTAAGCAGAAACTGATAGGTCCGCTGTATTTGGCATGAATATAACTTAATTTTTTCCGTATTACGTTATAATTTCCTATGGCCTTGAGTATAGAGCATAAGCGTGCGGAGGCTGGGTTGACTCTGTGAACCGGGTTTGTGCCTTGTGAAAAAACACCCGGCCTTACTCATTAATGAATGAAAACCTCTGTGTCTGCTGCTCCCAGCGCTGACCATATTATAACTGTTATGATGTTCTGTAATTATAAAGATATATATTATTCTTTGTTTACGTCATTCATTTATTTACGTAATCCTCTAAGTCTCCTTATAGTCCGATGCTGCTGCTACCATATTAGTTTAAACTATCTTTTTAGTCCTTTCTATTTACGTCATTTATTTACTGAGGTTATCTTTCGCTGGCTGTACAGCAACCACTAATATTCTTTCTATTCAAATGTTCCCACTATTTTTTATCAAATTTTATCCTTCCATCACTTAAAACTTTCAATTTACACCCCAGACAGAAAGGAAGATTATCAGACTTTTAGTAACACTAACACACATACACACACACACACACACACACATATATATATATATATATATATATATATATATATATATATATATATATGAAGCAATCCAACAAAAGATATAAGCGTCAACTAATATCTTATAATTAGTGAAACATCCGGATAAAAACTGAAGCTCAATATACTGGATAGAGCATTAATATTATAATATAAAATGAAGTAATAAAATAAGGTGTCAATCAAATGTTATTAGAATTCAAAGTTCAAGCAAAGTATCCTTAAGTCCTTAGCTCATGAGTTTTCAAAGATAATTCTTCTCTTCAGAGGACCATTACCGCAGTTATACTACTACAGGTAATAAAATTAAGCGTTGAAAATATATAAAATTATATACACAAATACATAAAAATACATAACATCAAATATATCAACCCAAAAACATACTTTTTGTTGAATCTATACAATACATCCAGGTCATACAAATTGAAAAACATAATCAGGAAAGACATTCAGAGGGTTGACCGAAGATTACTCCAAGTTATAAATAGCAGTCCATATACGAGAAATTGAAGGAGCTGACAAAGTTATCCAGTCGCGAAATGTGTCAATAATCTATTATAATCAATAATATATATATATATATATATATATATATATATATATATATATATATATATATATATATATATATATATATATAGTCTCGGAAGTTTCTCAACCATTAAAGCTATATAAAAAAAAAATTAAAAAAAAAATATATATATATATATATAAAACTTATAGTCTCAAGTCTTCCAGTGGAAAATCACTCATATAAGTCAATTTATTTTTTACAGTTATTATATTAGTTAGTTTCTAACACTATTTTAAGGGATCATCAGTTGTTTACCATGAAAAACTATTTCGGGAATTTAAAAACAAGACAGTATTTAATTTCATGGCTTCCCAGCAGAGTTGATCAGACCCCACTTCCCTTAATAGACAAAAACATAATCGTTCCTTATACTAAATCTACGTTTTGTTCCATATAAATGTTTTGCTAACTTATATTAGTTATTTAAGACACACAAAAAAAAATTCTTTACCTGTGCTGTTCGTCTGTCTAATATATATATATATATATATATATATATATATATATATATATATATATACAGGGTGTCCCCCCCATCCAAATGTGTGCACCCTTAGAATCGTTATAACTCGTTTAATTTACTGATTTTAACTTGCGAACAAAATTGACAGAGTAAGAATACACATTTATAAATACTAATATAAAATTAACAAAAACGTAGAAAATTAGATGTTAATAAACGTAAAGGCTACTTGGGGTAATTTAAAGATGTTCATAAAATCAATTCTAACCCTAACCTGTTCTACTTAATACACCTTTCATATATCATGGCAAATTGGATCTACAAACATCTTGCAATATTTCCTCATTTTATCTAATTCGCTTTTCCTACTTTCGTACATGCAAGAAAGTAAGATTATAAAAGTTTTAGTAATATGGTGTTCAAAATAAATATATTAATGAAAAGTGATATATATATATATATATATATATATATATATCACTTTCCTTAACCGAACAATCTATTTCAGATAATCGATCGACTAATATAAACTAGGTTGAAACTATTTCAATAGCAATGAGATTAGAATGGACTTACTAAATCGGTTTCAATAATTTAGTTTCACGTATCGATATTGTTTTTTTATTTGTAAAAAAAATCAATATTACTGATTTTCTATCAATCCTAATCATTTACTTCGAGATATTTTCTGTGAATGTGAAAATCACGAGATTTATTTTAAAAGTATTCGTTTCTGTTCGAGCATCTCGGCCCGTCCGTGTTAATCGATATCTAAGTGATTTAGCCGACTCGAATCTACATAAAGAACACGCAGACGCACATGTACACGTCATACATCATTTTCTCATATAAGAAATTATATATATATATATATATATATATATAAATATTATTTTAATTATTTTAATACCTACAGACATCGATGTTTCATGCTAACGCAATCTTCAGTTTAGGGAACTAATTCTCAACGGTCGGCGTGCGCGAACCCTGATCACATATCATATATGATCACATATATATATATATTTAAACTTATATAATAAGTACATATTCAGAAAAAAAACATTTTGTATTTTATCCAAGAACACTTTATTAACGGACACTTGTTTCTGTCCATTTCGAAAATATAAATTTTTAGTGTATACAAAATATTCACGAAAAGGCTTCATCAGTGTACAAATTGACATATGTATACATATTTAATTTCTATAATCCTTTTTTCATTTCTTTCCTAACTCCAATCAAATGGAAATCTTACTTAAACTCTGTGTTTATTTTATTTAACAGTTAATATGTGATGTCTATAATACTTATTTTCTTTTTCCGTTGGCAATGTCCATATTCAATTGATAAACAGCCACGTGACAAAATGCGTGTATAAAAGAATACTTACGTCACACCAATCGTTATTGTCTTCATTTATCCATTTCTTTTCACATTTTCCTGTTCTTGTTATTCATTCTTACTACTTTTTTATACTTTTATTTTTATTCAAAAAATATTTCTCTTAAGGAGTACATATTTACGATATAGAGATTTACCAGTCTCGTATTTTTGCATCTACTTTTTGTCAATTGAATATTTTCATTTAAAGCGAAATTTGAAAAGAAAATAAGTAAATAGGTAATGAATTGTTAAAAGTATGAATACTGTAAATTTATAAAAATCAATTTATTCAATCGACCAACTTCCGCTACAGGTCGTTATGGGTGCATCATGAGCTCCGATAACCAGATGGCCGAGAATGGACACCTGAATAACAGTCACCTTTCTGACTCTCGTCGAGTGATTGACAATTTCTAAATCTTTCTCTTCGACTTTACAAACACGTGGTCTCTTTCGACCAATCACGATTCTATCTCTCGTACCGCTTTATAATCAAACAATATACTTATGCAAAATCGTACAAATTTTACAGAGGAGCAACCACTAAATAAACTGAAAAGTGGCATTATTTTCTTCTTCATATTTCTATAGACTTCTCGGTAAAGATTACGAAAACGTAAAATAAGTATACTGGACATAAAATATGATGAACTGTTAAATCAATGGATCAATGAACTGTTAAATCAAATAAAAACAGAGTTAAAATAAGGGTTTCGTTTGACTAGAGTAAAGCAAAGAAAAAAGTAAAAGTATAGAAAGTAAATGTGTATGAATATTGAATGCATGCGATTTTTTAGCCCGACTGTGGCAAATTAAACACTGATCAAGCCTCTTCGTGAATATTTGTGAAATTTTATATACCATAGAACTGTATATTTTCGAAGTGTTAAGAATTCATTTTCTGTTAATGAACAAAAGACTGATCTATTTCTATTTCTTCAGAATCCTCAGTTTAAGTCATGAATAGAAATTGTGGGATCCGTCGGATAGAAGAAAATAAAAGGGAGAACAATGAAATAAATAGGGATATAGTTACGATCGTGTAAATCCGTTGTTAAATTAAGAGTTCCAGTCGTAGTATTCACTATTGAGCTACCACATATACATTTGTGTTTCCTTAAAGAAATATATATATATATATATATATATATATATATATATATATATAAAACCGGTCGATATCGCTAAAAAATAACAAATAATCTACGTAACATTATAGGGAATGAGAAGTCATGCAAAAATGGGGTATGTCATTCTAGTCTAGTCGTTAGAGCAATAGCGATAAGCATCGAAGGTTCGAACCCGGCCAGGGGGGGGGGGGCATGCTGATGATGGAATATAGCCAGAAACGCGGGTTCATATCTCACTTTTGTGCACGCAAAAAAATTGTGAATTAATTATAACATTCTGTATACACCGATATAGGTTTATAAATTGATTAATAAATATATATATATATATATATATATATATATATATATATATATATACAAATATATTAATATTTAACTACGTACGCCGTCGTTTCGAGCTTAGGGCTCTCATCAGTGCAGTTAAATAAAAATCGCAGACGGTCACAGGGCACGAACCCGGCTCACAGAGACACCGGAGGTGTTCACGTAATAACGGAGTAATTAAGTTATTTAACACTGAAAACGGCGAGTGTAAAAATTGAGACATTCGTTAGAACTCTACGACAGAGTCGAAGTATTGCACTCAGGCTTCAGGTGAATGTTTATTTTTAATCTCTTCAAGAGTGCTCTTATTTTATACCATTTCAAGATGTTTATTAAATCATAGTATACTAATTTACACCAAAAGCATCGTAGCGCATTTACACGATCGTAATTATATTCTGTTTTATCTCGTTATTTTGACTCTTAAGTTTTCTCTATAAGATAGATTCCAACATTGCTATTTCTTCAGATCTATTTCTATTTCTTTAGATCTATTTCTTCGGAACCTTTTTCTATTTCTTCAGAATCTTTTTCTATTTCTATTTCTTTCAGATCTATTTCTGCAGAATCTATTTCTATTTCTATTTCTTTAGACTCTATTTCTGCAGAATCTTTTTCTATTTCTTCAGATCTATTTCTTCAGAATCAATTTCTATTTCTTTAGATCTATTTCTTTAGATCTATTTCTTTAGATCTATTTCTTCAGATCTATTTCTTCAGAATCTTTTTCTATTTCTTCAGATCTATTTCTTCAGAATCTTTTTCTATTTCTTAAGATCTATTTCTATTTCCTCAGAATCTATTTTTAATTTCCTCAGAATCTATTTCTATTTCGTCAGAATCTATTTCCATTTCTTCAGATCCTTTTTCTATTTCTTCAAAATCTATTTCTATTTCTTCAGACTCTATTTCTTGAGAATCTATTTCTATTTCTTCAGAATATATTTTTTCACATCTATTTCTATTTCTTCAGACTCTTTTTCTATTTCTTCAGACTCTTTTTCTATTTCTTCAGAATCTATTTTTATTTCTTCAGAATCTATTTTTTCAGAATCTACTTCTATTTCTTCAGATCTATTTCTTCAGAATCTTTTTCTATTTCTTCAGATCGATTTCTATTTATTCAGAATCTATTTGTATTTCTTCAGAGTTATTTCTTCAGAATCTTTTTCTATATCTTCAGATGTATTTCTTAAGAACCTTTTTCAATTTCTTCAGATCTATTTCTTTAGAATCTATTTCTATTTCTTCAGAATCTATTTTTTCAGATCTATTTCTTGAGAATCTTTTTCTATTTCTTCAGAATCTTTTTCTATTTCTCAGATCTATTTCTTCAGATCTATTTCTTCAGATCTATTTTTTTAGAATCTTTTTCTATTTCTTCAGATCTCTTTCTTCAGAATCTATTTTATTTCTTCAGAATCTTTTTTATTTCCTCAGATCCTATTTCTATTTCCTGAGAATCTTTTTCTATTTCTTCAGAATCATTTTCTATTTCTTGAGAATCTATTTCTATTTCTTCAGATCATATTTCTATTTCTTCAGAATCTTTTTCTATTTCTTCAAAATCTATTTTTTCAGATCTATTTCTCAGAACCTTTTTCTATATCTTCAGATCTATTTTTTCAGAATGTTTTTCTATTTCTTCAGAATATTTTTCTATTTCTTCAGATATATTTCTTCAGAATATATTTCTATTTTTTCAGATCTATTTCTTTAGAATCTTTTTCTATTTCTTCAGATCTATTTCTTCAGAATTTTTTTCAATTTCTTGAGATCTATTTATTCAGAATCTTTTTCTATTTCTTCTGTATCTTTTTCTATTTCATCAGATCTCTTTCTTCAGAATCTTTTTATTTCATTCAGATCTTGTTTCTATTTCTTCAGAATCTATTTTAATTTCTTAAGAATCTATTTCTATATCTTGCGAATCCATTTCTATTTATTCAGAATTTATTTCTATTTCTTGAGAATCTATTTCTATATCTTGAGAATCTATTTCTATTTATTCAGAATCTATTTCTATTTCTTCAGAATCTATTTCTATTTCTTCAGAATCTATTTTTATTTCTGCAGATCTATTTCTTTAGAATCTTTTTTCAATTTCTTAAAATCTATTTCTTCAGATCTATTTCTTCAGAATATTTTTCTATTTCTTCAGATCTTTTTCTTCAGAATCTTTTTTATTTCTTCAGATCCTATTTCTTATTTCTTGAGAATCTATTTCTATTTCTTGAGAATCTATTTCTATTTTTTCAGCATCTTTTTTTTTATTTCTTCAGATCTATCTCTTGAGAATCATTTTCTATTTCTTCAGATCTATTTCTCCAGAAACATTTTCTATTTCTGAAGATCTATTTCTGAAGATTCTATTTCTCATTCTTCAGAATCTTTTTCTATTTTTTCAGAATCTATTTCTATTTCTCAGAACCTTTTTCTATTTCTTCAGAATCTATTTTTTCAGATCTATTTATTCAGAATCTTTTTCTATTTTTTCAGATTTATTTCTTCAGAATTTTTTTCTATTTCTTCATATATCTTTCTTCAGAACCTGTTTCTATTTTTTCAGAATCTTTTTCTATTTCTTCAGATCTATTTCTTCAGAATCTATTTCTATTTCTTCAGAATATTTTTCTATTTCTTCAGATCTCTTTCTTCAGAATCTTTTTTACTTCTGCAGATCCTATTTCTATTTCTTGAGAATCTTGTTCTATTAGTTCAGATCTATTTCTATTTCTTCAGAATCTATTTCTGTTTCTTCAGAATCTATTTCTATTTCTTCGGAATCTATTTCTATTTTTCAGAACTTATTTCTATTTCTTCAGAATCTATTTCTATTTCTTCAGAATCTATTTCTATTTCTTCAGATCTATTTCTTTAGAATCTGTTTTATTTCTTTAGAATATTTTTTATTTCTTTCATATCCTATTTCTATTTCTTGAGAATCTGTCTATTTCTCCAGAATCTATTTCTATTTCTTCAGAATCTATATCTATTACTTCAGAATCTATGTTTATTTCTGCACATCTATTTCTTCAGAATCTTTTTCAATTTCGTAAGATCTATTTTTTGAGAATCTTTTTCTATTTCTTCAGATCTCTTTTTTCAGAATCTTTTTTATTTCTTCAGATCCTATTTCTATTTTTTGAGAATCGTTCTATTTCTTTAGAATCTATTTCTATTTCTTCAGAATCTATTTTTTTTTCAGATCTATTTATCCAGATGTACTTCTTCAGAATTTTTTCTATTTCTTCAGATCTATCTCTTCAGATCTATTTAATCAGATCTATTCCTACAGATCTATTTGTTAGAATATATTTCTATTTCTTCAGATCTATTTCTATTTCTTCAGAAACTTTTTCTCTTTCGTCAGATCTATTTCTTCAGAAAATCTGTCTATTAGTTTAGATCGATTTCTTCAGAATCTATTTCTATTTCTTTAGAATCTATTTCTACTACTTTAGAATCTATTTCTTCAGGATCTCTAAGATGAAGGATTCTGAAGTAATAGGTCTGTCGTTTTATAGTAAACTGCCTAGAGAGCCATTGTTTACTGTACAGATTCTTTTCAAAAATATGTACATCCGTTGCGTTATTTTTTGTATAAATTATGATAAGAATCTTTAAAATAAATACATCTATAAGTTTTATTTAATTTATAAATATCGAACCCGTCATTTGCAGTTGCAATTAGATTCTACTTTCAAATAAATCTAGACAATATAAAAATAATTCATATAATCATAATTCTTATATCATATATATATATATAGTACATGTATTGTATTAGTTTCTGTAAATGTAAATCCGTAGAAACTCAAGTGTTTATAAACAGTGCTCAATAACAAGTAGAGCTGTTTATAAGTATAAATTTTTATTTATACAAACATTATTGGTTACATATGTGCATACATGTTTCGGTTGCACTTTTCCCAGAAAGGTCTGATGAGGTTGACTTTTTGGGAAAAGTGCAACCGAAACATGTACGCACATATGTAACTAATAATGTTTGTATAAATAAAAATTTATACTTATATATACAGGGTGTCTCAAATAAATGTACTCACTCGTAGAATGACGAGAAAACTTTTATTTATAAACATAGAGTGAAATGAAATAGCATCGAATACATGAGACAGATGTAATTGAAGAATCATGTTCGCAAATGTTCAAACTGATGACCATTATTGTTCAAACAAAGCTGATAACGCGCACCAAGGGATTCGCAAACGTCGCGAAACATGTCATTAGGAATATCACGACAGTGTCTTTCAATTTCCAATTTCAATGCATCAATTGTCCTTGGTTTGTTGCCATAAACTTTGTCTTTTAAGTATCCCCACAAAAAAAAAGTCCATGGGTGTTAGGTCTGGGGAACGCGCAGGGTATTCATTGGGGCCCCTTCGTCCAATCCATGTGTCAGGAAACACTGCATCGAGGTAAGCTCGTACATCGCGATGGTAGTGGGGAGGAGCTCCATCTTGCTGAAAGTAAATATCGCCGTCATCACCAAACCTCTCTGTAATTTGTGGACCAACAAATTCCTGAAGCAAGTTGAGGTAGCTCTCACCATTGACAGTTTCGTTGAAAAAGAAAGGTCCTATGATGCCCAATGCGGATATCCCACACCACACTGTTACTCCTGGTAAGTTTACATGGTGTTCAATTGTTACGTGAGGATTTGCAGGACACCAGTACGTGCAATTATGACGGTTAATGGTACCATTTAATTTGAAAATTGCTTCATCGCTCCACACAATTTTGTGTGCAAACTCGACATCTTCTGCACATTTTGCCAGGTACCATTCACAAAATTCGACTCTCCGGTCAGGATCGTCTTCGTTGAGAGCATGACACAGCCTTGGAATGTAGCATTTCCAATGCAGACGCTTCATTATGCGGTTGACGCTATCTTTTGAGATGTGGGTTTCCCGAGCAGTTTGGCGAAGTGATTTCTGTGGTGATCGAAGGAGTGTTTCCTGCACCTGCAGTTCTTTTTCAGGGGACGTAGATGTCCGTGGTCGTCCTGAACGTTGTTTGTTGGTATTCTGTACGGTTCCATCTGCTTCAAATTTGTCTCTGATGCGCGTAATGGTTCGGCGCGTGGGTGGCGGTTTTGCGAATTCCCTTGTGAACCGGCGTTGCACTCCAGTGGCGTTTTCGGTCTTCCAATAGCATTTCAGGACAAACTTTCTCTCTTCGAAACTAAGTTGATTTCCTGCAATGGGTTCATTAATTCAGAATATCTGAAACAAAGAAAAAAGAGTGAGTAAATTTATAATGGACATCAATTTGAACATTTGCGAACATGATTTTTCAATTACATTTGTTTCATGTATTTGAAGCTATTTCATTTCTCTCTATGTTCATAAATAAAGGTTTTCTCGTCATTCTAAAGGTGAGTACATTTTTTGAGACACCCTGTATATATATATATATATATATATATATATATATATATATTGAAAACGGGGTTTCACACCTCGCTTGCAAAACCTTTTTGAATTGTATTATAGAATTTTCAAAAACAAAACACCTCATTTTTTATATATACTTATTAAATGAATAAAATCATTTTTTTCATAAATATGTCTAAGACTTTCGCTGTTATACAGCATTTTCAAAGAGTTAAAAAAAAATAACTAAAAAGATAAGGAAAGGAATTTTAGACATAACGGTGAGGAATGTGGGCAATATTTAGTTTAATTCAGTTTTATTAATAAACGAAACAGAGAGGGTGAAATCCATTTGTGAAAATTTAGATCTCCGATTTCTGTTAAATTTTAAAAAGATATCTTGCCTTTTTTAAGGGTTCACATTTTTGCAAGAAAGAAACGGCACACATGTTGTCTTGTAAAAGACGTCCTCAGTCCTGATCTTCGAACTTTTATCCCAGAAAACCGTTTTACAGTGTAATGCTGTCAAGAGTTCAATTCGTATTCTTATTTAATTTAAATTGATGTCATTTGTTTACTTCTATTGTTATTCAATACAAGAATGTATATTCCCCGATATGAAACGGGAATTGTTTAAAATGAATGAAATCGAAAACTCTAATCTATTTAACAGACACCACGCGGCTGCATATTCACATTGTTTGGTTTGCATTCATATCCGACGTTTGTTTACAGTAATCGGACGTACATCCATCCTATCGATTCCTCAATGATTCTTCTGCGATGATTTGCCTGTCTGCTAATCCTCCAAAGTATTAGGAATATTTCTTTCCAGTTTTCGAACCGTTCCAAACAGATTGCAATCTCCCTGGCAGGTATTGCGTGATTAAATCAAACTCATTTAATTAACTTTCCTAAACTAAAAGGAACAAATAAATATATTATCATAAATGTGTGCACGTTTGCTTTGTATGAGAGCATTGTTAGCGTGTAGATTTCAGTGGGAATACTGAAAATAATTAAAGCAGCGTCAATCCACTTATTATCTCTCTCACACATATACACACTCCTCTCACACACACACACACAGACGCACACAAATATAAAAGGTTCAAATGCTAAACTCGATAAACGCCATTTTGAAAATTACAATGCTATCACTACAACGACACACTAAAATCATGTTTTACTTATATTACGCAGCCATAATGTCTTCTTGCTTTCAATTAAAATAGGCTGTTAGGCGAAGTCTAGATTTTATATATTCGTCCTTCTCGTTATAATGTCTCGATTAAAACAAAAGGGATTCATCGCGTTTTGCATTCGAACTCATATATATATATATATATATATATATATATGTGTGTGTGTAAAAGAGAGAAACTATTTGTCGTACTGATAAAAAGCAGTATTTATATATAAATATGTGTGTTTATATATATATATATGTGTGTGTGAGAGAGAAACTATTTATCGTACTGATAAAATGCAGTATTTATATATAAATATGTGTGTGTATATATATGTGTGTGTGTGAGAGAGAGAGAGAGAGAAAGTATTTATCGTACTGATAAAATGCGGTAGTTGTATATAAATATGTATATATATATATATATATATGTGTGTGTGTGTGTGTGTGAGAGAGAGAGAGAGAAACTATTTGTCGTACTAATAAAATTCAGTATTTATGTATATATATATATGTATATAGTGTGTGTGTGTGAAAGCGAGAAAGTATTTGTCGTACTGATAAAAGGCAGTATTTATACTTCTCATTCGTACAACTGAATCTTTGAGCGCATGGATATAAATGTCGGGTTATCAGACCAGAGTTATATGGTTCGCATCGGGCGGTCGGCATATCGATTGTATATAGCCACACTGATGAGTCTTTATACGACGAAACAACGCTTGTCTATGAATATAAATAATTTAATTATTAAATTATATTTATTGGCCCCTTAAAGGGGGTCACTCTGTTTGCCAAGAATTGTTTCGATTTAAAGCTATTATGCAAAGTTAATATCTCCTGTCAAAAGCTAAGAGTCAATCCTTTGAAATATATATATATATATATATATTAATATATTGTTTCATGCATATGTGATATCAGTCGCAACTTTAACTGATTTGCATACTTGTTTTGGAAAAAGAAAATTTTCTTAACGTAAATTCTTCAGTAAAAAAAAGTTATTTAATTTTTCTTTACTAAGCAGTCACCACTTATCAAGGCCTAAAGGCCACTCGAGGATAAAAGTTAACGAGTGTCAGGTGGACGGTGACACAACACCGCGATGATTGGTAATGATGGTGGAGGTTTGGCTCAACAGGAATTTGTTTACATTGGACTTGAAAACGACTATATTGTAATCATCTGGGAAATAGCGCCACGGTATCATCATTGTTTTTAATTCACTTTTCGTTTGTATTTAATATTATAAATAGTTCTTTTTCACAATGTTATCTGATTCCATGGACACATATTTAGCATTTGTGTTCAACCATTCGGTTCTTTAGAAGGAACAACTTGATTTCTCGAAATTGAAAGTGAAGACTCAAATTGATTTCTTCGTTCTTAACGTTTCTTTACGGTCACATTCAAAAGATAGATACATCTGTTTCCAAATTACTAAAATGTAAATGTTTCGTATTTACAACAAAGTTATGATTTAAATGTCTATTACTTTAAACAGGTCTCCCTGGGGTTATTGGGGAGAACTAAGTAAGATTTTGTTTTCTTCCGTTATTTTGTGAGGAAAAAAAAGACCGACCCCACAAAAATATCTCCTCACAAAATAACGGAAGAAAACAAATCTTACTTAGTGCTCCCTAATAACCCCATATCCATCTCTCTACAGAAACAACTCAAACCCGACATAAAAGTAGTAACATCCACCTCAAAAACTATCAAAGACCTACTTAATACGAAACCTCGTTCCTAACCCGCCTCCAAAGACACCTCTCACTCTGCTGGCATCTACAAGATAAGATGCACCGTATGTCCGATGTTCTACATTGGGGAAACATCCAGAAACCTGAGATCTCGCATTTACGAACACAAGCGGGACCTCAAGCATGACATTTCCACTAATGCTCTAGTGATTCATAGGAACACTCTCTCCCACAATTTAAACCTTTCAGACTGCACTCTCCTCAAGAACAAACACTCTCTCTCACGTCGCAAATGCATAGAAAGCGCGACTATCCTCCTTTCATCATCTTCAAACTTCAACTTAAGACACGGATCCTATACCCTAAGCAGACACTTAGCTAAAGCTGCACTAAAACAATGCAATATATTACACCACGGCGCCCCTGACTAAGTATCTATCTATCTCTCTCTCTCTCTCTCTCTCTCTCTATATATATATATATATATATATATATATACATATATATATATATATATATATATATACATATATATATATATATATACATATATATATATATACATATATATATACATATATATATATATATATATATATATATACATATATATATATATATATATATATATACATATATATACATATATATATATATATATATACATATATATATATATACATATATATATACATATATATATATATATATACATATATATATATATATATATACATATACATATATATATATATATATATATATTGGAAAATGTTGTTTTGTATGTATGTATACACACATATGTGTGTATATGTTTACATTTACACATGTGCGTGTGTGTGTGTGTTTATATATTTTTATATATTTTTGTGATTATTGCAAGCTCTCATTTACAATCTAACCTTTTAAATACATCTCTCTTATTTTTCTATTTTTAAACCCATTTATATTTTTGTTTTTCTCCTAACCTTTAACTTGTCTTTCCTTTTTATCTTCTTTTTTCACACATTTTTCCCACCTCAGTATTTCATTTTCATGAATTGCTCTTTAAAAACCTATTGTTGACAAATTAGCTTGACCCTCTCCTGTTTATTTCTTATTAATCTTTAGGTGCTAACTTTCCAATGTGTCAATTTCATCCCCACCCTTTCTGTTCATCGTAGCTAGGTTCTCTACCGCATTCCTCCCCCACCGCCTTTGAAGAATGTATCACCTACTTATCATGTCCCAACATCACTTAATGTCTCCTCACATAATCCAAGCAGATCATTTTCCCCCCTCATCCTATGTGTGCCTTCAATTTCAAATAAAATTATTTTCTGTATTCTTCATTTTCTGAAGACGTTCCCCACGAACGAAACCGGTCAAAAAAATCTCTTGTTTTTGTTTTTCTCCTGCATTTTGACTTGTTTTCCGTCTGTCATCTTTTCACACATTATATATATATATATATATATATATATATATATATATATATATATATATATATATATAAAGATTTACGTATGTTTTTATATACATATTTGTATTGGATAAACTCTGTAATGAATTAACCGACAATTATACATTTTCAAACACTGTTGCTTTGCTTGGCGTTAGGGTGGGTAAAGTGTTCTATAATTAGTTTTATTTACTTTAATGCAAGATGGTCTAAGAAGGGCTTAAAGAATTTATAAATACTCAGATACTTGTCGTATATTGTTCTTCCTTATATATCCTAGCGAGAACACTATTTTTAATTTACTTATCTTTTTGTTTTTGCTAGGAATGGGGAATCCTACCGGATGCAATACATCATCCCACTATTTCAGACACTCCATCGAGATATCTTTTTAAGATTCAAACCGTCTCCTACGTTGACGTTTTTTGTTTTTTTTTTGTTTTTTTGTAAAACTTAATTATGTTCTACAAAACCAAAAACAAAAACAACAGCCCCTCTCCCTTTCTCCCTCCCCTTTTTTATTTTGTTTTTAGAACTTGAAGCATAAAAACTTTTACTATAATGACCAGATTCGACATTGAATAACCCAAAAAGGGTTGATATGCCGTAAAACAAAACTACCAAACCAAAAACGATGATTAAACATTTGAAGATATAAAGAACTTGAAGCATAAAAACTTTTACTATAATGACCAGATTCGACATTGAATAACCCAAAAAGGGTTGATATGCCGTAAAACAAAACTACCAAACCAAAAACGATGATTAAACATTTGAAGATATAAAGAACTTGAAGCATAAAAACTTTTACTATAATGACCAGATTCGGCATTAAATAACCCAAAAAGGGTTGATATGCCGTAAAACAAAACTACCAAACCAAAAACGATGATTAAACATTTGAAGATATAAAGAACTTGAAGCATAAAAACTTTTACTATAATGACCGGATTCGGCATTAAATAACCCAAAAAGGGTTGATATGCCGTAAAACAAAACTACCAAACCAAAAACGATGATTAAACATTTGAAGATATAAAGAACTTGAAGCATAAAAACTTTTACTATAATGACCAGATTCGACATTGAATAACCCAAAAAGGGTTGATATGCCGTAAAACAAAACTACCAAACCAAAAACGATGATTAAACATTTGAAGATATAAAGAACTTGAAGCATAAAAACTTTTACTATAATGACCAGATTCGACATTAAATAACCCAAAAAGGGTTGATATGCCGTAAAACAAAACTACCAAACCAAAAACGATGATTAAACATTTGAAGATATAAAGAACTTGAAGCATAAAAACTTTTACTATAATGACCAGATTCGGCATTAAATAACCCAAAAAGGGTTGATATGCCGTAAAACAAAACTACCAAACCAAACCGCAATTGTTTGTATATCTCTTGCACTTGGTTCACCGGGTATATACGCCAGGTAGTTTTTAAAATTATTTGTCATGAGCCCCGTAGCTACTGTGATTACTGAAATAATGGAGACTTTCTTAAGATTCCAGTTTCTTTTCATGTCGTACATAGGTATTTGGTATTTAGTTATCTTTTCCATCTCGATTCTGTGTAAGCCAGCATCATTAAAGACGCTGACATCATCTAGGGTTGCTGCTCTTCGCTTCCTGTACCATATCACTATTCTACATGAATCGTCCCGCTCGTATTCATTTTACACACACTCTATGAGCGCACAATTGCTCATTTTTTATATCTCAAGTCTTTAATGTGATTACAAATGTATATATTCAGTTAACTCTTTCGACAGCTGTTTTCCTTCTTTCTACAATCTGGTAAACTAAAATAAACAAAAAATCGGCGCTCATTTTCTCTCCATTGGCACTGCATATACGTTACCTCTTTAACAATCTACAAAGAAGTGATGCCATGCGTGAGATTTGTATTGCATCGGAATAGTGACTTCACGCATTTTATACTTGCCAAGCAAATGTGTTTAGTGTGAAAGAAAGGAATATAGAAAGAAAATGCAACTCAACTGACTGTTCCAACTGCCCACCACTCCCGTTTTGAGTCTATTTTGAGTCTATCTGCCAAACTTTAGTTTTTCTCCCTGGCTCATCTCTTTTCTATGACTCCTCCCCCAACTTCTATCTTCCTGTTTTTATTAACCGTTGGCGTCATTCTAAAAATAATATTTTCTTTATACTAATTAACTTAAGTTCAGAGACCATCATCGATTTTCGTATGTTTTTTTTCTGCTTCTCAAATTAAATGTTACAGCAATTCGATCATCCGAATTTTGTCTGCCACATGTTTTTTTTTAATATTTTATTTTTCTTGTTAATTATTAAATATTTTTCTTTAGCAGTTTTTAATTATACTGATAATAATTAAAAGTTTACTATTTTACCTCTCAAATATCCAAAATCGAATATTCTTTTCTAATTATTAAAAGTTAAACAATCCTGAAATATATTTTTATTAACTTTTTATCTATATTTTTCTAAACACATTACATTACATTGTTCCATACCTATATGAATTTAACATTGACTAAACAATCCGGAATCATTATTTCATAATAGATACCAGAGGTCGATAGAATACGCAAGCAGATTTTACAATCCGTCAATGTTAACATGTTCATATATCACGGATTATAAAAAAAGCTATTTCGCTCCTTTATTTGTAAGATAGGGTAATCACGTTGATACACCGGTTCCCGCAAGATTACCGAAATTTAGCGACGATTAGCCTTATAAGTACTAAATAGGTGATAACATGGAAAGGTTCTCTGCTTATCTCTGTATTGTTTCAAGTCTGTTTCACAATATTATCTCCGCACTGACACTTATTTAAGGGATATCCATAGGCAAATTTACTTGCCCAATAGTCAAATACGAATCGGCAAATAGCCAAACCAGAATTGGCAAATAGCCAAACTGCATAAGTAGAATAGCTAAATCAGAATTGGCACATAGCTAAATAAGAATTAGCTAATAGCCAAATCAGAATAGACAAATAACCAAATACGAATTGGCAAATAGCCAAACCGGAATTAGCAAATAACTAAATTAGATTAGTGAAATAGCTACATCATAATTAACAAATATCAGAACAGCTAAATCAGAATTGGCAAATCAGAATAGGCAAATAGGCAAATAGCCAAATCAGAAATTGGCAAATAGCCAAATACGAATTGGCAAATATCAGAATAGCTAAATTAGTACAATAGCTAAATAATAATTGGCCAAATAGGAAAATAGTAAAATATGAATAGGCAAATAGCCAAATCAGAATAGACAAATAGCTAAATACGATTGGCAAATAGCCAAACCAGAATTGGCAAATAGCCAAACTGGATAAGTAAAATAGGTAAATCATACTTGGTAAAATAGCTAAATTAGAATTAGCTAATAGCCAAATCAGAATTGGCAAATAACCTAGCAGCATGGACCAAACCAGATTAGTGAAATAGCTATATCATAATTGATCAGAATAGCTGAATCAGAATTGGCAAATAGAATTGGCAAATCAAAATTGGAAAACCGGAATTGGCAAATTAGAATTGGCAAACCAGAATAGGCAAACAGCCAACTCAGAATAGACAAATAGCAAATACGAACTAACAAATAACTAAATACGAATTGGCAAATAGCTAAATCAGAATATACAAATAGCCAAACCAGAATTGGCTAAACTAGATTAGCCAAATCAGAATAGGCAAATAGCCAAATCAGAAGGAAAATAGCAAAACTAGATTAGTGAAATAGCTAAATCATAATTGGAAAATAGCCAAATCTGTATTGGCAAATAGCCAAATCAGAATAGGCAAATATCCAACTACGAATTGGTGAATAGCTATATAAGAATTTACAAATAAGAATAGGCAAATAGCTAAATCAGAATCAAATAGCCAAACTAGAATAGCTAAATAAGAATTGGCAAATTGCTAAATTATAATAGGCAAATAGCTAAACAAGAATAGGCAAATAGCTAAATACCTAGTGTAGACAAAACTAGGCCAAACTAGAATTGCTAAATCAGAATAGGCAAATAGCCATATGAGAATAGGCAAAGCCATATCAGAATAGGCAACGGCCATGAAAGAAGACAGAGAAAGTGATATAGTTAAGAGAAGAAAAATATAGTATCCATAAGAAACGGATTGTATGGAGAGATAATACTTCTTCCATGACTTATCAGAGTAGATAGTTTAAGAAATATAAATAATGTAAAAGAAATGTCCAATATCCGAATGACCAGAGGACTCAGCCAATTGTATGTCTCTGTAAAATGGTCCGTTCACCCATACATCAGTTGCCAAGTTTTAATCAACATTTTCATTGCTAAACCTGCATAGTAAATGTGTAATATATGGATTATCGATGTTAGCTAGAAGCATTTCTATCTTTAAAATAATGAGACATTCAGAATGGACATATTAAAGGGAGATAACTTTTCTGAGTTTATTCCCTTGAGTCCAGTCCCCTTTGATTCTAACAGAGAAAGACATTCTGTAATGACGTTGTCGTTATCAGCTCCCACGATTACTGTTCAATTAATTAGTAAATCCTCTTCTTTCAATAGTAAAAAGAAAATAAATAATTAATTCTTGACCATACTAAGTTTCCTCGTTAAAATTGTTTTTCTCATATTTTTGTTTATAAACTCACATTCACATATTCAAATTTACACCCACTCAGTTTAACTTCAATAATCGACACGGTTACTTCAGTCGACTACGTCAACTAGTTTTTAATTATAATCACTTTCCGTGTATTTGTACATTTAATTGTTCAAGGACACGTAATCTACGAAAAGGGCGGGGGAGAGTTCAAGAAGAAACTGACAGATTATCTAGTTTTACGATGTGTTCCGCTCCTCTTTCAAAGTTTAAATTAAATCGTAACCGCTACCAACGTTCGCCCCCACCCCTTCCACAATTATTGTAATGTCTCTACCCCTACCTAATGATCTTATAATTTCAAAAGCCACCCTCTACTGTTAACTCAATTTTACACTTCATCCATCTATTTGTATCACATAATTTATTTTTTCATAAGCGGCCTCAATTTGACACTTACATTCGCCACGGCATTCTTTAAAACATTTAAGGAAGTCTTTTAATAAAGACGAAACATTGATGTATACATAAATCATATTTTGTAGGTTTTTCTCTTTTAAGTTCCATTACATCAGAACACTTTTTCCATTCTATAGCATATATATATATATATATATATATATATATATATATATATATATATATATATATAGTCGAGTCAAAAAGACTTGCAAATATTTTGAGTTTCTGTATACACTTGATCATAGCATAAGGTTGTTGGTCTACCTGTAGGGGAAACGGATCAGTAAAGGAATAGACAGAAGAATATCTATCTATTTAATTCATTTGTATAAGATACCATTCTTTGAAAAGCCTGGCTTAAATGAAAGGAAAAGAAAAAATAAACATTTCTTTTATTGAATACACATTGTCTTGAATACGTGAAGATGAAATAGATTTGTCATTCTTACTTTTTTTATTCTTTCATTTATCTATATAATTGCACTATCCTGTATATTGAGCCTTAAACATCCTTAAACACTCCACGATAGGTTATAATTTTAAAAGTATATATTCTACTTTTAGTGTCATACCTTATATATATAATTATTACTATTTCATGTATCTACGTTAGAATTTTATAAGGAGATATCATTTATTTATGTATCAATTTTCAGTATTTACTTCTACAGTACTCGATACGTGAGTAGAACTAGGTATTAAGCTACGAAAATGTATGTATGGCAATTAAGCTACACAGAGACTCTAGCGTTTCATCACCGGGGGGAATCGTCGGGCTTAAATGCCTTTAGCATTTTAGCGTGAAGATCCCCCGGGGATGAAACGCGGGAGCCTCTGTGTAGCTTAATTGCCATAAATATATTTTTAAAGTTACACTATATATATATATATATATATATATACACGTTTCCCAACAAATTTTAATTAAAGGGACACATCGTAAAACTAGATAATATGCCAGTTTCTTCTTGAACCCCCCCCCTTTCGCTTTCAGTAAGCTTTTATATTCCCCACCCCATGTTTGGGCTTCGAAAAGCGCCGCCTCTGGTGGTTAAATCTGTTCGCTGCGCTAATAATTGCTGCAAGTCCGCCACCCACATTACAATTAAGAGAACGCGTCCCAGTTCCAGCGTATTTAATAGAATCTTTTCAAATCAGTCACATTCAAGCTTCTTCTGTTTTTTTTTTTTAATTCAGTCTATCTATGTCAGCAAAATTAAACAAATCCAAAATGAAAACGTACAAATATAAAAAAAAGAAAAGAAAAAAATATATATATACAAAACGGGAGAGAACGAACAAATTGCATCGAATTGCGTCATTTATCCGGAAGCCAACATCACGTGTCGCTGATTCACGAGATGTTGAACGCGATTTAGTTAATCGTAACTTTTCGTTAAACATTATCCCCTTACAACGTATTTTCCGTCCCCTCTACACCCCGGTCCCCGACAAATACTTACTTTGTTTCCGAGAAAAATCGATGATTAGTATTCGGAAGTTACCGATTATTTAAGCGTAAATCGTCCCATTCTGTTTTTATTTATTTTTTATTTTATTTTAAAGGCAGCCTACAGCAAGAAAGTGTAATGACCCCGTTGGAGTAACGGCACGTCATTATGACGTCATCAGAATAGCGTGTGTTAGAGAGGATATGTGGATGAGGAACATGTCGAACGGTGAAAAGAAAAAAACAATAGCTGAAAAACGAGCACTAAAAATGTTTTGCTTTAATGGTAATAGAATAACTTGATACAGCGGTATAATAAAAATAACAGCTATATTATTTTGATCATTCGGACTACTGTTCTCATCTTGGATGTTATTCTCACCATGTTTCGGCCGATGTACCCTCTGATCTTTTTCGGGTGCGTCTTGTCAAGCTTAGTAATCTGTACGGAATTTCGAACGGGACCCTTTATTAAATTCACGGGTGTAACAGCACGCAAACTAGAGCAAAGAATTATACTGATGAATATGTATTTATTTGCGCGCACGTAGCCACCGCTAAACTATAACATCTTTTCACCGTAAAACTGGAAATACATGAAAATAAACAAGTCTTACAAACATGTTCTAAGACAAAACAAAGCAAATTATAAAAGAGTAAAGATTCAAATAGGTTTAGAGAACTATGCGTTGCTTACCTCTATTTTTGCCAAGCTACTTGCCCCAGAGCCAACGTCCATCACAAGCGGAACAAACGTCCGACTCCCATGTTGACTGATTCGAAAAGACCGCCTCTGGACAGGCAGGCAGTGTAGGGGCACGACAGTTACCTCGTGCGCATATCTTCGGAAGAGAACGGTGCTGAATATAAAATGTCCCTTTCCTGAATTATGACCGGCCAACATGTGGAACTCCTACGTTTACAACGGGGTTAGCTCGCGCTCAGCCTGTTAGCTATGATCGTGCAGAAGTCTTAGGTAATTCGTAATTTTTCTGTCTGAAATCGGTCCAAACAACCTCACACGTTAAAATTAAGCTTCTTTTCCAGCCAAATATACGTTGATACAACGTTACATAACAATTACAGGGCCGTTGTTTAATTTTTTCTAGACGTGTCATGGGTATGTTTGTAATCTCTCGTCCCTAATATTCAGGTAGAATTTCCATCAAAAGATTATCCTTCCAAAAAACTTCCCGTCTGCGGAAAACATGTAAACGTTAACCTCAAAATAACACGAGAAAACCGGTTTATAAGAAGGCTGGAGTGTTCCATTATGCTCATATTTAACATTATTACCTACTTATGCAATAACCGGCATCTTACGTATGCTTCCTCTCAAATTTGGTGTAATTCTATCGATTAGGTTTGAAGCCTATGTGTTTACTAATTTTTAGCAAAAGAGTAGTAGTAACAGTACGACTTTCAACAATGTTATTCCGCTGCTAGAGACAAGGAACCCCAAAGATGATTCAAACGAAATTTGATGAAATTATGTCGAGTAGATTTAGAGGCTAGAAGTGTTGCGTAGCCACCACATTTCTTGTTTAAGTGCATTCCACATGTCAATGTCTGTAATATTCTTCAAATTGTTATACGTGGCATTGATTCTTATGATTATGTGACAAGTAGCCATTATGTTCGTTGAGGAGATTCGCTTCTAACTCATAAAGATGTCATGTATAACATAAGACTGAATATATAGTATTACAGTGGATCGTTTAGACATTTCTGGCAGCTTTTTTCCACAGGGAGTTAGAATAGAACGAAGACTGTATAGAATTAAACTAACACTTACCGGCATAAGGGCCTCAACTGGCATCCATCTCATGGAGGAGTGCTTGTTATAATGAATGAACATTTATAGACTAAAATGGCCACATATGAATCTCAGCCAATCAGAACACAGAGAATGGACTTTCCCTTCATAGCATAATGGAACATTCTAGCCTTGTTATAAACAGGCATTTTGATGTGCTCAACAGTTTGACTTATCTTGCTGCTCAACTGGTCGTACAGTTCAGCCCTAAGCATCGACTATATAGACTGGAGCAAAAAAAGAGTTTACGTTGTTTAGCTTTTTATTGTTGATCTCTCACTCATTTCCAAGTGAACCCGACGAAAGAAGCAAAACGCAGAACATCCTCGCTCGTCAAGTACCAGCAAAGCTTTTGTTTTCTTATTTATCGAAATCTCTATTAATGTGTACGTATTCTTTTTCTTGCAAAAAAAAACAATGTTTACTTTAATAATTTACCCACCGACCTTCTTCAATCATAACTCGTCAAGACAACTCCGCCTTGAATTCCAAATGCGACAAAATCTCATCCCACGCATTTCATTTACTAACCTTATTTTTGGTTACCTACTGATTATCAGATTGAGTATTGTTACACGATTATGAGAGACAGACAATATTGAAACGAGACAAGAAATACCATAAATATGCTGTTGGTCATAATGTCACAGTCGCTGCTTTCATTCAGCTAAAATAATTATGTTTTAAATAGGTCATAGTTATCGGCATATATCTCTCTCTCGCTCCCTCTCCCTCCCGCCCTCTCCCTCTCCCCCCGCCCTCTCTCTCTCCCTCCCGCCATCTCTCTCTCTCTCTCTCTCTCTCTCTCTCTCTATATATATATATATATATATATATATATATATATATATATAAGTTGAATAGATTATATCAAATAAGGGCGAGTAAATTGGATTTTTGATTGACGGTAAGACCGTTTTAAAAAGAATTCCATTTCCAGGGTAAAATGGAGGACATACTACCCTTTTCTCGAAGTAACTTATTTATCTTATCATCGGATTGAATAAAAGATTTATGGACATCTAGTTTTGTCTGAAAATGAGTAAAGTATTTTCGCCAAAGTACTGAATCTGATGCTCACAGCGTCCTTAACTAATATGACCTTTTCCAAATGCATGTAGAGTATTGGCCTCCAGTGTATGGATACGGAAATTAGAATTTAAAATTGAGATTGTAAGTCATGCAAAAGAGAATGATGAAACTAATAAGTCTGACACAGTGATGTATTGTGCATGTGCAATATTATTTTCTTAATTAAGTAAAATTAATTTAGGAATAATGTATTTAAATAAAGAATTGTCAGCATAATTTTAACTTAGAAAAATTCTTAGTTCTGTTATTTAAAACTATAGCTTTTAGATGTGAGTTTTGTTATAAGACTAAATGGTCAACATTATTGTACGAAAGTGACGGACGGGGGTAACAAAATGATGTTTTATAACTTAAAAACTAATGGCGTTCCCAAGCCTCACGTCAAACTTACTTACCAAAATTAAAAGGCGTCCTAGTTAATTTAATAGACAAAGTCCACCATACTTTCAATTTACTTGGGCTCCTCTTGAATGCATTGAACGAAGACTTTTATTGACTGACCAATCGCAAAATAGAAAGCCAAAAGCGAATTAGAATTATGTGGATTTTTCAAGCGTATATAAAACACAAAACTAAAAAATAGTTTCGCGTGTATTTTCTGTATTTAATGTAGGCAGGAAATAACGTTTAGATGCATAACGTTAGGTAATTTCGTTTTATATAATAGCATATGCCGTATTATATTTACCATTAGAGTTCCATATATTTTGGAGGTCTAGGATCATTTGTATATAGATTGGCACCTCTCTCGAGAATGTGAATAAGAGTGAGGTATAATTTAGATAAAAGTGGCTGTTATTTTATCGGGACAAAAACAAATATGAATAGAACGATGATCACACGTAAATTGAACAGACATAATGAGTTATAGCTGTTACAACGGGATAAAATCTTGGGCTGACTCCCTAAAAGAAACAGTCCGATTCAAAATTACAATGGGTCCTCACTATGTAAGCAAAATAATGCAGCGGACAGCTCTTTAGAATCAGATTAAGATGATTGATTGCCGATCCGACGATAGAGTTATTTTCAGGTTATTGGAGATAAACAGCTTTCCGTTTGGGAAATGGTAGCTTTGTTGAGACTGAGGGGGGTTCTCCTTTGTGGGATTGCAGACTGAAAACTCGGAGATCCGTTTGTCATTACGGACAAAGAACAAACAATAATGGAATCAAAATAGATACGAAGAATCCGATAGATAAAAAGATAAGGATTCATATCTAGATCGTTTGGAAACAGATGGCGTCCACGTATTTCTGTACGGGGCTTGGGATTTCAGGAGGTCGCTCGGTTCATCTGTTTGTCTCTTGCTGTGTTTTTGCTCAGACTTCCTTTCGGAAAATAAAGGGAATGCACGCCGTTACAAGTTACAAACTACATGTATGTCAGTTTGGTGATTGTCTCATCGTTAAAAGTAATAACTTAACGAACATTGCAGTCGGCTTCTTTATTTACATATACATAAGAATAAAACGACCCTAGTAGCAAAGGGCAGATAACTCGGTCTTTTCCGTATATTGCATTTCTCCAATATTACTTTGCGTTGCAGACATACACAAGCAATTTGGTACTGATATCGATCCTGACCCAGTTTTCGTGAGGTTCGACTCGGAAGCATTCGGCTGTCCTACGCAAACGCCCGAGTGTTGACGAGCCGAATGGTACCAGACGACAATTTTGATACGGTGCAGCGTCCTGTGATTGTAAGTTATATTTTCAAGAAATTTTCTAAAAGAAACAACAACAAAAAACAAGGAAAACATAGCGAAGTTACTGTTATCAAATAAATGTCTTTTTTATTTTGATACGTTGCTGCGTCCTATAATTTTTAGTTATAGTTGCAAGAAATTTGTTAAACAACAAAACAAGCAAAACAGAGCGAAATTACCGTTATCAAATAAATATGTTTAACCCTAACCATAACTCTAAACCTTAACGCTAACCCTAAGCCCTTACCCTAACGCTAACCCTAAACCCTAACCCTAACAACAACAAAAAACAAAACAAAACAAGCAAAACAGTATCATCATAGGACGCAGCACCGTATCAAAATTGTCGTCTGGTACAAAGCGGCTCGTCAACTCTCGGGCGTTTGCGTAGGACAGTCGAACGCTTCCGAGTCGAACCTCACGAAAACTGGGTCAGGATCGAATCAGTACCATCAATTTGACTGGTAGTCTAAATAAGCGTCATGATATACGAATTCGTGGTGTTTCGAAGCTTTCAGTCGCCGAAGGATCCGCTGCATTGTCGTATTTCCATCACAAACAATAGTAATACTTACTCAACTGCTGCGAGCGTTCGTTTGAATATATCACTAGATTCCTAACCTTTGGGTTACGCACCTATTTATATTTATAGATATCAAAACAGAGACATAACACGTATAATCAAACAAGCGATTATCGAATCCTGTCTAACTATAAAAAAAGTGTATCTTTCTGAGATTTGATTGAGAGATATGAGAATTAAAATAGCATGGGCGTCCGTCCGTCTATTACCCTTGTAATTTTGTAAATAGTGTTTCAGATTCATTCATGTATCTATATAATCGGCTCTATACGTAATTCAGTTTGTCTGTCACGCCTAATTTAGAAATAGTGTTTTTAGATACGTCAACTTATCTCTATAAGCGTCTCTATCTGTCGATCTGTCACGCTTAATTCCGAAATAGCGCTTTTGAATGTATCCACACGTAGCGTAGTAAAGTCTTATTCAATCCCAGACTGCAACACACTTTTCTGGTCGCTATTGTTTGTCTGGAGTCCCGTTCTGTTAACACGTCAAAAATTACTTTGTGGATATTTCGTCTCTAAGCTGCTTTCTTTTCTTTTCTTCTGGTGACTGAAATAATGGAAGGAATTTTACAACAACAAATAACGCCATTATTTCCTTCTGGGGTTTAGTTTATTTCTTCCCAGCAACTGACAGCAATGTATGCTAAGATAGGTCTTAATTTCCGGCCTCAACCCCGTAGGTGTGGTGGATCGATAAAAAGGTGTCTGTCCACTATGATGCCGTAAACTCAAAAGAAAGCAGAATTAATACAGCTTCTCTGTCACGTACTTATACTCATGACGTAATGTCCTGTGACGTAATAACAACTCTCGTCTGTAAACTAGTAATGGAATGTCCCACTACTCAAACCGTAGCATTATTTTTTCAACATTATATTTACACACCCGTCTCTAATCTTGTAACACACGTACCTCGATAAACGATTATGTCTGTCGAACGAAGTGTAACAATGATGTCGTAAATAGCATTCTTTTATCACAGATTGACTAAGCATATCTTCAGAAAATTCGCTCTTGCCTTATTAACGGACATCAATATGAGACTCGGCGATGTCCGGAAGTGACGTTCGTAGAATAAAATAGAAAGTGACATTTACTTAGAAGCAGTTATGCCTAATGTTTTATTTTAGACTTAACTCACCCATTAGTGAAACTCGTCAGCTATAATAATTGTACTTATATATATATTCATCAAGTTCTCGAAGTTTATTCATTAGTATATTGGAATCAATGCTATCAAAATATAATTTCCCACTAAACAAATTACCATAATTTTAAGCTCATTTTGAAATAAAATCTTAGCAATTAATATCTCTAACAAACTACGCATTTTACATAATGATACTATTCTGTTTCTTCGATGACGTCAGCTTTAAGACAGTGCTAGTGAAATTAATGAGTGTTTTTAAAATACTATAAACACATACGAACAGAATCGTAAAGTAGATCCGTATGAATCAGAATGGGGCAAATGTTACATAATGGATGGATGTGTGTGACGAACGATTACATCAGCTAGTATGGATTTCGTATGGAGGTGAACCGGTGCAAAATATTGACACGAAAATATAGCGAAAAAGTTCGCACTCGGAATAAAACTAAATATACCTGAACTCTAACCTCTCTCTGGTCTAACAGGTGCGAGCTGACAGTCTTAGAGTTCCAATTTGAAGCAATTACGTCACAATCGTGGGGACGACAAAATAAAGAAGTGTTTTAGTCAGTCTGTCTTTTGGAAGCACGGTGAACAGACGCAAAATCGAGATGTAAATCAGAAAAAGGGAAATGTAGATTTAATTCGCCCAAAAGAGTTGATAGCGACTGGCAATGCCGCCTTCCTTACTATCCCCGTAACCAAGTAGATCTAAGTTAAGAACAACAGTTTCGACTCTAAACGGTATGAACTTTTTATAATTATGACGAGAACATATCTCTCAAATAAAGACCAGATTTTCCTTTTTTCCTTTCTGCATGGAAGTTTTAATTGCAGACTTAGACTATCACGACGGTGAAGGCAGTGCACTAGACGATGCTGATGATGATCCGACGGCGCTTTCGGCGTTTATACAATATTTATACAAAAAGAGAAATGTATACAAGAACATTTTTAAGTAAGGAGTTTGATATAAAGAACATAGGTTTTAACAACCAATAAGTTTACACAACTTTGTTGACCAGTTTGATTCTGTTGTCAGCATTCTTGCAGGAGGGGTCACATGATGGTTGTCAACATCCCTAAGTGGAAGTGGTATTATGGAATCGACTGGATTCGAACTTGGCATCTCCAGATCGTTATCTACTTAACCAGCGTCACCTCCCTGGAATTGAATGAGGAACTATTGTGCCCTTTTGAACCCAGCTTATACCACCATATTACATCTTAAATAATATTTATTAATATAAGGTGTGTTAGAAGGCTATTGCAATGCAAGAAATGGAAAAATGGCGATGAAGAATGCGACAAACCAAGTATTATCTTTTTTTTTTAATTTTTTTTTTTTAAATTTATTTATTTATTTTTTATTTTATAAATAAAGCTTACTTGATCAGAAGAAACTTCTACACAGTGATTTAATATGTGATGCCGAGTTCCATAATATATTTCGAGGGGAACCCTCTTTCTCAAATGGATTGTGTATCAAATCCTCAAAAGACCGTGCGTGAAATGGGTTGAAATATTTATTAAATTTAATAATATTCAATTTTTAGGGAGTGGGGACCAAAGGATATAATCAACATTAATTTGGTGAGAGTGACGGTGATTAAAATATTCTTTGATAAATGTATACTTGTTGACCCAAGGCACACTTGACATTTCTAAAGAATGATTGAGATGTACATTTACCCGAAACCGTTGAACGCCATATTACTATTTCTATTCTTTTTTCTTTATTTTCTTAATTTTGAAATAAGAAAAAAATCAAGTAAAACGTCGTATTTACTTGTCATGGATGTCCGCCGCGAACGCAAATCCCGTGAGGTTATTGTACCTATTTGATGAAAATGAAATATGCGTGTACATGTGTACGCGATAATGTAGTTTAAGAAATTATTTGATCATGGGGGTCTATCTCTAAGACAAGAGGATGATTCCTTGAACAAAGAAACAAACACTCACACATGAACAACAACTTTAAACGCAAATACACACACACACACACACACACACACACACACACACACACACACCAGGTTAATATTATATTCCAGAAACCATGTTTTATTTTATTATTTTTATTTTTCACATTTCAAAAAAA
>OY744522.1:187004138-187056638 GCA_963556195.1 Sepiola atlantica
CAGAAATTATAATGTTCGGTTAATTAGTTTAGGAGTAAATTGTATGCAAACAAAACTATATACACATACCTAACTTTTTATAAATAGAGATGTGCGTGTGTAATATTATAAAGATAAGATTGTAGCAGTTACCTCCTCCTTTCAAAACATAACTACACCGGTTTGCCGGTAGGTGTCGCTTTTTCACCGACAGGTGGCACTGTAAAGCGACACCAGAGTTATCTGCCCTTCGGACTATAAAACCCGGTGCATAACGGAAATTCTCTCTCTTCCTCACCGACCTGCCTCGGCAGACAGACGCTGACACTAGCGTTCCGTTTCACTCTTCTCTGGTCGACAGAACGACGCTAATACACTAGCGTTTCGTCTCACGCTTTTCTTCTCAATGGGCATAACAACTACCAACACACGTGGGCAAACAACGGTAAGAGTTTCTCAACTCATTTTCTTACGGCTTTCAAAGACTTTTCCTACGCCGGATTCATTTCTTCTTATACCTTTTCAAGAACTGTTTTTCCATCGACACACATGCATACATCACACACTTCATCATTCCACGTACACACACGTTCAATAAACGTTATTTGAACTACCTCATTTTTGTTTATTAATTATTACTCTGTCTTTGCATGCAACATTGCTTGATTTACTGAACACGTTTATAGTCCGGGAACATCACCCTCTCGATCTTAACAATTGGTGAAGTAAAAAGACGAATTTGGCGAAAAACTAGTAATTGAAGAAAACAGTATTCGAAAAAAAAATAATAAGATAATAAAAAATAACGCCTCGCCCAAAAGCAGCAATAAGAGATCGCGTGGGTTCGGTTGGGCAGAAGTTGACGGCGATGAAAGGCTCGCCTACGTCCAAATGTAAATGATTCAAGTCTAACGGTCGAAAGGAGACGATAGATAATTGGCCCGGCGTGCAATTGGTCCAAATATCGCGGACAATACATGCACGCGGGCTATGGACATATTAGACAAGACTTCAAAGCCTTCATCAATAGATTTGGCGGCGGTTTCAACGTACGCCAGTGAATTAATTAGCAACAATAGTACATAGACCAGCTTCGACGAGACAACACAAAAGAACAAAAAATGGTAGATGATATATCTTTGGCAGCGGCTAGTAAACCCGGAAGAAAACAGGAATGGACATTTTAAAGATGAGCCCATTTAATCTCCGCGTTTAGCGTTAGTATTAGAAACGTAAGAACCGAACAGATAAGACTATTTCACACATCAGCGTGACCGGCCAACGAAAAGGCTGTGGCAATCTTAAGCGCGAAAGATCGTCGACGCTTTTTTCAACTTAAGCGTGAAATCGACAGAACGTCCTACGGCACATCAAGACCTCATCTCTACCACCAATGCACAGGACTTCCCTTTCTTCCCTGCTTCTTTTGTTTCAGCTCGTTTCACTCGTTGGTCTAGTGGTCAGCATCAATTCGCTGTTTGTATACCTCATTTTGATACCGCTACCTATTCCAGTAGCTTTTCCCCCAAAATTGCAGGTTCGTTGAACTGTCTACTTGTTTACTGTTTTCAAAACAGAGGCCAATCGGCATCACCTGTTTTTTGCAATAATCATCTTTTGTTTTTGTTAGCTCTTTACATCAAGTGGCTTCATGCCTTGTCTGGAGCGATTTGCATAAAACAAATACATGTAGAAGTGTCCTCTTAAATGTGTAATCCTCTCACCGTCTTGTTCATAATACAACTGACAAACTATCCATCTCATTAACCTCTATACTTGAGTGGCTTCTGTCCTTGTTAAGTGGTTACTCATTAGTAAAGAATCTTCGTTTCGTTTTCAATCTTCTTATAGTCTTGTTCATAATTCAATTTACAATCCATCCATTTCATTAAGCTTCATCTTCAAGTGGCCTTTGTCCTTTGTAAATGGTTAGTCTTTAATAAAATAATTCTCGTTTCGTTTTCAGTTTTCAGAAATAGTATAGTTCACCATTCAACTGACAATGCATTTATCTCATAAAACTTAATTTTCAAATGGCGTTTGCATTAGTGAGTAGTTACTTTTTTTGCAAAAACAAGCTCATATAGAGATGCATATACGCGTCTCTATAATGGTATTACGATACTAAGCGTGACATACCTAAAAATGCTATTTCAAAATGGAGGGAACAATTGTCAGAGAAAGAAAAAGAGAGTCAACAGATGACGATTAGAACGAAAGTGACGCCGATGGAGGGCGTATCTGAGCAAGGAACTATCTATCGCAGACTTACAAAATTGCTATAAAAAACATGAGCTAAAGAGACCTAAACAAACTATTACAAACTTTAGCGAAATACTGAAGAAAATACTATTTTAAACTGAAGCATCACAAACCCACAAACTTGCTATTTCATACTTAAACATAGCATTCACACGATAATTTAGTTTAAAACTAACCGTTATAGACCGACAAAAATGCTACTCAATCTGTAAGTGTGAAGTCTAACTAAACTGTGAAGTCTAACTAAACTGTGAAGTCTAACTAAAGGGTAGCGGACTAATAATGATGGTATTTGAAAGTTAAGCGAAATAGACTCACAAACTGGCTATTTTATAATTAAACATGGCGTACAAACGGAAATACTATTTCAAATTAATGCGTGGAAGATAGTCTGACAGACAGAGCGTTATATAGATATGCTCGGTCGCATGTAATATATATATATATGTATATATATATTATTTAATAACATTATAAACACAGTATTAAAATATATACATATTGCAAACAAGCAAAACAAACATTTGACGGACTATTTCTTGCCGTGAAACAAAACCGTAGCTGGGGAGCTTGCTTGCCATAAGTATATTTTATACAACGAGCGGGCCCTGCTATTTTCAGCGCCGTTGAAATAAAAACTGCAACATACAAATACGAGCAATATTATTTAATTATATAAGTATATAATATAATTATATGAAAATATAGAGATGAATGAACAATTTTGTTGGAAGCTACATAGCAATTAGAAATCCTGATGAGATCTTACTGAGTGAAGTGCACGCATGTCTGTATAACTTGGAACAAGTATATTTGCATACTACTACTAAGAATTCCATATCTATTGAACACTTTTGAAGGAAATACTTTAATAATTATATGCACATACGATATTATGGGATAATATATATATATATATATATATATATATATATATATATATATGGGAAAATACAAAAGGAAAAAACCAATAGATATTATTTTATATATTCATCAACGTTTCCTTTTTCTGGCTGTGAGAAGTCCAGTGGTGGCGAAGAATAAAATGAATATGGTAAGCTTTGAGTGGAATAGGGAGGGGGTGAATATTAGTGAATTTGCCTTAGGGTGGGAGAGATAAAAAGTGGTGGGGCTGATATTTTTGTCGTGGTGAGGTGTGGCATGGATTTTGAGAGGCTGGGGAAAAGAGCTTGGACTCTCCTCCAGCGCTCACAATAGCCACGGCTACTTCTTTTCTTTTATCACTCTATCATATCAACCCAAAATTTCGATGTATTTGCATGACATTTTTCTTAAAATTATCATCATGAGGAAGCCTTACAATAAAGACAAAACATTGATGAATATATAAAACAAATATCTCTTGTTTTTTTTTCCTTTTTCATTTCCCATTACGCCGGATTACTCTCATCCTCCTTTCTCATATATATATATATATATATATATATATATATATATATATATATACAGTTATATATGTTTGTATGTATATGATGTACTGCCAAATAAAGTATCAATCATTATGAATTTCAGTACAGAGCTGCTAGGTGTAACGAGTCCAAATGTGGGCTATATTTGTTTTATTTAGATTTCGCAAAAATGGTAAAAGGTGAGGAAAACTCTTCGTTTAAATTCAAATACCTCCGATTTTAGATGAATTTTCACAATAGGTATTACACATCAATCAAGAAAGCTTGATATTCCTCAAATTTTAGATTGTTTGGAGTATTGTAAATGGGGTTTTGGGGTATAATATGAGCACAACATCCGATTTGAACATTCAAACATATCACATTTGCATTGAATTTGATCCATAGTCATTCGACACGAATTAGGCAAGATACCTGAATTCCAATTTGGCGTTTAATTTCAGACATTTTCTAGAATTAAAATCATTTGATGAAATTAGAATAAAAGTTCTAGACATGGGGTTTATTATCAGTATATCTTCATTTTAATCTTCTGAAAATGTGATAAACATTGATTTGGTGGGAGGTTATCCCCTTAAAATATTTTTACACGTAGAGCCTTCCTAAGAAATAATTTGCTTTGGGTATTTACATATATATATATATATATATATATATATATATATATATATATATATATATATATATACATACCGTCTTTACTTTTTATGAATGCCGATGTTAACACGGTCATCTCAGAACGCATATACTACCCACTGGATAAAACAGGTGAAGTTAGGGCTGTAGCACGTGATATTTCCAACACATTTGACAAAGTCTGGTATGAAGGTAATTCCAGGAAAATTAACTCGTACGGTAGTACTGTGAGAATGTTTAATATAATCAGATCTCTCCCAGCTAAATAGAAAATCCAATTCGTTCTCCATGGCCGTACACCCAAACATCACATAAACGTATGTGTGCCTCAGGGGTCGATACTCGGATCAATGTTTTTTCCTGATTTTTATAAACAATCAACCAATGCAATCTTGTCTGAGATAGTTGTATTTGCTGATGACACCACAATATTTTCCGGGTGTGATAGCAAATTGAATGCCAACTCATGCAAGACAATAGCTTAATCCTAAGTAAACTACTTCCAGTATGAGACCAAAAACAGATGGTCACATTTAATGCAACCAAAAGAAAGCTCCTTTCCATAAACAACTTCAAGAAACCTTTCCAACCACCGATTGTCATGGCCGATAGCACGCTTTCCGAGAGTTCAAAGTTCAAACTTCTGGTACTGACATTCTCAGACAACATGAGCTTTAATAAGTCTGCTTCAAAGAAGGTAGTCTCCCTTTACCGGGCTAGAAAACTTTATACATCTGCAAGTATCTTATATATTTATAAAGCCACCATTCGCCCGTGCATAGGGTATTGTTTCCACATCTAGTGCACTACACATTAGATATTCCCTCTTGGACAAGATACAAACAAGAATTTCTAACCCAATAGGTTCGCGTAAACAAATGGCGTTGCTTAATGTTAACAAACAAATTATACTTGACCCTCACATATCATTCAGTATGAACAACTCACCAAGACCTAGCACTGAATAATTCTTTTTATATAATATTCTTCGTACAATGAATATTGGACCCGAGATAAAGAGTACTGCTGTCGTATCTGGAGAGGTGCCATCCAGAGCACTCTTTCTTACCGTTAGAAAGTACAAAATCGACTTCGCAACCTAGTGGGAGATTATCTTTTTGTTATCCTTGCGGCCCCTTTCTCACAGAAGAAACTTTACTCGTAATTTCCTACTCTATTTGTATTTCCATGGTAGGTCGCCCTTCCGTAAGACCTTTTTCAGCAAAAATCAGTCTTGCTTCCAACACTGCAAATCAATCTTATATTTTTCTCCGTGTATTTACATCAAACGGAACTTCTACGAGCGAAGTTTTTTTTTTCAAGACTTTACCACCTGTGGAACACGTTATCGCGGGAATGTTTACCTACATACTATAACATGGTCTTTTTAAAGTCCAGTGTTAACAAATATCTTTTGATTCATCCTGTGTCTTAATCAAAGTTCTCAATCTTTTCATAGTACTGTTCTGATATGCAACTGAAACTCTCATTATTGTTGGCCTTTGGCTTTAGTAAGTAGTGGATCATTGGTATGAAATAATGACAAATCTAAGTTTAATGCTTGTAAACCAATATCATGCTGTGCACCTTAGTGGGACCCAGAGATAAAAAAAATAAGTTTAACAAAAGTAGTTATCTGAGCGAAGAGAAGAAATAATTATAAAAAAAAATAATTAAAAAAATAAATAAAAAACAAAAAATAAATAAATAAATAAAAAATAGAAAATAAAATAAAAAATAAAATAAAAAATAAAATAATAGTCCGGGTTAGATAAAAACGTGTATCTAATTCAACCAAAGGCTAACGAAGCGAGACTTAGACGTTAAAGTTTAGATTAACAAATTTATTGACATACGAGAAATTATTTTGAAAAAGCTTAGAAAAAAGATAAAAAATTTCTTTTGTTAAACATTTTAAAAAAAAGTGTTCAGGAATGGTGCCGTGTAGCTTAGAATTAGAAAGAATTGGTCTTAGATATTCTAACGAGAGAGAAATGAAGGGTCATAGAGGGCGAGAAGAGCAACCGGATATTATCGTTAGAATTTAAACGAATTAAGTAGTAAACTTGATATCATACAAAAATCTTCCCTTTCTTTTCTCTTTCTATCTACGATTGTTAATAAATTTAATTAGTCGACTGATCAGCTTGGTAAAACATTAAAAAGCATCTGTGAATTTTCCTTAGTTTTAGTTTTTCAGGAATTAAGAGGGATATTAAGCATATGTTGGTTATACACATTATCTCCTCTATATGACAACTGGTTGTTTCGTTTCACGGCATATCAACCCTTTTTGTGTTATTTAATGCCGAATCTGGTAATTTTGGTGAAGGTATTTTTTTGCTTCAAGTTCCTTATATCTTCAAATGTTTAATCATGGTTTTTGGTTTGGTTGTTTTGTTTCACGGCATATCAACCCTTTTTAGGTTATTTAATGCTAAATCCGGTCATTTTGGTGTTTATGCTTCAAGTTCATTACATGTTTAAGTATTTATTCACCGTATTTGGTTGAGTGAAAGTGAGGAGTTGAGAAAGAGGGGAGAGAGAGGGGAGGGAAATTGTTGTTTTTTGTTTTGGATTTTGCAGAACATGATTGAGTTTTGCAAAGGAAAAAAATTAAAACATCAATGTTCGGTGCATTTTGAGTCAGGAAGTCAACAACTTCAGACAGTCTGATCTGGTAGAGCTAGTAAGTTCTAGTTGACCCATAGATGGGGACGTTACAGGTACTACAACTCCGGGCCAGAGTGGACCTGTGAGCAATGGCAACTAAGGGGCAACTCAACATTCCCCATAGCTCCCAAATGGAGGCCTCACTACTGGATGTCTTTTAAGGTCATACCCAGGACCTATGACAACTTGACTATATGTAAAACGTTGAATATCCAGTGTAGCAACAAGTTTTGGGAACATATAAAAGAAAGAAAAGTTGAAAATAAGTTATACACCACCCACTATGACTATGCGATCACCTCAGCTACATATCTAGAAAACAGAGCTGTTAAACCTGACATAGTGATATGGGACTAAGGAGAAAAGGGTAGCAACCCTAGTTTAAGTCAGTGTCCCTAATGATGCTGGCTTAAACAGTGCTGAAAGGGAAAATAGTACATAATACCAAGGTCTTATGTACTGGAATCTGAGGAAGATCTCCATCATCCCAGTAATTATAGGAGCAACCGGACTAATGAAAAATAATTTCAAAAACTACCTAGTGAACCAAGTGCAAGAGAGATACTAACAATTTCACTTAATAGGACGATTAGAATCTTAAACATATCTCTTGATTAGAGTGTCTGCAATAGCGGGTGAATGTCTGTCATCCCTAACCCTAACCCTAAGCCTGTGACACTATGGCTGCCGCAAAGGTTGGGGCCCGGTCAGGATAGGAAGTGACTAATCGACAAAGACAAAAGAAAATACGGGATAGGAAATGACTCATCGAAAGAGACAAAAGACAATTTGGGAGTGGTCAATTTCCATTGTTCAGGACAGGTCACCAATACTGGACACTTTTAGGAGTGACAGTTTTTTACGACACCTGACTACAGTAAGGTAGGTTAGTTTTACGACAGTTGACGACAGTAAAGTTTATGGCAAAAGTTGACGAGCTTAGGTTTCAGAGAGAAGACGAGCAGTTAGGATCTAATCTCCCGAAAGGGCAGATCGGACCGGGAAAACGATGAGATGAGCTGACGACTTGAGAAACGACAATGGGCCTCGACAGTCACACACACTCATAGTTCAAACTAAATTATACCCAACGTATATGTGTTTGCGTTCTTTATCGTGAATGGTGTTTCTTTTATATTTAACTTGTGGACCAGTGTTGTGCCCTCGACGATTCGTCGGTGGATAGACGACACGGCTAAGACGATGAAGACAAAGAAGAAGGCCACAGAAACACAGCGTTGGGGTCGACGATCGTCGAGTGGGGCAGCACGTGGTTCCACATGCCCCATCCCCAGCAAAACCCAAAAATAAGAAAATAGAAAATAAATCAACGTTAGAGAATCTAACATTATCGTCCAGACAGACATCGACTGCCTATACTACACAACCACAACAACTAACAGATTTCTCATCGGGCCTAGTCGAACACCTAGTGTGTCTTAGTGTTGTCAGTACCTTTCATCACACATAAAATATCTATTCAATCTCCTAGTCAGTTTATTAACTGATATATGTTTTAAGTATAAAAGTGGTGATGAAATGGTTTGCGAGGAGAAAGACACAAATATTAAAAACTAAATGGACGAAAACGATGCTATGTACATTAACAATAATAAAGTATTTATTAAGTAACTTGCAACTAAAAGGAATACATTTGAAAATGAGGAAGTTAGCTAAGACGATGTCGGTACGTGACGTCCATTTTGCATTCACTTCTTCTGTGTATTTATCATCATAATATAGGGACGGATAACTCTGCCCGATAAATAATGCTCCAAAACATTACTTAACAAGTGAGATAACTTTTGAGTATAAAGTTATTTCCCTTTGAAAATATATATTTTTTTATACTTCTGCAGTTTACGGAACGTGCTGAAATAATAACGAACGAATGAATGAATAAGAAACATATTGTAAACATGAAGAAGGGGGGGCTTGTGTAACTATTCTGTACTTTCACTTAACAATTTAATCAACAGAAGATACTGTCATAATCAAGGGAGACGCGAGAGTGCTCTATCCCACTAGCGACACGAATGGCCTATGCTGGAAATCTCAGTTCTTTGATCAATCATAACTCAAAAACCAATAAACCAAATTAGTTAAAACTTTGCACAAAATCTTTATTTGATAGGTTCTATAAGTGTGTAGAATTTCAGCATCATTAGTCAAGGCAACCCAGAGATCCAGAAATTTCAATCATGAAATCATGTTATCTGTGTGTACGTACGTGCCACCCTGTATCTCATTAACTATGGATTCAGCTGGTTTTGGCAGATATAGAGGTTCTAGGGTCTAGTTGATGGCATTTTAATTTCAGTTTACCATATACCTTAGTTTTCCAGAAAATTCCAAAAAACCTTAAAAATGACCATTGTATGTAGGCATAGCCTTCACAAAAGTAGTGACATTCCATGATAAATGCCAGTATACTGAAATCATATGCACTTAATAGGGGTTAATATGAAAATTCATATACACTAAATGTACAAAAACAAGGATTTTCCCAAATTTTTACACTTTTATTGTCATTAAGGGTATGCGAGCACAACAGGGTTATGTATTTTACTGGTAGGAATTTTTCTTCAGCGCAGCTCACACACTTCATCCACTCATGCATAGAGATTTATACTGTAGTGATGTGATAATGAAATGGTTTGGTTGATATGTAGTCATACGCTTAATTAATGACAATAAAAGTGTACAAATTTGGGAATTTCCTTACTTTTGTACATTTAGTGTATATGAATTTTCATCTTAACCCTATTAAGGGCATATGATTTCAGTATACTGGCATTTTTCATGGAATTGAATTTGACTTTAAAATCCTATCTAAAAAATAGCACGGTCCGTAAACTGCATAAGTAACATATTTTTAAAAGTGTTATAGAATTCCAAAACAGTTTTTTTTTAAAATAAATTGTTCCTTTTGTTATAATTGCTATTACACTACTTCATGGAAGCATTGTTTTGCCCGGATAATGCTTCATATAAATCATCTGAAGCAACCCTCTGACCAAGGTTAGACGAACATTCTATTGTTCTTCGACTAAGCACTTCTAATGTCCCGACATATACTAATACGACGTACAACATAATTGTTTGCTCAGATTTACCGGAAGGAATCTTCGAGGTTGGCATTTATTTGTTATGAATTCTTCTAGGATGCACTTTCACCTACTTAACTAATTTGACTTCCATTGCTGCCAGAAGGCATTGCAAACCGTGAATTTGTATTTGACCATTTTATGAGCGAAGTGGCTTCAGGCTAGAAGAGCTGAAACTCTTTTGTTTAATAATGATTCTGGAATTTAGTCAATGTGCTAATAGTTGAACACGCAGCCAGTCTAAATGTATAGGTGAATGCATCTACTTGGTGTTGTTCGGGAGTTATTTTTACTTTCATTTTTGTTTCCATTTTTTAACCTATGCTATTTCGTCTACAAATAATTTCTAAAATAGTATTTAAAAAGTTAAATTGAATAATTATGGTACTATATCTACTTATTCTGTTTGAAATCGGTTAAAGGTCGGACATGGTCGAGTCTTGTCAACGCAACAACGTTGTCTCAATGACCATGTGTTATATTTCCGCTTCCATTGTAGAAAGCAGCAGTGGAATTGTAAAACATCGATATCTTATAATAATTGACATATTCCGTTGTACATATATATATATATATATATATATATATATATATATATATATATATATATATATATATATATATATAATTACTATTTCATGTATCTACATGAAATTTTATAAGGAGATATAATTTTCTATGTATCAATTTTCAGTATTTACTTCGATACGTAAGTAGAGCTAGGTAGTAAGCTATGAAAATATATTTATGGCAATTAAGCTACACACAGGCTCCCGCGTTTCATCCCCGGGGGAATCTTTATTTTAGCCTGAAGATTCCCCCGGGGATGAAACGCGGAAGCCTCTGTGTAGCTTAATTGCCATAAATATATTTTCATAGCTTATTACTATATATATATATATATATATATATATATATCTGTACAACGGAATATGTCAAGATTACACATACTTACTAACACAAGAAAACAAACTTTATATTTAAATTCAATCCAGCATTGAACAGATCGTAATTCAAACTACACATTATACTGACAGCACTTCTATCAACCTTTCTCTACCTCTATCTGACCATACGCCTGTATCTATGTATGTCGCTCACTTATGTACAAGATTCAGAACTAACCGCACGCACGCAATAGCCAATGCGGTGACAGGGCAATAAAAATAATAAATTTCAAAAGAAAATAAAAACACTTGAAGAAATGGAGATGACCGATAAAATAAAGGTCAAAATCACACGTACTTAATAAACACACACGACTTTGACCAAGAGAAGCAAAAAATAATAAAAAATAAATATAAAAATATCAAAACACACACACACCCGCAAACCCACGCATGCTCAGAAACGCAAAACAATATGAAATTATAAAATTATAAAATAACAAAATAATGAATAAATGTTGAAATTTTTTTTTTACAAATATTGGTAGCTTTACTCCTTTTTATATATACTTTATCTCTCGTTGGAACTGCACGAATACTGCACTACCGTCTTCCCCCCTTTCTCTCTCTCTCTCTCTCTCTCTCTCTCTCTCTCTCTCTCTATATATATATATATATATATATATATATATATATATATACCACTATTTAAGTATTACACAGGCCAAAGTAATATTATGATGTTAGCTTTGAAGAAGAGCAATGATTTGGCTAGATTGAAAGATGAACTTAACCAGCGTTAAATCGCTACAAACATCAGGACTCCACTTTCCGCCCTTAAGAAAATAATAGTGATATTCTTATAGAAAGCAAATAATAAATATCACATCTTCTAAGTAAATGATAATAAATATGTCTGTTTTGATTTGACATGTCTGTAAATACATACTGAATTATTCGTGTGAACTTCATTACGAGGACTACTATTACATAAGGGGTACCTTTGATTATGATAGTTGAATAATGAGGCATTACATATTTTGGGCAAATGATCGAAAATAGTACTGTATTGAATATTTCAACTCATAAATATATTACTACTTCTCATAACACTTTGAAGAAGCTAGGTATCTAGCGAAATTATTAGCCAAAAGATCAAAGTAAAAAAAGAGAAAGTAAAATATGTTCTGATTTTTATTTTATTAATAAATATAGCATCAAAACATGCTTTTATGGGCTTTTCGACTCATTTATCATTAAATTATTTTAAAAAGCTGTTTAAAAGAAAAAAAATGAACTCTCATATTTTAATATATATATATATATATATTTCTAAAAGAACACACGATCAAAAATTAATCGGATGTTTGTCTACGGGCGAAACGGTCCGTTAAAATGTACTGAAGTTTTAGATTTCGATAAAATGAACAGTAAAATGAATAAAAAATGTGGTTACTGGAATTTAGCTTAATATTGTTTATTTAGATATGCTCTGTTGGAAAAGTTAGTAATTATTGAGCTTTTGCCATGAAAGGGTTGTTCTATTAAAATAACAAGTATATACATAAGCATATATTTTCTCATATATATATATATAGTCTTAGCGAGAACATTCACAATTCATTATACAGAAAATCCCGTAACATTTTTATAATAGGTTCCATATGCTGTTCAAGTCTACAGTGTACACTTCATTACATAAACAAGTTTTATAAATAAAAAAGTGCCACCTAGTAGCACAAGAAGCTAAGTAACAAAACAAATATAGATAAAACACGGATACTTAGTTTATGTTCACGTGTCTGTCTGTGTGTATGCATGTCTTATGTTTGCAAAATTGTTTTAGGCTATTAGACTTGAAGGCTTAAATTTTCTTGGTATGACTCACTACTTATGTGCATTTGATAAAAGGGGATCAAATTGATACTTTTCTTTTAATAATTGTTTCATCGACTGAGCAGAAGCTCCACTAAAATTTGTTTTTGTTTTTTACTCACATTTTAATATTATTAACGTCAAATAATTGAATGATACTTGAGCGAATATTGACCATTTCTAAATTAATATAAGTGTTTAACTTCTATTATAACGTGAGTTGAATGGTTTTGACTTGGAGACAACGATTTGCTGTCATGTCACGAGTGTGAAGATCGCGAAGCTCCCATCTTCTCTTCAGCCTTGACTTGATAAAGACCAAGCGTGCTAAATGAACGTTGCTTAGTATTTAGATATCCCGAATCGGCCCAAGTAATTATATTTTAAAATGGACACATTAATTCCATAGTCCATGCGATTTGTTGCCTCAATTGAGAAAACAAAACGATAGAAAAGAAAATCGGACCCACATAAAGTGTTATTGTATTCTATGAATGATGCCAGTATACGGAAATCATATGCCCTTAATAGGGTTAAGATGAAAATTCATATACACTAAATGTACAAAAGCAAGGAAATTCCCAGATGTGTACACTTTTATTGGCATTAAAGGTATGCGAGAACAACAGGGCTGTGTATTTTACTGTAGGAATTTTTCTTCAGTGCACCTCACACACTTCATCCACTCATGCATAAAGATTTATACTGTAGTAATGTGATAATGAAATGGTTTGGTTGATATGTAGTCATACCCATAATGACAATAAAAGTGTAAAAATTTGGGAATTTCCATTGCTTTTGTACATTTAGTGTATATGAATTTACATCTTAACCCTATTAAGGGCATATATTTCATTATACTGGCATTTATCATGGAATGTCACTACTTTTGTAAATGCTATGCCTCAATACAGTGGTCATTTTTAAAGTGTTTTGGAATATTCTAGAAAACTAAGGTATATGGTAAACTTAAATTAAAATGCCATCACCTAGAACCTCTATCTCTGCTAAAAATCAGCTGAATCCATCAAATAGTTAATGAGATACAGGGTGGCACATACGTACGTACAGACGGATAACATGATTTCATGATTGAACTTTCTGGATCTCTGGGTTGCCTTGACTAATGATGCTGAAATTCTACACACTTATAGAACCTATCAAGTAAAAATGTTGTGCAAAGTTTTAACTAATTTGGTTTATTGGTTTTTGAGTTATGATTGATCAAAGAAATGAGATTTCCAGCATAGGCTATTTGTAAAGTCTATTAAAGGATAGAGCGCTCTCGTGCCTCCTTTGATTTATTTAAAGCTTAAAGACCATCGACAGCAAATAAAGATGACTAACCTTTTTTTGTAACCTTGGTATTTAGGTTATAAAGAATAATTACTTGTGAATAAAAGGAATGAACTTTCAAGATAAAAGTTTAACAAATTTATTAAACTGAAACAGAATGAAATAATTATTAATTTTGCCGCTGCACGCGAGATAAAATATGCACAGTTTCAAGAGACGTCGGTCTGTTTTCTTTTCACTCGACAATATTCATTTACAAGGGCGATAACTCCGAAATCGTTCAAGGGACGCAATTTCGTTTTCTTAAGTTGTCTTAATATCTCCCCGTTTTAGTCTTTAACTGTATCGAGCGCACCTGGGGTCAACTTGGAGGTGCTTGACTCTAGTGCGACTGCGATTTGGCCAAGTCCTGTGAGGTCTTTGACAATTCTCACTTGTATTTGTCTGCATGGGAGGTGATGGAGATAGCAGTTAGAATGTGCCCATTAACAAATCAAGCGGAATGGTTGTTCTGTTGTCCTCTAAGTTGTCTACAGAGTATCTGAGACGCAACTGGTTTTTGTGCCGTATCCAGAATTGACTTCCGACTTGAACATCAGACAGGAATTGTCCATTTATTTTGTGGATGATGCCTGGTACCAAGTTTGGCCGGCCAGGTCTGTAATTCCGAGCAAACACTGGTGTGCCAACTGAAAATGCTTTTGTTTTGTTAGGGCTTGGTTGTTGCCTTTGTGGCTGGGGACGTAAAGCGTCCAGTGTGGTACGGAGTTTTCGTCCCATAAGTGCCTCTGTTGGTGATAGACCATTCTTCACAGCTCAATATGGTGTTATTCTATAAGAAAGGGGGAAAGCATGTAGTATCTCCTCTGTTGTTCCCTCCCCTCTTGTTTTTAGTAGTGCCCTTTTGAATGTGTCTACAAATCTTTCGGCTGTTCCGTTGGATTGAGGGTGATACGGTGGCGACCGAACGTGCGTTATGCAACACGATTTGCAGAATAGTTGAAATGACTCAGACGTAAATTGTGTGCCATTGTCTGAGACTAAAGTCTCGGGTAAGCCGTGTTGACTAAATAGCCGCCTAAGTACTGTTATTGTAGACTGAGTGTCAGTCTGTTTCATTGGAAAAACTTCTGGCCATTTGGAATGAGCATCAACAATCACCAGAAAACTAAGACCATTGATAGTGCCAGCAAAGTCTATGTGTATTCTGGACCATGGTCGCTCTGGGTATGTCCAGCGAGAATCAACAATCTGAGGTGGATTCTTCTGCGCTTCCATACACTGGATACAACGTTTAACGGTATGCCCAATGTCTGTGTCTATGTTAGACCAATGGACCACGCTGCGGGCTAGTGAATTCATTCGGTTAATGCCTGGATGGCCCGAATGTAGTTGCTTAAGGACTGCTTGTCTGAGTTTAGTGGGAATAGCAACACGATCTGCAAACATCAAACAACCATCAATGACAGAAAGAGAACCACAGCGCCATTTGAACTGTTGGAGGTCTCCTGTGAGGTTAGGAGTTCAGCCTTCTTGCACTTATAAGTGTTAAACATTGACTTGATATTCCGCATACTCCTTAAGATGAATATCCTAGTAGATAATAAGAATATCGGAATGAATTAATTATGTTCTATTTAATTTAATTAACTTCGGAATTCCAAGAGATTCTGCCAATATTAATTATTGAAAGCCAAATGTTGTCAGCATCCTTTGTTTGAATCAATCAATTAATTTAGATTGGTTCAGCGAATTAGTCTAGCTTTTTCTTTTATCTCATATATATACATATATATATATATATACATATATATATATATATATATATTAAGATTATTATACAATGCCCATTTTGCAACGTTAAAATGTTTTGTGGTCGCTAGTTGCACAAACAACTAACACCTCAAACGCAATTAAAAATTGTTAGATGTAGGAAACGGCAATCGTGTTATGCACAATATATATATATATATATATATATATATATATATATATATCCCGATTACGCGACATTATATAAAAATGAATTTTCTTTCCTTTCCCTTGATAGTTCTTGGTGGCCAAGGGGTTGAATACCGGGCTGCAAAGTCAAAAGTAACTTTGTAACTGGCTTCTGAAGTCTTCGACTGGCAATAATTATCAATTCCTACACTGATGATTGCGTAATCATGAAACACTTATATATGTAGGTAAATAATAATTAATATTTATTCATTAAAATATTCGTATATATATATATATATATATGTATAGATATATATATGTATAGATATATATATGTATAGATATATTAATATATCATGTATCCACATAAAATGTAATAAGGAAATATATTTTATGTATATATTTTCAGTATTTACTTTAACAGTGCGAAATACATGAGTAGAGCTAGATAGTAAGTTATGAAAAATATATATTTATAGCAATTAAGCTACACAGAGGCTTCTGCGTTTCATCCCCGTAAGGAATTATCAGGCTAAAATGCATCTTAACATGACGACTCTCTACGAGGATGACAATTTTCTACGGGGATTAAAAACGGAAGCCTCTGTGTAGCTTAATTGTCATAAATATAGTTTCATAACTTATATATATATATATATATATATATATATATATTGGCCTGATGGATAAGATCACCGACTGCGAATAAAAGGCGATTTGTGATCGGGGTTCGCGCCTTCCGACCGTTGAGAATTAGTTCCTAGGCTGAAGATTACGTTAACATGAAACATCGATGTCTCTAGGTATTTTAAAAATAATTAATATTTATTTATGAAAATATTATTGTTTATCAGCCCCCACCCCCACAAGGGCTGAGCACTTTCTAGCAGCTTTAATAACAAGCAGTAGAAATAGCTATATGCACGATCCGAAGCACCGTTTTGTAAGATCACTCTTAACTGCCTGGTAAACAGTCGCCGATTCAGCTGTTTACATTTAAAGTTTCTATATATTTACTAACTAATTGGCGATGGCCTGATGGATAAGATCACCGAAAGGCGATTTGTGATCGGGGTTCGCGCCTTCCGACCGTTGAGAATTAGTTCCTAGACTGAAGATTGCGTTAGCATGAAACATCGATGTCTCTGGGTATTTTAAAAATAATTAATATTTATTTATAAAAATATTATTGTATATATATATATATATATATATATATATATATATATATATATATTAGAAAATAATCATTCGAGGACGGGTAAAATTAATTCCCCGAACAGAACATGTTTTGCACTTCTTTTATGTTCCTTAATGAAAACAAAATCAGAAAATTATGATAATGAACCTTATATCAGGAACCCTTATTCCAATTTTTTATCAAAAGCCAATACAGGATTTGCTTTATAGAAAATGGCTCCAATTTAAGGCTTAAGCATAAGGGGGTTTAATATAAAATTGAAATTCAGAGCATCTTGATTTATTTGTGTCTAATCATTATTATTCAAATTCAATGCAAATCTGAAATATTTGGATTTTCAAATTGAAAATGGTGATGAACATGTGCCTCTTTTAAAAAACTGAAATTTGGAGAATATTTATTTATTGATGTCTCATACCTACTGTTGCAATTTTACAAAACTCGAAGGCATCTGAATTTTGCATGAAACAAAATTAAATTAAATACATCCCACATTATATATATATATATATATATATATATATATATATAAATAGCATAATATGAAATGAAAGAATAAAATAAGGTGCGAATTAAATTTTATTAGAATTCAATGTTCAGGCAAAGTACCTTAAAGTCCTTAACTCATAGGTTTTCAACGAAAATTCTTCTCCTCAGAGAACCATTACTGCAATGACATTACTGCAGGTAATAAAATTAAACTTTGAAAATATATAAAAGTATATAAAACGTCAAATATATCAGCCCAAAACATACGTTTTTGTTAAAGCTATACAGTTCATTCAAGTCATACAATTTAAAACATATTCAGGAAAGATATCCAAGAGGTTGATTGAAAAGTGATCCAGGGGGTGAGTGGTAGTCCCAAAACGAAAAGGTATCCAGGCGGGAAATCTGTTTGCAACCGATGCAGTAAATGACAGTGAAAAATGTATCCAAGGTGTATGCAAATCAATAAACGATATATATATATCGATATATATATATATATATATATATATATATATATATAACATAAAATATAATAACACGAAATCACATAATTGTCGATGCAATAATTTATTTCAACCGTGCGGTTTTTTCAAGCATCACTCAGACAATTACATTTTTGAGACTGAGTGATGCTTGTAAAAAACCGCACGGTTGAAATAAATTATTGCATCGACAATTATGTGATTTCGTGTTATTATATTTTATGTTGTTCTTGCTCTGTTTACTACATTTAGCTTCCTCCTGGAATTATCCCATTATAACATAAATATATATATATATATATATGTGTGTGTGTGTGTGTGTTATGTGGGGAGGTAGAGATGCAATTCGAGCTAATGTAAAATGTTACTGGCTTGTATGAGCCACTCTTTGTTTACTCTTTTCTATTCATTACTTGCTTTTTGAATCACGTAAAACCAGATGCAGTCAAATCAATAACTTCGTGTACGTTTGCTTTCGAAAGAAAAAAATGAAAACTTATTTCATATGAATTTGCGAATTCTACAGTTTTCAACCAATAAATATTATTCACGCTCATTCTAAACAATTCTTGTAATGAGCCGGTGTGGAATACGAATTGCTAATAAAAACAGAAAACTCGACAACCATAAACTGAGAATAGAGAGTCCCATTAGCCAGACACAGGGCACCCCTTGGCCTTCGAGGCCCAAAAAAAGCAAACAAGTACTCAACTGACGCACGAATAAGTCCGTGTATATTCACACACTGGCATCGGCCGATGAAGTATCTGAAATAAAGGGTGAATGTTTTGCATCCGGTAGAATTCCCTATCCCCAGAAAAAGCAAATAGAAAAGAAAATTGAAAAAAAAAGAGAAATAAAAACAAACATACAGAGAAATTAACACTTCTAACACTCGTGTCTTCTTCCACACTGCGAATGTCCACCTTCTACGAGAACTTTTAACTTTTCGAAACGAACAATGTACTTACTCGAAATATCTTCCACACCACTGTAAATTTATATAGATATAAATATGTTTTGTTCGTTAACTATATTTTCACTTTTTCATTCACAATATACAGTTTGTGAATTTAGCACTTGCTTCATGGTGACTCATAACATACACGTGTTTAACCGAAGATACGACAGTAATATATACCCTATTCAAGCTAGGATCCACGCTAGTTCTTTAAAATTATTGTACACTCTACTCATGACAAAATTGGTTCATTGTTTAGTTTCTCGGTCTGTATGTTTCATCTTTCTTAAACCTTTTAATAGGAAGCCAATTTCTATGAAGAATGACTTCTTTGACCTGTTATTACCCCCAAGCGTAGCCTAGATAAACCTGATCTGTCAAATGTAATCACTACTCAGACCATAGTCTATGTGCATGCAAAGTTTCAGTTGCTCATTCCACAGAGGATAAACAGATACCCAGACGGACACTTCGATTTATTTATTAGATTGAAGCAAATCTACCCGGAGACGGAATTTCAAAACTCTGATGGTTCTAAATTTCATCTTGATAAGGAAGATGTATTCCCCCATTTATTGTAAAGTTTTTCTTACTTCGCCCTCTGCTTCCCTCGGCGATGCATACTTTTGTACGTTCTCTTTCCTGTGACATCAACGACATCACCAAGTTTAATGTATCGTATACATCAAGTCTTGAGCCGCTCGTGTCAAATTTATTCGATAAGATCAAGTGCTCAACAAATTGCATGTGAAATATGGCACCTATAGATATTCTGTTTCGAATTTCTTTTTAGATAAGGCTAATCATAATTTGTAATATTTGGATTATTCGGACTACTATTCTCATCTTGATTGTTATGTTGGAAGTTGAATGTTCAATCTTTGCTACAGACGATAACAACTAAGAACGAAATAATAATTAACACTATCCTGTCACGGCTGATGGAATGAGACAATCTACCTTCGTCGATTAAATAAGAGGTTCACTTCAAAGTGTTGTATAGGGTCCCGAGTTTTACATGAACATTCCTCAGTTTGAATACATTTACCTGAAAAAGATTGGAGGGTACCTCGGTCGAAACGTTGTGAAAAAACACAACCAAGAATAATAGTTCGAGTAATCGAAATAACATGAAGGTGCCTACGGAGTTTCTTACACTGTTTCACGGAAATAACATTATTTCCTTTTATTAATTAATAGTTGTTCGTCCCTGGCGTTAACCGGGAGATTTTTTTTCTTTCAGTTTTGTTTTACCTTTTCTCATCTATGCCTTTTTTGTTTATCAAATTATTTTTTTAAATAGTTTATTAACTGTTAAATTTAATTACGACAGTATCACCTAGTCATGAAATTAGTAATTGACCCGAATTGTTCTAAAACTATAGCTAATTTTGTTACGTTAATATTATTTTGATGCCTTTACTGGATTTAAATAGCTTCCACAACTCAAACGTTTAAGACATGTTCTTATAGTTTCGAACTGTCTTTAAAATTCTTCCGTGACTTTTATTTAGAATAGTCTTTGGAATTTTCTTTAAAATTGTCTTTGGGTTTTTGGTACTTTGTTACATTAGGACCCCCGCCAACTTTGACCATGCCCCAAACGCTACCCCTAAGCACCACTTTGCCCCTTACCCTAACGACGGGGTCAAAGTTACCTGGGTCATAATGTAACAAAGCAAATTGTATTGGAACTGCCTTAAAATTGTCTTGGAATGGTCATGCATTTTTTGGGAAATTGTCTTTGGACTGGTGTATGATTTTTTTTAAATTTAAAATTGCTGTTAGAATTGCATTGAAATGATTTTCTATTCAACACAATGCTTCCAAATTTTTTTCAAATTTCGAAGGGTCGCGAAATAATTGTTATTCTTTGTTTTAACTATCAGCAAAAGATTAGAATAAATACATTTTGTAATAAAATTATTTTGTAACTGATAGAATGAGGACAATCTACCCCGTGTATATACTAAAAAAAGTCCAGTTCAAAATTCCGTACAAGATATCAGGTTCAACATAAAGATTCTCACTTTCGACGATTAAGTTCCGAAATTCTAAAATATAAGCTTGAACAAGTTCGGCGGTTACATCGGTCGAAACGTTGTGAATATAACCAAGATGGCATTAGTGGTCTGAATAATTCAAATAGTAAGAGAGTTCAGTGTTACATATATATATATATATATATATATATATATATATATATTCTTTACGGAAAATTATTGCCTTAACTTAAGTGACAACGATATGAAGCACGAATTTGTCTGTTCAAAGGAGTATTCTTTATATACATATCCAGCTACAAAATGTTCGAAACGGTGTTTAGTTAATTAAGTGTTCACCATTTTCTTTCGTCATGCTTATTTTGAGGTGGAGGTAATCACACAAGCCTTCGAAATACATTGACCTGCGTCTTTCAAACTAAATACAGTTACTAACCTTTATGTCTTTCTACGTCACTTCCGGAGGGAACTATGTTACTTTTTGTTCACTATGTAATTTCCGTCTCACCTCATTATATTACATCGTAAACAATCAAATATTAACTTCTATTTTACTCATGGGTGTGGCCAATTATATATTTATATATTTTAGAAAATGTGTGAATCCAGAATACTAAGCCACTTATTATTATGATATAAACATGTTTAAATAAATCGTATACAATGAATCGTTTTCAATGTTGCATGAATGTTTCATGAATGTCAATTGACTTTATCTGCATCCCACGCGTCGATTGCATAGTAATCTCAGAGTTCATCACCTGAAGCTGAAAGATAGTCAAGGGTTAATAAGAATAAACGATAGGCTGAATATTCACAATGAAAATTCATTTATTCTGCAGTTGCTTCTTAAAGCTTTCCATTTTGATCTTTCTACTAGACTGGCCGTAAAAATTGCCTGTGTAAGGTCAATCTCTCTGAAAATGATAGTCCAGTCAAAATGTGGCTGAACCTCAAACAAATTGCTAACAAACGTTTTTAAATTGGATATAGTTTATTTTCTCAATTGAAATGTTTTGAAAAAAGTAAGCGGCAGAAAGATACTTGTTGGCATACAACCCATTGAGAATCTACTCTTTTCGTATACGATTCACATAACTGACCGAAAAGCGACGATAAAACTATTCAGAATATGCAGACGACGGAAAGTAACGATTGAAAATAGTAAGAAAATGACTAAAATGACAGCTATTCTATAAAATGATTATGGCGCCATTAAGTTTTTAAGAAGTATATTTTAACGGGAAAATTGCAGCATCGTCTTCGATTTCTCCATATTTGGTATTTGTGTATCATTAGTTACCATATTTTATTGAATTGTGAGCGTAACCGAGTTTAAGGTCACGACCCTGATCTCGATCCAGACATTGTCGACCGCTACCCTTGACTTAAAGTTAGTGTTGGATTATATAAAGGAGATAATTTAGTTCAAATCATCGTAAAATACATTTAAAAGAAGAGTTAAAATTTAAATCAAAAAACGTCGACGGTTAAAACACACAAGTGTCTAAGTATATAACTAATCACTACTTACTATCAACAACGAAATGAAAAAGTATTTAAACAAATGACGAAAACGCATCTTACATTAACCCTAATCATTAGGGTAGAGTTCTGGTCGATTTGTTATCAGTAAACAAGCAGCATAATATTACACATGTACCTTTGTACGCAAATTATCAACATCCATGCCTCCTTACCAATAAGATCGTCTGATCGGTAAATATCAAATTGAGAAATATATGGTGTCGCTGGGTATCAAAACTAAAGATTTTATCTAATTTATAACAAATTATTCTAAATTGAATAATACATCATGAATAATATGTCACCATCGATTGAAATTCACATTCATTTTATATCAGGTATAACTCAGTCGTTTTCTTAAGGGTCGCTGATGTATACGTGGAAATCTTTAGAGTCTCTTATATTAACATTTAACACCAACCTGGTTAGAGTTAAATGTAAATCTTTTTTACGAATCCATGTCAGCAATAATACCTGGTAACGTCTTGGGCAGCTAATCTTTACCTGGTAACGTCTTGGGCAGCTAATCTTTACCTGGTAACGTCTTGGGCAGCTAATCTTTACCTGGTAACGTCTTGGGCAGCTAATCTTTACCTTACCTTTTTCCTTTCATTACAAAAATATTTTGCTGACATTATTTCACGTTTATAAGAAAAAAGAAGGCGTTAGGTAAGCTTCCATGGAATTCCCACTGAATCCTGTAAGAAAAAAAATATTAGCCAATTCTCGGCTAACAATAAATATGCAAATCATAAGTACAGCAAAAAAAGAATTCTGTATCGCAAATCCAAACTCAGAAATCGAAAAAACAATAAAGTATTAAAAAAGCTAGATTCACAGGTCCAGCGTCAAAAATCTAAAAGGCAAAGCAAGAAAGAAAAAAAGTGGTTCTCAAATCTAATTCTAACAGAGCGAACAAAAATATCACACTGCCAATTGTTAAAAATACACTGCTTTTTATTGAGAAGACATATTTATCGATTGTTTGTGACAGTCGCAGAGGATTAAAAAATATGCCGTATTTCGAGTTATACTTAGGTGAGTTGGAAGATCTTTTTTGTTCTCGTTTTCTTCTTGCTTCGGCAGATACCGCGTGTGGAAGATACGCCGTTTTTTTTTCTAGGTCAGTGGTTTTTCTACGTTTTCACGACAACAATAAAGGCTGTCCAATGCGAACACAACAAATATACAAAATGGACGAGATCCTTTAGTCTAGAGAAGCCGATTGTCATTTCAACCGCTAACACTAAGTAGCTTGAACTGACCACAACACTGTAGTAAATTGATCTTATCAGTAGTAGAACATCGAAGAACGTAAGGAAAGCTTCGGTAAAACGAAGAATTAAAAGTTACAAATACAAAACACTAAAATGTGTCACGAGGTCATTTAATGTGATTGAAACTAACTTCCGGGGTGGCCGATTTGGAAGGTACAAAAATAATCGAGAACGGAGCCGTTGGTATTACCCGGTAGCGGCGTTACATACCAATAAACCAACCTCCGTCCCGGAGGAGGCTGTATTGACTGGGAAGATCTCATCCAAGAACAGAGCTGAACCATTCCTCATACCGATGAAATGAGTTTAATTCTGTTCAAATCAGGTCCTAGGTTGCCAGAATTATACCAAAGCGAACCTCGGCGGGTACGAATAACCGTTGACACTGCTTGCTGTAAATTTTTTTAATTTTCTGTAGTTGGTGCGGATGACTTCGATAGAATTGAACGGAGTACACTAGATTTTTTTTCTAAATCCCTAAATAGAGGGTTTCGTGGAAAATCACAGAAGCTATACCTGAGACGACTTTATGGCACAGGCTGAACAGGTGTGTTCTTACCAGTCGCGGATACGTCCTTGACAATCAGTCCAACAGTGACTTTGTTGCTGTCGGGCTGAGGTATGGCTCTGTTCAGTCTCAGGTATTCCACCCTCCCAGGCTTTACCTTCTCTTTGAGAAGGAGTCAGTTTATTGCTACTCGCCTGAGGCGCCCTTTCCGTGGAATGCCGATGGGACTGCTCAGGCATTATTTGTCACCAGAGCGCCCTAATCCTAGTGCGCTTGCTTTCCACGCCTGACCTTGTGTCTCTCCTCCTAGAGAGAAGGTAAATAAATATAGAAATAAATGACGTAAGTGAAAGACAAACTGGGGATGATTTCGAATAGGCACCCGTAGATTTGAAGTCGTTACGCAAGCAGTTCTGACTACGAACGGAGAAAGCCGAAGCAGTTCCGAATGTTACCAAGTGCGATGACAGACGTACAAATAAAAAGGCTCGGTTATATTTCGGCAGACGACAATTTTCAGTCAAATAGTATTTGCGTTAGAGTAGTTGGTTTAGGTTAGGTTAAACAAAAGAAAAAACAAAATAAACTTCATTTTATTAACTTAAAAAGGAAATTTACTCTCTTCTGTGCAAAGAAGCAATTAATACACTTTATGTTAAATAACTTGAAAAAAAAACCGAAAAAAAAACTCTTTTTATATCCAAATAACCAAAATTAAATTTAAAAAAAAAACAATACACTTAAACAGAAGAAAAATCCAAAACTTTTTAGAACTTTTTTTTTTTTACTTGTCAAGAATTAATTTATATTTGACACAAAAATGTTCTTTTTTATCGCGCTTTCTCGTTAACCTTCGCATCTGTTTCGGTAGTCTCCGGTGAAACTCGAAATTGATGACATAATAACTCAAATATTTTGGGTGTCTATTCAGAATTTGTACCAACAACATATTGGTTGCGTCAAAATCTGAATGTTTGTATTATGCACCCAGGATTACTCTCTTGACAAATTTCTGTATATTTTAAAAACATATTTCATCCAAACAAGGCAGGCCGCCACTGTAGACGTAAGGGGTTACTGAGAATTAGGGTGTAGGTTTTTTTTTGGGGGGGGGGGAAGTATAAGGCCTAGTGCTTTATTTATTTAATTTCGGCACAAGGGTATGGGGCGGTGGTCGTCTACTCTTTCTATTCTCTAAACTAGTTTCAATCACCAAAATATCGCAGTCACTCTATGGACTGATCTACTTAAAATATCCCCCGAGTGGTTTTAATAAATTTTGCTTACAAGAAATATTTACAATGTTCATGATGATGGGGTGTGGGGAAAACTAAAAGCACTCCCATAAAAAAAAAAAAAAAATGCTTATTGGTGTGCGTCAGTAGAATTCTCCTAAATGAGGCCGGGGACAATTTTAAATAAAATAAGTTTGAATAATTACTTCTATTTCGATGTATTTAATCAAACAAAAAATAAATAAAAATGTATTTTGCTAAAATTGCTATTGGTTGATTTTTATGCTATTATATAATGTGGAAAAATGGGTGAATTAGCATACGAAAGTAAAGTCGGTTTGATTGTTATAGGACGATTCTTGTGTATGTAACATTTGACAATTAAGTGGAGGCAGCCCGCATAAGGGGGAGTGGCATTTTTTTTTTTAACTTTAAAAAAAAAAAATTATTATAATAATAATTAATAATGATAGTTATATAATACCTGTCATCCCTACTGGTTAATTTTTTTAATAGTTAGGTTGTTACCGTTTTTCTTTCCCACCAGTGTTACGAAATTTTTTTGAAATTGGCCTTGTTTAAAGACATTCTTTACAATTTTTCATTCGCCATAGCTGATGTTCGTCGGTCAACGAAGGAGTTTCCTTCCCCTAAACACAACAAAAAGAAGTGGATAAGAAATTCATTGAACAAAAGGAAATTACCGTGACTGATTCGATCTTAAAGTTATAAGTAAAGACAAACCCCCAAATATATATCAAAATCTTATAAACATTGACTAAACAGACAAAAGAAATTAGACACCTTGTGACTACGAAGAACTCTTCAATTTAATGGAGATAGGAAATGAAAAAAAAAACAGTGACAGTCTTTACATGGTGGAAAAATTCTTAGTAAACCTAGGAATTTAGACTTTTCTCGATAATAAAAGGGAAATATTTTGTGTTGGGTGTTCTTTTACGAACTGACGAAGACTAATAATTTGATGAAACATTTTTTCTAAGAAAAACCTTATCCGAACAGAATATTAAAAAAAAAATAATTTTAAGAGTAGAAAGTGACAGACTTGGGATTACTTTCGGCAGCCTCGTAACTCTCGCTTCCCTTATTTTGTCATTTCGTCCTCACATTTCATGAGCGATGTTTCTGATAAAAGGGGAAGAATTGCTGTTTTCTGGGTCGCAATCTATCCATATAACACTTAGCATTGGCTGTGTTTTTACCTTGAAATAGTATTTATTTTTTTTAGCTCCTCACATCAAGTGTCTTCATGCCCTGTCTGGAGCGATTTCCATAAAAAAAAATATAGAGATAGAGGACGACGAATAACAACTTTGACAATATTCGAGGTGCCGAACTTTCTTCCCGGAAAACGGTTGGCACCCTACATTCAATAGTACAGGGATATAGTGACAGCGAGGCAGAAATCCCTGGCGTTATCTTCACTGAAAGGTTCAAATTATCAGTATCAGTGGTGGGGAAAGTGATCACCTTGCACGGCTATGCAAAAAAATAGATCATACCCTGTAAATTAAGATGCACTAACTACCCATTCTACTGCGGAAAAGCAGTAAAAGATCATTTGACCTCCTAAATAGCTATGGGCATGCTTGAAAAAAAAATAACTTGATGCCCCTGAAAACCAAAATATCTGCCTGTTTTTAAAACACCAAATTCCCGTCTCGTAACCGAAAAGTCATAAAAAAGCGAGCGGAGGAACATAATTTCCCCCAAAGCACCCGGATTTTAAGGGAGGTTCGACCAAATATATGAAGAAAGGAAGCAAAAAACGTCCACTTTATTTACCTTGTCGTAATTTAAAGGTAGGTTTATTCTAATCCTTGCACACAAATCTCATTCCCTCGCTCCCATAACCCATTTTCTTTTTGGTACTTCTGCAGTTTACTGACCGTGCTAGTTTTTAGATAGGATTTTCAAATTAAATTATATTTTTACGGTATCTTTTGTTTATTAAATTGTTAGGTGAAAGTACCGAATAGTTGACAAACCCCAACCTTTCTCATGTTAAGAATGGGTTTCTAAATAATAACGTTATTTTTTCACCACGGTTCCTCAACGGCATAAATGAAAAAAAAACTGGGAATGTTTTACAATAGCCCTACAGCTCGCGAGTCGGGTTGAAAAAAAGTTGTAGAACGTAGTCAAAAAAATGAATATGCAACGTACGTAGAGACCAAAGATTTTCCTAGTTTTCTATTCCATTTGTTTGTATGTTTACGTATGGTAAATGGGTTTTTATTAGACATGAAAAAAAAAATTTTTTTCAAGTCATTTATTTAAAAAACAAAATGGCGTCATTAGTTTTTGCTATCGGTGTCACGTGTGTGTGTTTTTTTTTTTACCGGGACTCATAATCAAAGTGGCGTTTTTGTTTTTTTTTTTGTTTTTTTTTGGGGGGGGGTTGCATTTTTGAAATTTAATTTTATGAAACGAACATTTTAACGATCATTTTGATCACCGAATGAGCGCGCATGTCGTTACGTCATTGGGGGTTAGGGCTAGGGCTGGGTTTAGGTTAGGGCTGGGTTAGGGTTAGGGTTAGGGTTCAGGTTAGGGTTAGGAATTTTTTAAAGAAACAGAAAAAAAAACATTACGGTTTGACGAATGAAAATAATATGTAAATAAAAGCACACTGACATGTAAATAAAAAGAAAATTATTTTATTCCTTTTGCTTAAAATGTAGTTTTGTTTTGTTCTTCTGCTTGGCTAAAAAATGCAAAAATTGCGCTTTGACTATGAGTCCCAGTAAAAAACCAACCGAATTCAGAACGAGGCGGACGTCTCGTTCTGAATTCGGTGTTTTCTATCGAAGCAGCCATTACTGGGTTTTTTTCCACTTCACTTACGCTAAAACTATTAACTTATAGAAAATAGCACTTTTAACGGATTATAATCATTAATAACTGTCACAGTTAACTTGGAAATTCAGTTTTATCGGCTACGGTAACTTTTATTTGTTGTATATTTGTTTTTTCAGCGTTTTCGTTGTTGGGCTATTGTTAAAAATACAAAAAAAAACTATTTTTATTTTTTCGGCCAAGAAAGAACTTTATTAACCTAAACACTAAGCTCGGGTACTTTATTTTTCTACGGTACACACTTATTTTGACCAGTTAATTGTTTTTTTACTTCTTACTAAAAACTTTAGTTTTGTACAACTTTTTATATATTTCTCATTCAAGTCATATTTTCTTGAAAAAAAAAGGCGGGTATTTTTTTACTATCTTACCCGGCGCAGTTTACCCCTTAAAAAGTTCAAATTCTGCTTTGTTTGTGCAAATACATTTAAACAGCCTACAAAATATCTGCAAAGAAGGAATTAATTTTTTTTGTAGTCGGCCCTCATTGCGTTAACGGTCCCGTGCATGGATTTCAACTTCCCTTTGGCGTTTGCCCACATTTTCCAACGTCTTTGCAGTAACACGAAATACGCGGAAATGTCCCCCACCCACACCCAATGACGTAACGCCCTTTGATTATGTGTCCCGGTAAAAACACACACACACACACGTGACAACGAGAGCCAAGACTAGTGACGCCATTTTGTTTGAAGTAAGAAATAAATTTTTTTTGTTCATGTCTAATAAAAACCCATTTATCGTACGTAAAAATACAAACAAATGGAATAGCTAACTAGGAAAATCTTCAGTCTCGACGTACGTCGCATTTATTTGTTGCATATTCATTTTTTTTTACCATTTTCTACAACGTTTACTTAGCCCTACAACTCGCGAGTCGGGTTATTGTAAAACATTCCCAAATGTTCGTTTCATAAAATTAAATTTCAAAAATGCAAATCAAAAAAACGCCGCTTTGATTATGAGACCCGGTTAAAAAAAAAACACACCACGTTGACGCCGTTTTTATTAAGTCAACTTTTTGTTGTGGAAAATTTTTTTTTTTCATGTCTAATAAAAACCCATTTACCATACGTAAACATACAAACAAATGGAATAGAAAACTAGGAAAATCTCCAGTCTCTACGTACGTCGCATTTATTTGTTGCATATTAATTTTTTTGACTACGTTCTACAACTTTTTTTCAACCCGACTCGCGAGTTGTAGGGCAATTGTTAAACATTCCCGACATATTTTATAGATGAGTTTGGAGCGTTGTAAACACGATTTATTCAAGATGGCACCGGATTTTACTCGATGTGAAATTTTGATGTCGTTGAACAACTAAAAAATCGTAAATTAAACAGAAATACAGCTAATGACTGTCACCAATCGGTCGGAAATTTAATTTTATATATACATTTTTATTGGCTATATTTTTGTTTAATTTTCGATTTTTCAGTTATTCTACAACATCGAGGTTTCACATCGAGTAAAATCCGGCGCCATCTTGAATACGGCGAGTAATCGATAACATATGTAAATAAAAGCGTTTTAAAATACATTAAAACGGAATAAAAATTAAGTAGGTAAATAAAATGTCTTGTCTTTGGTAACAGTTATTTGTTGACGATTCATTTACTCTTACCATTTTTTTCTGTTGACAATTCTGAAACAATTAGCAAAGAAATGTAAAAAGATAGGCTGAGAAGTAACAAAACCGACCGGTGTAGTCTGAAAAATGTCGTCTGTATATTTCTGGTCAACAAATAAGAAAAGCCAAATGATTTCAATATTTTTTGATTAAAACTAAAACGTTGACTTCTTGAGCGTTTTTACTAGGCCTATCACACAAATCGGATTTTTAGAAATCCATTCAATACATACAGAGGGCGGGTGGAGGGTAGCTTTTGTTAACTATTCTGTAACTTAACCGGAATTTGAGCCGTAAAATAAAAAGCATAAAAAGGTTGTCGGTACAGAATCTTATTTTTATTTTGGTACTTTTATCGATCCTGAACCAGCTGTCGTGACATTCGACTCTGAATCATTCGGCTGTCCTACGCAAACGCCCGAGTGTTGACGATAACTTTGTTACAAATTGAAAATAAGTGCTTTCGAAGACGGATTTTTTGTCAGGAAGTTTTTTTTTAAGAAAACAAACCCAAAATGAATTACGAACAGCTTTGCACTGCAGTATCATCGCGAGCAAGTAAGAATAAATAATAAAATTAAAAAAATATGTCGTGATAAAAGTAATTTTGGTACGTTTTTTTTTTTTTTTTTTCTTCAAAAACATTCTTTGTAAATAAATATACAGTATTCATTTTATAACAGTAACCTCGCTATGTTTTTTTCCTGTTTCTTTCAAAAAAATTCATGTAAATATGTTTAATTTTATTTGTTTGTTTCTTTAAAAACAATCCTTACCCTAACCCTAAACCTTAACCCTAAAAAAAAAACAAGCAAAACATAGGACGCAGCACCGTATCAAAAATGTCGGCTGCTCGCTGCTTCAGCTCGGCAACTCTCGGCCGTTTGCGTAGAACAGCCGAACGCTTCGGAGTCGAACGTCACGACAGCTGGTTCAGGATCGATAAAAGCACGTTTATTTTCTTCTAAAAATACGATGGGTGCGATACCCCCCCCCCCCCCGCGCCCTCTTCATGTTAAGAGTGGATTTTAAAGAATCCGATTTTTGTGATTGCCAACGTTTTAGCTTTAATCAACAAATATTTATGACCAAAAATATACAGATGTCATTTTCTGGACTACACCGGTCTGGTTTGGGATTCATGTTAGAACGGAAGTTCGGCAGCACGGTTGTGATGCTTCTAAGCCTATCTTTTTACATTTCTTTGCTAATTGTTTCAGGATTTCCAACAGAAAAAAAAATGATGAGAGTAAATGAATCGTCAACAAATAACTTTTACCAAAAGCAAGACAAGACATTTCTTTACGATAAGTATTTACGACTCTCCTGTGTGTTTTTTTAAAAATTAGTATGTAAGTAAGTTGTTTTGGTACCTGATATGTATTACTGAATAGTTGAGTTAATGATTGTGCATTTATAACTCACGTACGACAGGTGAAATTTGCTAGTTAATTTAGAATAACACTAGTGGAGAGACGTCTTTCCCATAAACAATTTTTAGCAATGTACTACATTTATGTATTACGAATACCTTTTGGCACATTTAGTCTGGTATGGCGAACAGTTTGTACGTCGTCTTTTGTTGTCAGATCGATTCGTTGTGGTGTCCATTTGTCGCACCGTTATAGGCTAACCACAATTATACGTTACATTTAACTACGAAAGTAGATGATAAAATGACAATTATTTTATTTTTTTATGTTGATTTCCTTCCACGAAATTATTTATGTATTAAAAGAAAAACATATAATTCTTAATACTTTTAACTTACGAAATTTGATAAGTCTGTTATTTAGCCATAAAATTCACACTTGCGAGACAGTATGTTTCTGTATATATGACCGGGTATTACATTAGAAAGGTTTAAATAATATACATTATTTCGTAAATTTTATAGAATCACCCCTGTCTCAAATTGGGTGGTCTTTTAGTGGTTATATGGGCTTTTCGTTAACCATAAGTCCGACTAGCCACAAAAAAAAACAAACCCCATTTCCGTTAATGACCCAAAATATATACGATAAACGGTTTAGAGACGGGAGTGATTCTATAAATATACCAGTATTTCTTGATATTTAAAAATAAAATTATTTAAAATGAGTTAAAAGACTTGAACATATGTGATGAATGTATTGACGTCATTTCGGTTACAGATATACACATAACTTTTTAATTTCGCAAAACTTGCAAAACTGAGGAGTCGTAAACATCGAAAAAAGCTGCATGGGAAGGACTCGAGATATGTGCGCTCCGCTATGGCTGAAGAACTCTGGACAAAATGATGTTTCTCACTTCGCGTAAAGCAAGATATTCTACTAAATGGAATTAAATCCTTTCGAATATGAGTATCGTAAAAATGTAAACAAATGAATAACTTTATTTAAATACGATATAATTTCTCCTACTTCATGTAGTGGATTCGGTGGCTCCGTTGATAGCTGGCGTCCTGATTTCGAATTTTATTAGGTCTGGTGACACTGAAGAGTTGTAGCAAAGAGATGCGGATGTCATATATATATATATATATATAAATAATAATAATAATAATCTAGGTAAAACATCCACAATGGGGTAGTTCAAAGAATTTCAACCGGGTTTATAAAAAGTGCTCAATATAAATAGAGCTTTTATATATGACTATTTTTATTTACACAGACATGTACACAATCTGCGACACTGGCATGTCGATGTTATCGATCAACAGCTATTATAAACTGAGATCTCATCAGACAGAGTTAGAATCCGATCTTAACCTTAGATCATATTTGGAAAGAATGAAATGGAGAAAAAAGAAAAGAAATTTAAATTTGGAAAGTCACGTAGTTGGGATCGTTAAGAATCAAAATCAAAAAATAAATGTGTGTGTGTACAATTGTCTCGTGATATATTCCGGTTTGTTATTCATCTTCATTATCAAGAATTGAAAAGCTTGGATGATCATTGAAATGTAAATGGTCTCTTGATTAACTCCTCCGGCTGCTAATTGTTTGTAAACTTTTCAAAACCACGGTTCTCGCTCATTTAAATCGAGTTTCAATATTACACGCTGTCATTGTCTGCGAATGTTAACGCAATTTAAATCCATTCCATGCGAACGTGTAACTGTACGCTGCTTCACCAAAATTGTATTTGCGCCAAATTAGAAATACAAACAGTGCGAAGGCGGACTAAATAATCCTAAGTTGACGACCAATTTCAAGATGGAGGGCGACTTAAAGATATTCGGTAAATTCGCAGAAATCAGAAAAATCAGATAATTTTACTAGTAAACGTTACATATAAACACACTTGTTCTTTTAAATAGCTTTAATTGAAGTCTATCCCCACCCTATCAGATTTATCTACATGTCTTGTTCCCGGGCGGGTTAGTGCGTTTGAGTTCAATTAATATATCAGGTTATCCAATAAGTTCTGTCCCGATTTTAATTCTCTGAAATGTAATAACTGTACGATAGTAGGTACATCTGTCCTATTATGGACAGATGAAATTTTCATTTGTATTTTAGAAGAGTCAGTTGAAAGGGGAGATAATTCAAACTTTTCTGTTGTAACCATAACCCATGAGGAAAATCCAGAGAATTAGTAAGAAATTTTTTTTTTTTAAAAAAAGGCTACTTATGCAGTTTACGGACCGAGCTGAAATAATTACGTTATAATTTAGAAAGCCATTATTAACATGGGGAGGTGGGGTGGGTGTAGATAAACTATTGTGTACTTTCACCTAACAATTTAATAAAGAAAATAGTTAATTACATACATATGTACACACAGATCTTTCCTCTATATATTTTTAGTATGTATTTTAATTTAAGTACATTTATTTATATATACATACATTTATTTATATAAAAACTAGCAGAGCTACCCGGTGTCGTCCAGGTAAGAGTGCGCGAAATCATCATATGCAACATCATGGGAGGGATAGTTTACTTTAACAGCAACATTGATGTTGTCAGCTAGATATCTTACTCAGCGAGCTATTCAGATATATGTTAATACTCTTAAACTAACGCTAATAAATGGATTAATTTCATTGTGTAACATGTTTGAAAATTGGCAGTAGCTTCGTTAAGGGGCAGCCAGAGACGCAATAGTACTTCCATTACGTTCACGTGCAAATTGTGCATGTGAATACAATTGTATTGAACATGCACTTTCTCGTATGTCTTTGTTATGATATAGATATATCATTTGAATCTAAGGGAAAACAGCTTGCAGTGGAGGGGTTGTGCCACGGGGACCATTTTAATATAATCAAACTTTGCTGAAATCTTTGGAATAGGCATCGTTTGATTTATCTATGGTTTAAATTTAATTTAAAGGGAATTAATTTAAATTAAAGGGAAAACAGTTTTCAGTAAGAGTGGCGGACCCTCTTAATATTATCAAAATTTGCTGGAATTTTGAGACTAGACATCATTATTGGTCAATTAATTATTGTTTGAATTCCATTAGAATCTAAAGTTAAAACAGTTTTCAGTAGAGGGATGGGCGGGGGCCCGCCGCGTTGAAGTGAAATATTTCTTATATAGCTATGACCCTCACTGAGAGGTCAGTAGTCCACATATCAATTTTCAAGCAATTCTGTCCAGCGGTTTGGGTGAACATAAAACACAAAGATTAGGCGGATACACACACAGACTATTACTATTATATATATATATATATATATATATATATATATGTGTGTGTGTGTGTATATAGATAAATACACTTTGGTCTTTATTTTAGAATGGAGGATACCATGATCGCTTATGAATTGGCCACACTTTTATTCAACCGATAACCCTTGTGTGGGCTCATAGGTGATATTCAAGCCTGAAAGACGTCGAAAATCGTTTATTGTATATATAACATTTATAGCCAGTCAGCAGACGTTTCTACGGTTTTTATGAATCCAGTCATGAATTCAAACAAGCTCTCGTCGTTGTATAGCACAGATTTTTATTAATTTCTGTGGTTGCTCGCTAACAACTAATACCTTGTTCTGAATGAGACCATGTGTAAGACTTCAGTTCCGCTTTGTAAATTCTTCAGGTTGAACTATTTTTATCAGCTCTTTTAACAATTTTTATGTCGATTCTGTTTTTTTCTTTAACGGTCGTTATTACTTTTGATTTTGCTTCAGATGATCCGATTGAGTGCCCTTGTTGCAAAAGGTTTGGCCACGTTTACTTCAATGTGCCTTGAGCTGTCTTAGAAATGCTTTGTCGATTTATCAATCTTCCTTAAGTATTTATCAAGATAAACATATTTATAAATATTATATATATATATATATATATATATAATATTTATAAGTAAATATTAAATTATATTTTTACCAACATAAGACGTCGTTTTGAGTTTTGCTCTCATCAGTGCAGGGAAGTAATAATTTCAGACGGTAATAAGGTTCGAACCCGGTCCACAGACCCAGCTTTGGATCTGTACGCTTTCACTCTTTACTCACGGCTATATCAAATTACCATGTAATACGAGGAATGTAAGTTATATTTCTGCCCATAAAAGCAGTGTCTGTTAGGTATTCCCGGGTTTCATCGATCTGGGCATGCCGGATCTAAGGTAGGAACCGGCTGGTATGATCAGCGAAAAGAGGGAGAAATCACCGGTTCAAGTCATGTGGTGTTTACTTTTCTGTCTTTCCTCATAACATATATCCTATATTCGTAAAAAGACAGTTTCCAACCCAGATCCGACATGAACAGATCGATGTAACCTGGGTACACCCAAACCCACGCTGGAATGTATAGTTGTATTAAAATACTTTATACCAGCTCTTGTAGAACTTAAAATCGAGCACTTTAATTTTCTATTCAACTAACTTGTGATATAAAATATATAAAGTAAAAACGATTTTACCACGTACTTTTGTGATTGATAACTTTACTATAAGCTACACAAAATATCTTTTTTTTTCAATCATTTATGCACCTGTGTTGTTAACAGCAAGTTGTTTCCAATCGATTTCATCAATTTTAATTGTTAATCCCAGTCAATATTTCATACTTAGCCATATTTAGACGGGATTGCAAATATTTTACTCTCACAGTCAGCAGTCCTAACACTGGCACCTAAGTCACCGGGTACTAATTTAGTAAGACGATTTTTTCGCTATTCACTGTTTTGTTGGCGATTACTCTCTCTCGGATTTTATTTTGATAAGCTCCTAGCCTACAATCGACTCAAAAAAAAGACAAAAGGTGGAAAGATCTGGTTAATGTATTTAATACCGTAAACATTTTGTACTTCCACCTATGGTTTAATTAGTCGTACTTAAAGACAGAGAGTGTGCGTTCGAGTCTCACCCGTGACATGTTTTTCTCTTATTTTCGACCAAGATGAACATTTCAAATTACAATAGTAAGAAGCCTGTTTTGTTTTACTTTTGTTTTCTTTCTGTAATATACATTTTTACAGAAATTAAATCTTAGACGATGTCGGGAATTTGTGCTTGGATTTTAAGAAAATAGGACTTCATTTTATTTGGTTTATAACTTAAGCATTATTCACATTTAAATAAGTATAGAAGTTGTAATACGGTGTTTCGTGTTTGCAGCTGGTGTACATTGAGGTATCATTGCTTACATATTTTTATGAAAAGCATACTGATATATAGATGCTGATAGGACTGACATTTATTTAAAAAATAAGTCAAGTATTGAATTACTTTTTCCATCTTATATCTAATATAATTATATACGTATACATATATAATATTCAATATTTCCTAATAAATAATATATATATATATATATATATATATATGGGAGTTCTTTGTCTAATGAATGATATGCCACTCTTTAGACAAAAATCCCTATATTACATCTCAAATATTATTTGACCCAATAAGTTTTCATTCCTATTTAGAGATCGATATGCACTCTCTATTGACATTCTCCTTCAAATATGTAGATTAATTAAATATATCGTAAAATCGATCCGAAAGCAGATAAACAACACAATGTGTCCCGAATCGATCCCCATATTCTTTTTATCATCAATTCACTTATAGGAGTCAAATGTCAAATTCTGTCCTTTCCTCTCAGTATTTTAATAATTGAAAGAAAAAAAAATAGTATACAACTAATAAAAAAAGAAACTAAGTTTTATAAAAATGTCCTCATCTCTGTTGAAAATTAAGGCCTTTCATAAAATACATGAACTTGTTGATTAATAATAATAATTATTCACTAGCGTACCCGTTGAAATTTCACTATGTAGTTTCAGAGTTTTTGGACGTTCGGTGTACAATCTTTTTAAAAAACTTTTCTAAGTACTCTGCTTAACGAAGATTCAAATATACTTGATTATCTCTGGGGTGTCTATCCCTGAAACCTTTGTAGGAGTTTCTGACATATTTTCATTGTATGGACACTCAGCGCGAACGAAGACCCTGCGATATTATTATAACATCTTTAGAAAGAGCAGAAATTGCACCTTGATCTTGGACAGAATGCTAAGAAATCGTATTGTAATTAGTTTGACGTTTGATATCAGAAAAAAAACTTTTTTTGAATTGTATCCTCGAGAATCACATTTTTAAAATAATGGTGGAGAGTGATGACGTAGGTACGAACATGAAATTGACTTTGGCAATTTTCTGACAACCTCCTTAATAACATTACAGTATTATATGTATTAAAAGAAATGTTACAGAAAGCAAATAAATTGTCATTATCAACATCGTGTCTCTTCATACTTTGATTTTAAATGGTACTTTTGGCAGTGCTGTGAAGGCCTCCTTACTAACATTATAGTATTATATTTTGTAAAAGAAGGCGGGTGAATAACAAAAACGTTTGTTCTACTCGGCGTCATTCTACTAATTGTCATTATTAACATTATTGTATTTAGTAAGCGAGAAGAGCGGGGTAACAGAATATGTTGTTCTACTTGAAATTGTCTGCGAGCAATTAATGTAAATTATAGTATTACATTTAAATCTCTTTGGACTATTTTCATTATCAGCATAATTTCTCTACATATTATTGTAAAATCGGGTGGGAACCCGGCATCAAGAATTTAATTGTATTTCGTTATACTCAGGTTACCATATTCACCTCGGTAATTGTTTTCCAAGGTACGTAAAGTAATTCCTAAAACTTTGTAGATTTTAGTATTATAGGAGGCATTACCATGCATAGTCTTTACATGCCTTAATGCTGAGAACCCATTTGCTACTTTTCGCACATTTCTTCCTTCATTTATACAGTTTTCGAAAAGTTATCAGATGTCAAAGAAAGAAAATGCCAAAATGTGGCTCATTTCACCTCGGTTTACCCTATATATAGTTTTAAATATTGAATTTATATTCGATAATTTAAATGCTTAAAAAATCCTTTTGAATTCTAAAGGATCACAAGATAATACATTATTTTTCAACTCTTAACAGAAGATTACCGAAATGCAATATGGTGTATTTAATTTTTAAAATCATTTTCAAAACTTCGTTTTATTTCATTCTGTTTAATTAAAATTACAATAAATATTCGAGTACATACAACTAATAATCTGTGAATAAATAAAAGCTGCAAACACACACACACACACACAGACATAGAAGAAGTGGTCACACAATTCTATCAAGCATAGAGATGAATAAAAAAAATCAAACTTAAAACATACAAATCATAAATGCATTTCCACCTCACCAGCCTCATTCAAACCTGGAAAATAAATTTAAATATTACGGCTAAACGAAAGAGAGAGGAGGGGAGATACTTTACATAGGCACTACTTATGTTTCTGTATCCTTCTATGTAAACATAAACTATTACAACAAATAAAATATAAGCTTCTAGAAGTGACTTTCACTACAGAAATGAAAGACTTATATAAAATCTGTTGCTCAGATTGCTGGAAAAATGATCGGATCATTCTACGGCTCCAGAAAGAACATCACCGCTGACATAAGCTTAACCCTAACATCACCCTTGACACAATCCTGTATCTATGTAAGATCCAGATACATCCCCAGATGGAGTAATAATGTCATACCTTGGATCTGCTGCTCGGAGCACCCTTTATCTGTTATGACAGACTACAAAATCGACTTCGCAATCTAGTGGTAACGATCTCTTCTCGTCCCTACAGCCTCTTTCACTCAGAAGAGATGGACTTAACCTCTTTCTATTCTATCGTTATGTTCATGATAGATGCTCGACTGAGCTCCCATCCTTGGAAACCCCCTGCAAAACATTTACATCGAGCACTCGTCTAGCAACAACCGCAGCAAAAAAACTTTCCATTCTCTTTCTTTACCAAAAACCAAACAACACTTCCATGAACAAAGTTTATTTCAGAGAACACCCTATCTGTGGAACAATTTACCAAGAGACTGCTTTAAAAACGACTACATTTAGTTCGTCTTCAAGTTCGTCTTGATGAGCCACCCGCTTGCCTGTTGAATTCCTCTTAAGTAATGTTCTGCCTATTCTACTTATTGTTTTCTGGCTAAGATCAAAGTGTAGTATCTGTTCCGATGGATACTGCACCCCATAGACTGGTATTGTCTTGGCCTTCGGGGCTTGATTTACGCCGGTTTATGGGTCTGTCCTGTGCAGTTCTAGGAGGTCCACCCTCCCAGGCTTTGCCTCCCCTCTTTGAGGAGGAGTAAGTTTATTGCTTACTGTCTGAGGCGTCCCTACCGGGGAATGCCGACGGGGCTGCCCAGGCAATTTTTAAACCCCATATTCCCGACCCGACCTTGGGTCACATCTTACTTGTGGGAGTAAGATAAACACTGTCCTTGTGCCTAACTCCTGGAGAGGAGTAAATCAATACTCATTGTTTTTTTTTTACGGTGGCGATTATCATCTAACTAACGATCTCTTTGACCCTTGCCATCGAGCTCCCCGCGATGTAATAACCGGTACCCCATTAGTAAGACAAATAGCAAAGTAGTCTTGGAAATTAGGTCTTCAATGAGTAATTGGAAATGTATGATCGTTTTGAAGTGAATGATTTTTTAAGTGGAAAACTGAAAAAAGCTATTAAAGAACTAGTGAGAACTGAATAATAAGAAAACTCTCATAAACAAAATTATATAGTAGAAAAATAATAAAAGGAATAAATAACTGAGAAGCTGGACTTTTTATATAATGGGGGCAAATAAAGAACTAAATCACATGGACCAAACAATTAGGAAACTATGATCATGGGCAATGCACTGTATCCGAAGAATGTTATTGACCGACTCTATGTATACAGCCATTCTCAAATAGGAGTGAGGAGAGGAGAGAGCATAGAATACAGAAAGCTACATTAGAGCTCTCAGGACCAAACGCCCTCATTATCTGTGGTAAATACAATAGTCTACCGATCCCGGATAAGCCTGAACAATTACATCAAATGTTGCAATTTGGCAACATACTGATCGGAGTTGCGGAACCTCGTTGTCTCCCGAAACAGACGGATGCCAGCAACAATGTATAAAGGCGAGAAGAGGAGAGGACTGATAAGTATAGAATACTGTGTGGATGGTAGGACAGTACATAACTTAACATACAGAAAGGTAGATTAACGTTTGATAAAAAAGTGTCAAATAAATGATACAGCGAGCAGTGAAACTGGAAAGAAAAAAGACTAAACAACCAAAATGGGAAAAGAAGCAGATAAATAAAGGTTGATAAGGATGTCCAAAAAGCACGAACACGCATAGACATGGCTACGGAAAGGAAACTTTAACAGAGAAACAGAACCACTACTGACATCCGCAGAAGACTACGCGAACATAACGATCTATATAAAACCCTAGATAGATGACACAGAAAAAAAGTTAATGTAGACTGTAGACAGAGACGATACAGTTACTGTGCATTAGGTTTCTTTAAAGTATAATGGGATTTACATTCCTACCGGATATCTATAAAAAACGAGACTGGTTAACTATATTTCTTCAGAATTGGAAGTTATAAAGGCTGAAGCAGAACATAAAAGTCCTAATTACATTTTGAAAAAACGCGTTTTTTTTTCATATCCCTCTTTTGTCCATGTAATTAGAGAACATTGAACAGTCGAAGTAATACTAAACCTCGTCGTTATGAATCAGCAATGTGCGATATCATAACGCATCTGAATCTGTTTTGTTGTCATTGGTTGCGACAATAGAATTATATACACACGAGAAGTGTAAGATAATGAAGAGTGGCAAAAATCAATCGTAGACGAGTCCATTGTGGGTAGAACGTCGAGAAAGAAAGAAAGCGACTTGATAATTGTTAAAAAGGAGACGGTTCCGCAGTGCAAGTGATACTTGAAAGGCGGCGGTTTCAGAAACGCGAAGATCCAGTCCGGCTTGGTGATCGGAGTATCGAAGTACCGGAAGAATGTGAGTTTACGGATGTTTATGGCACCGATGAAGCTTTATTGTCTATGGTACCCAAGCCCGTCTTGTTAGGCTTTCGTACGGTCTGACTAAAAATGCGACTGATAAGCAAGTTGGTACCGTGAAGGAATCCCATGACTTGTTTCATCAAACAGACAATTGGAAGGGCTTGTGGAACAATTAGTTCAGTTCACGATCGGATAGACAATGCAGAAAAAATTGCTTTCCAATCGGATGTTTGAACGAGTTTCTAGCGAAAACTAAGTCTGTGACTTCAGCAAGAAAAAGACTTTCATGAGACAAAAGTATGTCAAAAGACTTTTTTTTATATATGTGTGTGCATAGCCGACGTAAATCATCCGGTGATTGGAAATTAAAAAAACCAAAGTTTATCCATATACGTTCTGTTCTTTGTCATTCTTGTTGGATCTTACCGGGTACCCCGAAAGTACGAGTAATGCAACAAAAGGACCATATAAAAATTGACTACACCCCTAATGAAAATGATGCTATCGAACCAATACGAATCGAAAGTGTCACGCTTCAGTCTATTTTAAAGAAAAGGGTGATCTTAATTGTTTTAAATACGTTGATATCTGTTTACAACTTGTTAAAAACAAAACGAATACGTTAATAGAAAAACATGACAAACTCAAAGATTTAATTCATAAACAAGCCGCGCGTGCGTGGTCCCCCTCTGTATGTGACTCGATGTGGCGAGTGTAAAATGCAATAAATTTGGGCAATTTGGGGCATTTTTTACCCCCCCCTCCTTTGACCTCTGGGAGCGCGAACCAGAATTTGTCTGAGGTCAAGGATGCTCATTGTATATCTGGAACAATTGCCTCTACATTTTGGTCAAGTTTCAGCAAAATTGAATGGATGGATCAAACGTTATGGGAGAAAAGTGTCATTTTTGTCATTTTGGGGGCTTTTGACCCCCTGGGGGCGCGAACCAGATTTTGTTCAAGGTCAACGATACTTATTTCCTACTAGGAACAGTTGCCTCCACATTTTGGCCAATTTTCAGAGAAATTGAATGGATGGATGAAAAGTTATGGGGCAAAAAATGTCATTTTTTTGCCATTTCGGGGACTTTTGACCCCGTGGGGGGCTAACCAGATTTTTTTTTCAAAAATCGGAGAATGTCACTTTTTAACCTGACCAAAGTTACAACTTCATGCAAAATGTCAGAGAAATTCAATGGATGGTTGCGGAGAAAAATTCGGACGAACGCACATGCCTCAAAACATAAGTCCCCCGATTTTATAAATCGGGGGACCAATAACAAAAATCTTTTCATTGGATCGCAAATATATGAAAAAGAGTTGTTTTCAGCTGCCAGACTCACGAGAAGGATTAACGAATAGTGTTTGGTCTGGTTAAATGTCTCGCGTTCATAGTCGAAGGTTGACGTCACTGAGGTCAGGGAAACATCTCGGTGGGACATGTTGATCGATTCTAGTCGGGTGTTGACGTAGTACCACGTTTGCATGACTGCTGGGCAGACTCTAGTTTCAATAATGTTTGTTTGTGAATTGTCTGTAAATAGACATTGGTCCTGACCAAGCAAGTATATAACAACTTTTGTGTCAGCCTTAAGTTTTTAACTGCGTAATAACCAGAGGATTTGAATGATGTTTATGTCAACTTGTTTTGTACAAGTTGGATATTCGCCATCCAACGCTTTATCTTCACACTTCCGTTTAACTTTGTCCAATGCAATTTGTTTTGATTTTCATTCTACGATTTTGGCTAGTAGCATTGGTCATTAAAATCATATTATAATGGAGTTTTAACTGATGTATGTCTGTAAGGTAAACTACGTCATATACCTCCAATATATTACATCATATTTCAAAAGGTTGATTTAAAGCCGAAACACCGAATATTATTGTTGTATATAATTAAATATTAATTCGTCTTGATTGATTAACGTACACACAATTATTTTTCTTACCTTTTTTTTACGATATTTCTTTGTGTATATATTTTAATTGCTTTCAGGGGCTTATTTTCTTTCTACGGATCGTCAGTTTTCTTTCTTTCATCTTTTTTCGTGATTTTTTTTTATTGTCAGTTTTATTTATTTCTCTTTCCGTTTTAGGAGTTGTCTATTTTTTTTTCTTCTGGTACATTTAATTTCACTTGCGTATTAATATTCTTTATTTCTATTTATTTTATTCATGTTTCGTTTAATAATTGTCAGATTATATTTTGTTTGGGAACTTCTCTTTTGGTAGATCTTTTAATTGCCTTCACATGCTTATATTCTTTCTACGGCTCGTCACCTTTCTTGCTTTCTATCTTTTTTGTAATTTTTTTAAATTGCATTTTTTATTTTTTTTATTTTTAGGAATCGCCCATTCTTTAAATTATTTTTCATTCTTGTACATTTTCTAATTTTCCTTAGGTATTTATATTTATATTTATTTCTATTCCTTTTTTTCATGTTCATGTTTTGTTTCATGATTGTCAGATTTTATTTTTTGTTTCTGAAATTCTCTTTTATTTCTTTCCCTTTTCTGGTAGATCTTAAAATTGACTTTTTTTTCGCCATTACTTTCCCTCTTAATTTTGATTTCTATTTTCCTTTCTCACTGTATTTGCTTCTTTCTGAATTTAACTGGTAAAAAGCTTTAACAGACATTCATAACTACATCTAACATAACTAGAAATGGGGTAACAAAACACAAAAACAAATAGGCAACAAATAAATGTTACGAAAGTCAAGATAAGTTATTCTTCTACCTACCTGGATAAGTTAATTTGTGCTTTCACTTATATTAAAGTATTTGTGAGTTCGATTTAAAAATAGCGTCGTGATGGCACGTGATAAAATACGTCCATTTGTTGTTTGAAATTCCAACATGGCGTCTTGACACTAGTTTTAAATCGAACTAAAAATACGCTTTATAGTCTTACCATTTTCCTTAAATATTTCTTTATTTGTCTTTTCATTATTTCATTCATCTGATAGATTTACTTACTTCGTTTAATTCTTCATATTCTTACCATTTTCCCTGAATATTTCTTTATTTATTTTTTCATTATTTCATTCATCTGATAGATTTACTTACTTCCTTTAATTCTTTATATTCTTACCATTTTCCCTGAATATTTCTTTATTTATCTTTTCATTATTTCATCTATCTGATAGATTTAATTACTTCCTTTAATTCTTTATATTCTTACTATTTTCCCTGAATATTTTTGTTTATTATTTCATCTATCTGATAGATTTACTTACTTTCTTTTAATCTTTATATTTTCACCATTTTCCCTAAATATTTCTTTATTTATCTTTTCATTATTTCATTCATCTGATAGATTTAATTACTTCGTTTAATTCTTCATATCCTTACCTTTTTCCCTGAATATTTCTTAATTTATCCCTTCATTATTTCATTCATCTGATAGATTTACTTACTTCTTTTAATTCATCATATTCTTACCATTTTCCCTGAATATTTCTTTATTTATCTTTTCATTATTTCATTCATCTGATAGATTTACTTACTTCCTTTAATTCTTCATATTCTTACCATTTTCCCTGAATATTTCTTTAATTATCTTTTCATTATTTCATTCATCTGATAGATTTACTTACTTCGTTTAATTCTTCATATTCTTACCATTTTCCCTGAATATTTCTTTATTTATCTTTTCATTATTTCATTCATCTGATAGATTTACTTACTTCGTTTAATTCTTCATATTCTTACCATTTTCCCTGAATATTTCTTTATTTATCTTTTCATTATTTCATTCATCTGATAGATTTAATTACTTCGTTTAATTCTTCATATCCTTACCTTTTTCTCTAAATATTTCTTTATTTACCTTTTCATTATTTCATTCATCTGATAGATTTAATTTCTTCTTTTAATTCTTTATATTCTTACCATTTTCGCTGAATATTTCTTCATTTTTTTTTCATTATTTTATTCATCTGATAGATTTACTTACTTCGTTTAATTCTTCATATTCTTACCATTTTCCCTGAATATTTATTTATATTTTTATTATTTCATTCATCTGATAGATTTACTTACTTCGTTTAATTCTTCATATTCATACCATTTTCCCTGAATATTTCTTTATTTATCTTTTCATTATTTCATTTATCTGATAGATTTACTTACTTCGTTTAATTCTTTATATTCTTACCATTTTCCTTAGATATTTCTTTATTTTTGTTTCATTATTTCATTCATCTGATAGATTTTATTACTTCGTTTATTTCTTTATATTCTTACCATTTTCCCTGAATATTTCTTTATTTATCTTTTCATTATTTCATTCATATGATAGATTCAATTTCTTCCTTTAATTCTTTATATTCTTACCATTTTCGCTGAATATTTCTTTATTGTTTCATTATTTCATTCATCTGATAGATTTACTTACTTCGTTTAATTCTTCATATTCTTACCATTTTCCCTGAATATTTCTTTATTTATCTTTTCATTATTTCATTCATCTGATAGATTTACTTACTTCTTTTAATTTTTTATATTCTTACCATTTTCCCTAAATATTTCTTTATTTATCTTTTCATTATTTCATTCATCTGATAGATTTACTTACTTCGTTTAATTCTTTATATTCTTACCATTTTCCCTAAATATTTCTTCATTTTTTTTTCATTATTTCATCCATCTGATAGATTTACTTACTTCCTTTAATTCTTTATATTCTTACCATTTTCCTTAGATATTTCTTTATTTATTGTTTCATTATTTCATTCATCTGATTGATTAACTTACTTCCTTTAATTATTTATATTCTTACCATTTTCCCTGAATATTTCTTTATTTATCTTTTCATTATTTCATTCATCTGATAGATTTACTTACTTCGTTTAATTCTTGATATTCTTACCATTTTCCCTAAATATTTATTTATTTTCTTATTTCTTCATTTTTCTTTCTTTAGAATAATTTTCCATGTCTTTTTCTTTTTTTCGTTCTTAAAGTTGATTATTTATTCTTATGTGTAATTTTCTGTGATTTCTTTGTATTCGTCATTTCGTTTCTACGTTCCCATTTTCTTTTTTTCTATCCACTGTCTTCTCTGATTCATGATTTGTGGCTAATATGTACATCAGCATGTTAACAATTAAAAAAGTAAAATTGGTTGAAATAAAGGTTACATTTTCAACCAATTTCATTACATTATTCAAAGTTTATTTTCTGTTCTATCTGGAATCACAAGGGTCAAGATTTAACGACTTCGGCGTCTGGGTAAATCAGATAAAAACGCGTTCATTTTAAAAAGACGCACTTATATCATAAACATCAAATACGACATAACAGAAAAAAACACAACTCTTCTAGGCTATTACTTTACGAGGAATCTGATGGTAATAATTAATTGATTCTAGCGATTCATTTCCTGAAATTTGTGATAAAATTCCGACATAAAAATGGATCACTTTGAACTATTTATCACTTTGAACTATTTATCACTTTGAACTATTTATCACTTTGAACTATTTATCACTTTGAACTATTTATCACTTTGAACTATTTATCACTTTGAACTATTGATCACTTTGAACTATTGATCACTTTGAACTATTGATCACTTTGAACTATTGATCACTTTGAACTATTGATCACTTTGAACTATTGACCACTTTGAACTATTGACCACTTTGAACTATTGACCACTTTGAACTATTGACCACTTTGAACTATTGACCACTTGTAACTATTGACCACTTGTAACTATTGACCACTTGTAACTATTTATCACTTGTGAACTATTTATCACTTGTGAACTATTTATAACTTGTGAACTATTCATCACTTGTGAACTATTCATCACTGTGAACTATTCATCACTGTGAACTATTCATCACTTTAAACTATTTAAAATAACATTTTGATATACATGTTCTATATTCGTGTTCCAATAGATAATGACAACTTCAAATCCTGGTGTCTAAAATAGTTGTGTGAGTGAAATCGAGACGCGCAATTATAACGTAAAACTCTTAGTAAAAACGAATGAACACTTTTCGCTAGTTGGCAGTGTTTATATACAACATTGAAATTTCGCTTAGTCATAACGTGTAGCTGCTGGCCGAATAGTTAAAATCGGTTCTTTAGATCCTGGCTTGAGGCTTTCTGAAGAACTGTGACACGGCGAAACTGTCTCTGTTTTGATTATTACGCATGACCTGCGCCGTAGGTTGAGAACTGTGGTACGTCAAATCGTCAGCTGTGGTGACGCGATACTGAGAATAAAATAAAAAATTACTTTTGACTTCTATCCGGCCATGGGTCACTAAACGAGAACAACCGAGATTAAATAAAAGGTTTATTTCGACATTCCATATAGATTTTCGAGTTCGATAAGATGAACTTTAATGTGGGATGTTACATCGGCCGAAACGTTGTGAGAAAAACATCAAAGATAAGAACAGTAGTCCGAATAATCCAAATAATACATGCTCTTATCTATTCTTACATTATATCGCTCGGCATAATTAGAATACTTCAATACGCTTTTAATTGTCTGTGTTTTTTAAAATATTTTAAAATATTTCTACAATAAATTATAAATATCCTTGAAAATATGTCACTTAATGCTTTGTTTTCCTTTTCTCATTTCTGTTCATTCTGTTTTAATTAATTCGTTTTTAATGTTCCGACTATCAATTCTTATTTCCCTATATCGTTGAAAAATGGTGAATCATTTAAGTCTTATTCATTTAAATGTTCTTTTGTCGAGTTAATTACTTTCCCGAATTAACAATAACTTAGTATCGGTAAAAATATTTAATTATTTTCTTTTTGTGTTTTATTCTTTAGTTTTTTCGTTAATTAAGTGTTTTTTTTTATTATCCATTTGTTATTAATGCTTCGTTTCCTTGAACATCTTTAGGCAATGGATTTGGAAGTTTTTCTTTCATTTCTATAATACATTAATGTTGTTCATTCTTTCGATTTTTTTCATTTTACATACTTTCCTTTGAATTTGACTTCTTTCAATTCATCATTTCATTCCTTGATTTTTATTTACTTTCCTTCGTTTTTCTTGGGTTTCTTTCTTTCGTTTTGTTTTTCTTTCGTTTTGTTTTTCTTTCTTTCGTTTTGTTTTTCTTTCTTTCGTTTTGTTTTTCTTTCTTTCGTTTTGTTTTTCTTTCTTTCGTTTCGTTTTTCTTTCTTTCGTTTCGTTTTTCTTTCTTTCGTTTCGTTTTTCTTTCTTTCGTTTTGTTTTTGTTTTTTTCGTTTCGTTTTTGTTTTTTTCGTTTCGTTTTTGTTTTTTTCGTTTCGTTTTTGTTTTTTTCGTTTCGTTTTTGTTTTTTTCGTTTCGTTTTTGTTTCTTTCGTTTCGTTTTTGTTTTTTTCGTTTCGCCTTTCCTATTCGTTTCGCCTTTCCGTTTCGCTTCACCTTTCTTTTCTTCGCTTCGCCTTTCTTTTCTTCGCTTCGCCTTTCTTTTCTTCGCTTCGTCTTTCTTTTCTTCGCTTCGTCTTTCTTTTCTTCGCTTCGTCTTTCTTTTCTTCGCTTCGTCTTTCTTTTCTTCGCTTCGTCTTTTTGTCTTCGCTTCGTCTTTTAGTTTCTCAATTAGTTAGCTTGTTTACGTTGATATCAATTATTTTAATTAATATCGTTGAAAATCTGTTGGATGATTTAAATATGGAAGGTTGCAATGACAAAAATCCTCAAGCGACAAAATCTAACCCACTGATCTAGATTCTAAACAATTACATCAAGCAAACACTATTTTCTTTTCCAGGCTTTGAAGAAGAATTCTTTTCTCCCTATTCCCGAGAAACAGTAACGAGTCTCCATACAACAAACCGATAATCAATATTTCTTTTGACGCTGGGAATTCAGTAATCAGCATTTCTTCGTTACTTCATAATTTTTAATTTATTCTCGTTCTGTGTTTGTCTCGCAAAAAGAGAAAATGAAATTAACAGATTTTATTGAAACCTGTCACGTGGGAGAGACGTATTCTTATTACTTTCTCCAAGGAGGTTATGTTTGCATTCGAGTTTGTTTGTCCCTCTATTTGTGTAGTAGGTTGGAACAAAGGAAGAAATGTGGCAGTAGGATGGAAAGAATGAAGAAAGGAAAAAAGGTGGTAGTAGCGCCACTATTATATAAAATAACTCATATTAATGCGCCCCTGTCGTATCAAAGAACCAAAATCATGTTCATTTATGTAGCGGCACTATTATATAAAATAACTCATATTAATGCGCCCCTGTCGTACCAAAGAACCAAAATCAGGTTCATTTATGTAGCGCCACTATTATATAAAATAACTCATATTAATGCGCCCCTGTCGTATCAAAGAACCAAAATCATGTTCATTTATGTAGCGGCACTATTATATAAAATAACTCATATTAATGCGCCCCTGTCGTACCAAAGAACCAAAATCAGGTTCATTCATGTAGCGCCACTATTATATAAAATAACTCATATTAATGCGCCCCTGTCGTATCAAAGAACCAAAATCATGTTCATTTATGTAGCGCCACTATTATATAAAATAACTCATTAATGCGCCCCTGTCGTATCAAAGAACCAAAATCATGTTCATTTATGTAGCGCCACTATTATATAAAATAACTGATATTAATGCGCCCCTGTCGTAGAAAAGAACCAAAATCATGTTCATTTATGTAGCGGCACTATTATATAAAATAACTGATATTAATGCGCCCCTGTCGTAGAAAAGAACCAAAATCATGCTCATGTATGCAGCGCAAACATCGTTTAATCAATCGTCAACAAACTTGATCAAAATATCGGTCATGATCGAACTTAGAACTGATAAAATTTATGCATGACTAGGTCAAAGGTCAAGGTAAAAGTCACATTTTTAACGATAAATTCGGTTATGTTCATCGTAGAGACTCGCCCTGCTGCCCATATGATATCCAATAAAATGCTGCATCTTATACTTAAAAGTTGAAATTTTTTATTGAATTTCAGTTTCCGATTTTTCTAAATTTGATGTATGGATCTGATTCTATTTGATAACAGTAACCACCATTCAAAATGGCAGCCTGATCAGATAAAAAGTTCTTGACGTATCAACGTTTCCATGCCTGAACTTTGGAAATAATTAATAAACTATGGAGATTTAAGGTCCAAATAAGACTTTGGCCTTATCTTACGTTGTCGGGTGAAGGTATGCAGTTTCACAACTGACTTGTCTTATTTACCGAATTAAATCGATTTTTAATCTTGTGTCGTAAATTGCCTGCAGCCCTGAAAGATTTAGGGTTGCGTTTGTCTATGTGTCAGTCTAAACGTGTGTCTTATCTATAATTCGATAAAGTACATGATGGATATCAGATCTGAGATACAACATTTGGTGTAAACGTTGCTGTTCATCGATAACATCGACATGCCAATGTCGCAGATTATGTACATGTTTCTATAAATCATCAAAAAATATATATAAAAGCTCCATTTTTATATTGAGCACTCTTTATATGCCAGGTTGAAATTCTTTGAATTTTTATCCTGCACATGTTTACTTTACTTGGATTACTATATATATATATATATATATATATATATATATATATAAAACTTATACAAGCGTCGTTAAAGACCGCGGAGTTTTCTCTCTTCACTATCTTTCTTGTTAATTTCTCGACGCGGTGAGCGATTCGTCTTAACAATTAATACATAATAATAATTATAATGGAAATAAAATAAATAAATAATATATATATATATACAGGGTGAGCAAAAATAAGGGTCCTATTTTTAAAAATTCATAACTTTTTTATTTATTTATTTATTTATTTTATTTTTTTTAGAATAAGTAAAGGACCCCTTCCGAAGCAAGCATGAGCCGTATTAGCCCTAAAGAACGTACCCTCATTTAGAAAACATTATTTTTGCTTAAAAAACTCAAAACAGTGTAAAAAACAATACTTTAGTTTTTGTAAGTTTTAAGAAGTGTTTTTCGGCTAAAATTTGTTTTGTTTATTTCAAAAAATCTCGGAAGGGTCAGTCTACACACACATAAAGTTTGGTGAGTTTAACTTTTATTTTGTGGAAGTTATTCAAATTTAAAGATAGGACCCTTATTTTGGCCCACCCTATATATATATATATATATATATATATATATATATATGTAATTAATAGATATATAACTAATAATAAAACTATAAATACGACTCTTAGTAACAATAAGACACATCCTCTTGAAGACGGTCGAGAGACCGAAAGCGCTAAAGGAATGGCCCACGATACAACGTTAGGCGCCATACTCCACCAATTAACACTAGAAAACCGACGAATCGCTCGCGGCGTCGAAAAATTAACAAGTAAGATAGTGAAGAGAGAAAAGTCCGTGATCTTTAACGAGGCTTGTATAAGAAATGACCTGGTGCCCAAAACACACACACACACACACACACATATATATATAATATATAATGAAGAGAGGCATTAGATTAAGTTCGCCGTTTAGAAGATGTATTTTTGTCAAAAAGTATAACAAATGTTTTAATATACAATACAGTATTATAAGGTAGATGTGTTTGCAAGAAGCGAATAGTACATAGAGACGCGTTTCCATGAAACTCTGGTAAAATTGTAAAGCTTGTGAATTGAAACAATACGACACGGAAAGAGAATGTGTTCATCCGGAAGGATATGCAAACAAAACAGATGCCTTACAATGGCTGCGTTGTATATTCGAGAGAAGATTACAAAAGTGAGCCTTGAAGATACTCACCGAAGCCATAAACAATTTATGCCGTATGTGTCAACTATTTCGCTCATTTCGTTTTGTTTTCTCCTCTGTTTCTTTCTTGTGTACTTTCTTTTGTTCGTCCGCCTTTCCGTTATTTATTTTCATTCTTATTTTCTACCTTTTTTTGTTTCATTCA
>OY744522.1:187059138-187091638 GCA_963556195.1 Sepiola atlantica
TTTCTCTCTCTCTCTCACTTTCTCTCTCTCTCTCATTTTCTCTCTCTCTCTCACTTTCTCTCTCTCTCTCTCACTTTCTCTCTCTCTCACTTTCTCTCTCTCTCACTTTCTCTCTCTCTCACTTTCTCTCTTACTTTCTCTCTTACTTTCTCTCTCTCTCTCTTTCTCTCTCGCGTTCTTCTCTTTCTCTCTCGCGGGTTTTCTTCTTATCTCTAGATTTTCTGCTTTTTTTCCACATGTCTACATCCAGTATTTGTTTTCTTTCTTCTCTTCTCTCTACATTGAATTATTTCTTTCTTCCTACCTTTTTATTCGTCTTGTTTACCTTCAGTATTGTCTTACTTTCTTTATTTCTTTGCTATTTAACCCCTTCAGTTAATAGTTCTATTCGTCCTTTATTTTTGCCTCTATTCAGTTTCTTCTTTGCTACATTATTACTATATTTCTGCGTATCACTTTTCAGTTTTTTCCTTTTTTTTTCCTTTCCTTTCTTTCTTCTCGTCTGTCTTTAATTATTTCTACAGTTTCTTTTTTACTTTCTTACTGTACACCGTTAGTTATTTCTCCCATTCTTTCCCCCCTTCCTTTAGTTTTTTCTTGTCCTTTTTATTGTTTTGCTGAAGTAATGTATTTACTTTTCTTTTTCTAGTCTTCGTTCAGTCCTCATTATATTTCTCTATGTTCTTCTTGATTCTTTCTTCATCAACTCTTTTTTTTACTATCTTCAGCATGTTCTATTTTTTCTTTTTCTTTTCTTACGATTTGTTGTTTTTTTTCGTTTTTTTTTTGCAATTCTCTATTCACTGTCTTTATTCTCATATTTTTTCTTGTATCCTTAATAACATCTATATTTTCTTCCTTGTTTCGTTTTAGAATTCTTTATTCTCTTTCCACAATATTTAAACCAGAAATGCACCAAACATTAATGTTACTATTTCTTTTCTTTTGAAAACTCAATCATGTTCTGCAAAGCCAAAAACAAAACAAAAATGTTACCTCTACAAAACAGCCAAACCAAAAACCATGAATAACTACTTGCACATATAAAGAACATGAAGCATAAAATCGTTTACGAAAATCTTTTACGAAAATGACCGGTTATTTAAACTCGAAATAGGTTGATATGCCGTAAAACCAAACAAACCAAACCAAACAATATGAATAAATACATAAACATACTCAGTACTTTGAGCATAACACCTTTTATCTACAATGACCGGATTCGGCATTACATAACCTTAAAATGGTTGATATGCCGTAAAAATAATCAACGAACAAACAACCATAATATTTAATGTATTAAAAAATTTCCACTAATCTTCTATTCATTAAAAATATCAATAGAAAATCCCAATATTTGCTCGTTTCAAAGTGTATTGGTCACCCATCTGGTACTGACCAGTCTCAACGTCTCTTAGCTTCAGTAATTTTACGAGAACTTGTTTTTTTCTTTCTTTAACCTATAATATTTCTATGTATGGGAAAGGGTAAAAAAAAAAATTTCGAGGGGGGGGGGTAAATTTTTTTTTCTTTTAAATTAAAAATATTTCTAAGTATGTGGGAGGATGAAAAAAAAAGTTTTCTTGGGTGGTGCCAAAAAAATATAGTATGCGCACTAGGGCGGCGATAGGTACGAATATAGTATGCGCACCGGGCCGGCGATAGGTATATACATAGTATGTGCACTGGAGTGGCAATAGGTACGTATATAGTAGTGCACAGGGGTGCCGATAGGTACATATTTAGCATTCACACTGGGGTGGCGATAGGTACGTATTAAGAATTCGCACCGGGGCGGCGATATGTACATATTTAGTATTCACACTAAGGCAGCGATATGTACATATGTAGTATGCACACTGGGTCGTTGATAGGTACGTATATAGCATGTGAACATGGACGGCAATAAGTACGTATACAGCGGGCCGGTGATAGGTATGTATTTAGAATGCGCTCCTGGGCGGCGATCGGTACGTATATAGCATGCACAGTGGGGCGGATAGGTACGTATATAGCATGCGCAACGGGGCGGCGATAGGTACGTATATAGCACGCGCAACAGGGCGGAGATAGGTACGTATTTAGCATTCGCACCGGGTGGGCGATAGGTATGTATATATTATGTGCACTGGGGCGGCGATAGGTATGTATATAGTATGCGCACCGGGGTGGTGATAGATTCGTATATAAAGGCGAAGATAAGTACCTATATAGAAGGCGCAGACAGAAGTGGTACTTTTTATAAAAATATATATAAAGAGAGGGAGAGAAATAGAAGTTTCAATATAAAGATGTTACACACACGATTTTTCTTGTTGGGTTACCACTTTTTATGGTTGGATCACTACGTTTATTTGTCGCGTCACCACTATTTATTGCTGAGTCACCACTTTTATTGTTGGGTAACCACTTTTTATGGTTGAGTCACTACGTTTTATTGTTAAGTCACTACGTTTTATTGTTGGGTCACCACTTCTTATTGCTGGGCCACCACTTTTATTGTTGGTCACCACTTTTTATGGTTGGGTAACTACGTTTTATGGTTGGGTCACTACGTTTTATGGTTGGGTCACTACGTTTTATTGTTGGGTCACTACGATTTATGGTTAGGTCACTACGTTTGATTGTTAGTTCACCACTTTTTATTGGTGGGTCACCACTTTTATTGTTGGGTCACCACTTTTTATGGTTGGTCACTACGTTTTATTGTTGGGTCACCACTTCTTATTGCTGGGTCACCACTTCTTATTGCTGGGTCACCACTTTTTATTGCTGGGTCACTACGTTTTATTGTTGGGTCACTAAGTTTTATTGTTGAGTCACCACGTTTTAATGTTGGGTCACCACTTTTTTGTTGGGTCACCATTTTTTATTGTTGGGTCACCACGTTTTATAGCTGCGTCACTACGTTTTAATGTTGGGTCACCACTTTTTATGGTTGGGTCACTACGTTTTATGGTTGGTAAACACTTTTTATGGTTGGGTCACTACATTTTATGGTTGGGTCACTACGTTTTATGGTTAAGTCACTTCGTTTTATTGTTGGGTCACCACTTGTTTTGTTGGGTCACCACTTTTAATTGTTGGGTCACCACTTTTTATTTTTGGGTCACTACGTTTTATAGTTTAGTCAATTCGTTTTATTGTTGGGTAACCACTTTTTATTGCTGGGTCACTACGTTTTATTGTTGGGTCATTACTTTTTATGGTTGCGTCACCACTTTTTTGGTTGGGTCACTACGTTTCATTGTGTGGTCACCACTTTTTATGGTTGGGTCACTACGTTTTATGGTTGGGTCACTACGTTTTATTGTTGGGTCACTACGATTTATGATTAGGTCACTACGTTTTATTGTTAGGTCACAACTTTTTATTGTTGGGTCACCACTTTTTATCGTTGGGTCACAACGTTTTATGATTGGTCACCACTTTTTATGGTTGGGTCACTACGTTTCATTTTTGGGTCACCACTTTTTATTGTTGGGTCACCACTTTTTTTTCGTTGGGTCACAACGTTTTATGGTTGGTCACCACGTTTTATTGTTTGGGCCACTACGTTTTATGGTTAGGTCACTACGTTTTATGGTTTAATCACCACTTTTTTTGTTGGGTCACTACGTTTTATTGTTGGGTTACTACGTTTTATTGTTGGGTCACTACGTTTTATGGTTGGGTCACAACTTTTTATGGTTGGGTCACTATGTTTTATGGTTGGGTCACCATTTTTTATGGTTGGGTCACTACGTTTTTATTGTTGGGTTACTACGTTTCATGGTTAGCTCACTACGTTTTATTGCTGGGTAACCACTTTTATTGTTGGGTCACCACTTTTTAATGTTGGTCACTACGTTTTTTTGTTGGGTCACTACGTTTTATCGTAAGGTCACTACGTTTTATTGTTGAGTCACCACTTTTTATTGTTGGGTCACCACTTTTTATCGTAGGGTCACAACGTTTTATGGTTGGGTCACCACTTTTTATGGTTGGGTCACCACTTTTTATTGTTGGGTCACTACGTTTTATTTTTGGGTCACCACTTTTTATTGTTGGGTAACCACTTTTTTGGTTGGGTCACTACGTTTCATTTTTGGGTAACCACATTTTATTGTTGGGTCACCACTTTTTATCGTTGGTCACAACGTTTTATAGTTGGTCATCACTTTTTATGGTTGGGTCACTACGTTTTATGGTTTGGGCCACTACGTTTTATGGTTAGGTCACTACGTTTTATTGTTGGGTAACCACTTGATAGTTGGGTCACCACTTTTTATTGTTGGGTCACCACTTTTTATTGTTGGGTCACTACGTTTTATTGTTGGGTCATCACGTTTTATGGTTTGGGCCACTACGTTTTATGGTCAGGTCACTATGTTTTATTGTTGAGTCACCATTTTATAGTTGGGTCACCACTTTTTATTGTTAGGTCACTACGTTTTATCGTTAAGTCACTTCGTTTTATTGCTTGGTCACAACTTTTTCTTGCTGGGTCACTACGTTTTATTGTTGGGTTATCACTTTTTATGGTTGGGTCACAACTTTTTTGGTTGGGTCACTACATTTCATTGTGTGGTCACCACTTTTTATGGTTGGGTCACTACGTTTTATGGTTGGGTCACTACATTTTATTGTTGGGTCACTACGTTTTATTGTTGGGTCACCACTTTTTATCGTTGGGTCACAACGTTTTATGGTTGGTCACAACTCTTTATGGTTAGGTCACTACGTTTTATGGTTTGGGCCACTACGTTTTATGGTTAGGTCACTACGTTTTATTGTTGGGTCACCACTTTTTTTGTTGGGTCACTACGTTTTATTTTTGGGTCACTACGTTTTATGGTAAGGTCACTACTTTTTATTGTTGGGTCACCTGTTTTTATGGTTGGGTCACTATGTTTTATGGTTGGGTCACCACTTTTTATGGTTGGGTCACTACGTTTTTATAGTTGGGTCACTACGTTTCATGGTTAGCTCACTACGTTTTATTGCTGGGTCACCACATCTTATTGCTGGGTTACTACGTTTTATTGTTGGGTCATCACTTTTTATGGTTGGGTCACCACTTTTTGGTTGGGTCACTACGTTTCAATGTGTGGTCATCACTTTTTATGGTTGGGTCACTACGTTTTATTGTTGGGTCACTACGATTTATGGTTAGGTCACTACGTTTTTTTGTTGGGTCACCACTTTTTATTGTTGGGTCACAACGTTTTATGGTTGGTCACCACTTTTTATGGTTGGGTCACTACGTTTTATGGTTTGGGCCACTACGTTTTATGGTTAGGTCACTACGTTTTATTGTTGAGTCACCATTTTATAGTTGGGTCACCACTTTTTATTGTTGGGTCACCACTTTTTATTGTTGGGTCACTTCGTTTTATTGCTGGGTCACCACTTTTTATTGCTGGGTCACTACGTTTTATTGTTGGGTCATCACTTTTTATGGTTGGGTCATCACTTTTTTGGTTGGGTCACTACGTTTCATTGTGTGGTCACTACTTTTTATGGTTGGGTCACTACGTTTTATGGTTGGGTCACTACGTTTTATGGTTGGGTTACTACATTTTATTGTTGGGTCACCACTTTTTATTGTTAAGTCACCACTTTTTATCGTTGGGTCACTACGTTTTATGGTTGGGTTACTACATTTTATTGTTGGGTCACCACTTTTTATTGTTGGGTCACCACTTTTTATCGTTGGGTCAAAACGTTTTATGGTTGGCCACCACTTTTTATGGTTGGGTCACTACGTTTTATGGTTTGGGCCACTACGTGTTATGGTTAGGTCACTACGTTTTATTGTTGGGTAACCACTTTTTTGGTTGGGTCACTACGTTTCATTTTTGGGTAACCACATTTTATTGTTGGGTCACCACTTTTTATCGTTGGGTCACCACTTCTTATGGTTGGGTTACTACGTTTTTATTGTTGGGTCACTACGTTTCATGGTTAGCTCACTACGTTTTATTGCTGGGTCACCACTTCTCATTGCTGGGTCACTACGTTTTATTTTTGAGTCATCACTTTTTATAGTTGGGTCATCACTTTTTATGTTGGGTCACTACGTTTCATTGTGTGGTCACCACTTTTTATGGTTGGTCACTACGTTTTATGGTTGGGTCACTACGTTTTATTGTTGGGTCACTACGATTTATGGTTAGGTCACTACGTGTTAGTGTTCGGTCACCACTTTTTATTGTTGGGTCACCATTTTTTTTTCGTTGAGTCACAACGTTGTATGGTTGGTCACCACGTTTTATTGTTTGGGCCACTACGTTTTATGGTTAGGTCACTACGTTTTATGGTTGGGTCACCACTTTTTTTGTTGGGTCACTACGTTTTATTGTTGGGTCACTACGTTTTATGGTTGGGTCACAACTTTTTATGGTTGGGTCACTATGTTTTATGGTTGGGTAACCAATTTTTATGGTTGGGTCACTACGTTTTTATTGTTGGGTGACTACGTTTCATGGTGAGCTCACTACGTTTTATTGCTGGGTAACCACTTTTATTGTTGGGTCACCACTTTTTAATGTTGGTCACTACGTTTTTTTGTTGGGTCACTACGTTTTATGGTAAGGTCACTACGTTTTATTGTTAAGTCACCACTTTTTATTGTTGGGTCACCACTTTTTATTGTTGGGTCACCACTTTTTATCGTAGGGTCACAACGTTTTATGGTTGGTCACCACTTTTTATGGTAGGGTCACCACGTTTTATTATTGGGTCACCACTATTTATTGTTGGGTCACCACTTTTTTGGTTGGGTCACTACGTTTCATTTTTGGGTAACCACATTTTATTGTTGGGTCACCACTTTTTATCGTTGGTCACAACGTTTTATAGTTGGTCACAACTGTTTATGGTTGCGTCACTACGTTTTATGGTTTGGGCCACTACGTTTTATGGTTAGGTCACTACGTTTTATTGTTGGGTCACCACTTGATAGTTGGGTCACTACTTTTTATTGTTGGGTCACCACTTTTTATTGTTGAGTCACTACGTTTTATTGTTGGGTCATCAGGTTTTATGGTTTGGGCCACTACGTTTTATGGTTAGGTCACTATGTTTTATTGTTGAGTCACCATTTTATAGTTGGGTCACTACTTTTTATTGTTGGGTCACTACGTTTTATCGTTAAGTCACTTCGTTTTATTGCTTGGTCACAACTTTTTCTTTCTGGGTCACTACGTTTTATTGTTGGGTCATCACTTTTTATGGTTGGGTCACCACTTTTTTGGTTGTGTCACTAAATTTCATTGTGTGGTCACCACTTTTTATGGTTGGGTCACTACGTTTTATGGTTGGGTCACTACGTTTTATTGTTGGGTCACTACGTTTTATTGTTGGGTCACCACTTTTTATTGTTGGGTCACCACTTTTTATCGTTGGGTCACAACGTTTTATGGTTGGACACAACTCTTTATGGTTAGGTCACTACGTTTTATGGTTTGGGCCACTACGTTTTATGGTTTGGGCCACTACGTTTTATGGTTTGGGCCACTACGTTTTATGGTTAGGTCACTACGTTTTATTGTTGGGTCACCACTTTTTTTGTTGGGTCACTACGTTTTATTTTTGGGTCACTACGTTTTATGGTAAGGTCACTACTTTTTATTGTTGGGTCACCACTTTTTATGGTTGGGTCACTATGTTTTATGGTTGGGTCACCACTTTTTATTGCTGGGTCACTACGTTTTATTGTTGGTCATCACTTTTTATGGTTGGGTCATCACTTTTTTGGTTGGGTCACTACGTTTCATTGTGTGGTCACAACTTTTTATGGTTGGTCACTACGTTTTATGGTTGGGTCACTACGTTTTATTGTTGGGTCACTACGATTTATGGTTAGGTCACTACGTGTTAGTGTTGGGTCACCACTTTTTATTGTTGGGTCACCATTTTGTTTTCGTTGGGTCACAACGTTGTATGGTTGGTCACCACGTTTTATTGTTTGGGCCACTACGTTTTATGGTTAGGTCACTACGTTTTATGGTTGGGTCACCACTTTTTTTGTTGGGTCACTACGTTTTATTGTTGGGTCACTACGTTTTATGGTTGGGTCACAACTTTTTATGGTTGGGTCACTATGTTTTATGGTTGGGTAACCACTTTTTATGGTTGGGTCACTACGTTTTTATTGTTGGGTGACTACGTTTCATGGTTAGCTCACTACGTTTTATTGCTGGGTAACCACTTTTATTGTTAGGTCACAACTTTTTAATGTTGGTCACTACGTTTTTTTGTTGGGTCACTACGTTTTATGGTAAGGTCACTACGTTTTATTGTTGAGTCACCACTTTTTATTGTTGGGTCACCACTTTTTATCGTAGAGTCACAACGTTTTATGGTTGGTCACCACTTTTTATGGTTGGGTCACCACTTTTTATTGTTGGGTCACTACGTTTCATTATTGGGTCACCACTTTTTATTGTTGGGTCACCACTTTTTTGGTTGGGTCACTACGTTTCATTTTTGGGTAACCACATTTTATTGTTGGGTCACCACTTTTTATCGTTGGTCACAACGTTTTATAGTTGGTCACAACTTTTTATGGTTGGGTCACTACGTTTTATGGTTTCGGCCACTACGTTTTATGGTTAGGTCACTACGTTTTATTGTTGGGTCACCACTTGATAGTTGGGTCACCACTTTTTATTGTTGGGTAACCACTTTTTATTGTTGGGTCACTACGTTTTATTGTAGGGTCATCACGTTTTATGGTTTGGGCCACTACGTTTTATGGTTAGGTCACTATGTTTTATTGTTGAATCACCATTTTTTTAGTTGGGTCACTACTTTTTATTGTTGGGTCACAACGTTTTATCGTTAAGTCACTTCGTTTTATTGCTTGGTCACAACTTTTTCTTTCTGGGTCACTACGTTTTATTGTTGGGTCATCACTTTTTATGGTTGGGTCACCACTTTTTTGGTTGGGTCACTACATTTCATTGTGTGGTCACCACTTTTTATGGTTGGGTCACTACGTTTTATGGTTGGGTCACTACGTTTTATTGTTGGGTCACTACGTTTTATTGTTGGGTCACCACTTTTTATTGTTGGGTCACCACTTTTTATCGTTGGGTCACAACGTTTTATGGTTGGTCACAACTCTCTATATTGTTAGGTCACTACGTTTTATGGTTTGGGCCACTACATTTTATGGTTAGGTCACTACGTTTTATTGTTGGGTCACCACTTTTTTTGTTGGGTCGCTACGTTTTATTTTTGGGTCGCTACGTTTTATTTTTGGGTCACTACGTTTTATTTTTGGGTCACTACGTTTTATGGTAAGGTCACTACTTTCTATAGTTGGGTCACCACTTTTTATTGTTGGGTCACTATGTTTTATGGTTGGGTCACTATGGTTTATGGTTGGGTCACCACTTTTTATCGTTGGGTCACTACGTTTTATGGTTGGTCACAACTCTTTATGGTTAGGCCACTACGTTTTATGGTTTGGGCCACTACGTTTTATGGTTAGGTCATTACGTTTTATTGTTGGGTCACCACTTTTTTTGTTGGGTCACTACGTTTTATTTTTGGGTCACTACGTTTTATGGTGAGGTCACTACTTTTTATTGTTGGGTCACCACTTATTATGGTTGGGTAACTATGTTTTATGGTTGGGTCACCACTTTTTATGGTTGGGTCACTACGTTTTTATAGTTGGGTCACTACGTTTCATGGTTAGCTCACTACGTTTTATTGCTGGGTCACCACATCTTATTGCTGGGTCACTACGTTTTATTGTTGGGTCATCACTTTTTATGGTTGGGTCACTACGTTTTATTGTTAGGTCACTACGTTTTATTGTTGGGTCACCACTGTTTGATTGTTGGGTCACCACTTTTTATCGTTAGGTCACAACGTTTTATGGTTGGTCACCACTTTTTATGGTTGGGTAACTACGTTTTATGGTTTGGGCCACTACGTTTTATGGTTAGGTCACTACGTTTTATTGTTGAGTCACCATTTTATAGTCACCACTTTTTATTGTTGGGTCACTTCGTTTTATTGCTGGGTCACCACTTTTTATTGCTGGGTCACTACGTTTTATTGTTGGGTCATCACTTTTTATGGTTGAGTCATCACTTTTTTGGTTGGGTCACTACGTTTCATTGTGTGGTCACTACTTTTTATGGTTGGGTCTCTACGTTTTATGGTTGGGTTACTACATTTTATAGTTGGGTCACCACTTTTTATTGTTGGGTCACCACTTTTTATCGTTGGGTCACTACGTTTTATGGTTGGGTTACTACATTTTATTGTTGGGTCACCACTTTTTATTGTTGGGTCACCACTTTTTATCGTTGGGTCAAAACGTTTTATGGTTGGTCACCACTTTTTATGGTTGGGTCACTACGTTTTATGGTTTGGGCCACTACGTTTTATGGTTAGGTCACTACGTTTTATTGTTGGGTAACCACTTTTTTGGTTGGGTCACTACGTATCATTTTTGGGTAACCACATTTTATTGTTGGGTCACCACTTTTTATCGTTGGGTCACCACTTCTCATGGTTGGGGACTACGTTTTTATTGTTGGGTCACTACGTTTCACGGTTAGCTAACTACGTTTTATTGCTGGGTCACCACTTCTCATTGCTGGGTCACTACGTTTTATTGTTGGGTCATCACTTTTTATAGTTGGGTCATAACTTTTTGTTGGGTCACTACGTTTCATTGTGTGGTCACCACTTTTTATGGTTGGTCACTACGTTTTATGGTTGGGTCACTACGTTTTATTGTTGGGTCACTACGATTTATGGTTAGGTCACAACGTGTTAGTGTTGGGTCACCAATTTTTATTGTTAGATTACCATTGTTTTTTCTGTTGGGTCACAACGTTTTATGGTTGGTCACCACGTTTTAATTTTTGGGCCACTACGTTTTATGGTTAGGTCACTACGTTTTATGGTTGGGTCACCACTTTTTTTGTTGGGTCACTACGTTTTATTGTTGGGTCACTACGTTTTATTGTTGGGTCACAACTTTTTATGGTTGGGTCACTATGTTTTATGGTTGGGGAACCACTTTTTATGGTTGGGTCACTACGTTTTTATTGTTGGGTGACTACGTTTCATGGTTAGCTCACTACGTTTTATTGCTGGGTAACCACTTTTCTTGTTGGGTCACCACTTTTTAATGTTGGTCACAACGTTTTTTTGTTGGGTCACTACGTTTTATGGTAAGGTCAGTACGTTTTATTGTTGAGTCACCACTTTTTATGGTTGGGTCACAACTTTGTATTGTTGGGTCACTACGTTTCATTATTGGGTCACCACTTTTTATTGTTGGGTCACCACTTTTTATTGTTGGGTCACCACTTTTTTGGTTGGGTCACTACGTTTCATTTTTGGGTAACCACTTTTTATTGTTGGGTCACCACTTTTTATCGTTGGTCACAACGTTTTATAGTTGGTCACAACTTTTTATGGTTAGGTCACTACGTTTTATGGTTTTGGCGACTACGTTTTATGGTTAGGTCACTACGTTTTATTGTTGGGTCACCACTTGATAGTTGGGTCACCACTTGATAGTTGGGTCACCACTTTTTATTGTTGGGTCACTACGTTTTATTGTTGGGTCATCACGTTTTATGGTTTGGGCCACTACGTTTTATGGTTAGGTCACTATGTTTTATTGTTGAGTCATCATTTTATAGTTGGGTCACTACTTTTTATTGTTGGGTCACTACGTTTTATCGTTAAGTCACTTCGTTTTATTGCTTGGTCACAACTTTTTCTTTCTGTGTCACTACGTTTTATTGTTGGGCCATCACTTTTTATGGTTGGGTCACCACTTTTTTGGTTGGGTCACTACATTTCATTGTGTGGTCACCACTTTTTATGGTTGGGTCACTACGTTTTATGGTTGGGTCACTACGTTTTATTGTTGGGTCACCACTTTTTATTGTTGGGTCACCACTTTTTATCGTTGGGTCAGAACGTTTTATGGTTGGTCACAACTCTTTATTGTTAGGTCACTACGTTTTATGGTTTGGGCCACTACGTTTTATGGTTAGGTCACTACGTTTTGTTGGGTCACCACTTTTTTTGTTGGGTCACTACGTTTTATGGTAAGGTCACTACTTTTTATTGTTGGGTCACCACTTTTTATGGTTGGGTCACCACTTTTTATGGTTGGGTCACTACGTTTTTATTGTTGGGTGACTACGTTTCATGGTTAGCTCACTACGTTTTATTGCTGGGTAACCACTTTTATTGCTTGGTCACTACGTTTTATTGTAGGGTCATCACTTTTTATAGTTGGGTCATCACTTTCTGGTTGGGTCACTACGTTTCAATGTGTGGTCATCACGATTTATGGTTGGGTCACTACGTTTTATGGTTGGGTCACTACGTTTTATGGTTGGGTTACTACGTTTTATTGTTGGGTCACAACTTTTTATTGTTGGGTCACCACTTTTTATCGTTGGGTCACAACTTTTTATGGTTGGGTCACTACGTTTTATTGTTGGGTAACCACTTTTTTGGTTGGGTCACTACGTTTCATTTTTGGGTAACCACATTTTATTGTTGGGTCACCACTTTTTATCGTTGTGTCACCACTTTTTATGGTTGGGTCACTACGTTTTTATTGTTGGGTCACTACGTTTCATGGTTAGCTCACTACGTTTTATTGCTGGGTCACCACTTTTATTGTTGGGTCACCACTTTTTATTGTTGGGTCACCACTTTTTTGGTTGGGTCACTACGTTTCATTTTTGGGTAACCACTTTTTATTGTTGGGTCACCACTTTTTATCGTTGGTCACAACGTTTTATAGTTGGTCACAACTTTTTATGGTTAGGTCACTACGTTTTATGGTTTTGGCGACTACGTTTTATGGTTAGGTCACTACGTTTTATTGTTGGGTCACCACTTGATAGTTGGGTCACCACTTGATAGTTGGGTCACCACTTTTTATTGTTGGGTCACTACGTTTTATTGTTGGGTCATCACGTTTTATGGTTTGGGCCACTACGTTTTATGGTTAGGTCACTATGTTTTATTGTTGAGTCATCATTTTATAGTTGGGTCACTACTTTTTATTGTTGGGTCACTACGTTTTATCGTTAAGTCACTTCGTTTTATTGCTTGGTCACAACTTTTTCTTTCTGTGTCACTACGTTTTATTGTTGGGCCATCACTTTTTATGGTTGGGTCACCACTTTTTTGGTTGGGTCACTACATTTCATTGTGTGGTCACCACTTTTTATGGTTGGGTCACTACGTTTTATGGTTGGGTCACTACGTTTTATTGTTGGGTCACCACTTTTTATTGTTGGGTCACCACTTTTTATCGTTGGGTCAGAACGTTTTATGGTTGGTCACAACTCTTTATTGTTAGGTCACTACGTTTTATGGTTTGGGCCACTACGTTTTATGGTTAGGTCACTACGTTTTGTTGGGTCACCACTTTTTTTGTTGGGTCACTACGTTTTATGGTAAGGTCACTACTTTTTATTGTTGGGTCACCACTTTTTATGGTTGGGTCACCACTTTTTATGGTTGGGTCACTACGTTTTTATTGTTGGGTGACTACGTTTCATGGTTAGCTCACTACGTTTTATTGCTGGGTAACCACTTTTATTGCTTGGTCACTACGTTTTATTGTAGGGTCATCACTTTTTATAGTTGGGTCATCACTTTCTGGTTGGGTCACTACGTTTCAATGTGTGGTCATCACGATTTATGGTTGGGTCACTACGTTTTATGGTTGGGTCACTACGTTTTATGGTTGGGTTACTACGTTTTATTGTTGGGTCACAACTTTTTATTGTTGGGTCACCACTTTTTATCGTTGGGTCACAACTTTTTATGGTTGGGTCACTACGTTTTATTGTTGGGTAACCACTTTTTTGGTTGGGTCACTACGTTTCATTTTTGGGTAACCACATTTTATTGTTGGGTCACCACTTTTTATCGTTGTGTCACCACTTTTTATGGTTGGGTCACTACGTTTTTATTGTTGGGTCACTACGTTTCATGGTTAGCTCACTACGTTTTATTGCTGGGTCACCACTTTTATTGTTGGGTCACCACGTTTTAATGTTAGTCACTACGTTTTATTGTTGGGTCACCACTTCTTATTGCTGGGTCACAACATTTATCGTTGAGTCACCACGTTTTATTGTTGGGTCACCACTTTTTTTTCGTTAGGTCACAACGTTTTATGGTTGGTCACCACGTTTTATTGTTTGGGCCACTACGTTTTATGGTTAGGTCACTACGTTTTATGGTTGGTTCACCATTTTTTTTGTTGGGTCACTACGTTTTATTGTTCGGTCACTACGTTTTATGGTTGGGTCACTATGGTTTATGGTTGGGTAACCACTTTTTATGGTTGGGTCACTACGTTTTTATTGTTGGGTTACTACGTTTCATGGTTAGCTCACTACGTTTTATTGCTGGGTAACCACTTTTTATTGTTGGGTCACCACTTTTTAATGTTGGTCACTACGTTTTTTTGTTGGGTCACTACGTTTTATTGTAAGGTCACTACGTTTTATTGTTGAGTCACCACTTTTTATTGTTGAGTCAACACTTTTTATCGAAGGGTCACAACGTTTTATGGTTGGTCACCACTTTTTATGGTTGGGTCACCACTTTTTATTGTTGGGTCACTACGTTTCATTATTGGGTCACCACTTTTTATTGTTGGGTCACCACTTTTTTGGTTTGGTCACTAGGTTTCATTTTTGGGTAACCACATTTTATTGTTGGGTCACCACTTTTTATCGTTGGTCACAACGTTTTATAGTTGGTCACCACTTTTTATGGTTAGGTCACTACGTTTTATGGTTTGGGCCACTACGTTTTATGGTTAGGTCACTACGTTTTATTGTTGGGTCACCACTTGATAGTTGGGTCACCACTTTTTATTGTTGGGTCACCACTTTTTATTGTTGGGTCACCACTTTTTATTGTTGGGTCATCACGTTTTATGGTTTGGGCCACTACGTTTTATGGTTAGGTCACTATGTTTTATTGTTGGGTCACCACTTTTTATTGTTGAGTCACTACGTTTTATCGTTAAGTCACTTCGTTTTATTGCTTGGTCACAACTTTTTCTTGCTGGGTCACTACGTTTTATTGTTGGGTCATCACTTTTTATGGTTGGGTCACCACTTTTTTGGTTGGCTCACTACATTTCATTGTGTGGTCACCACTTTTTATGGTTGGGTCACTAGGTTTTATGGTTGGGTCGCTACGTTTTATTGTTGGGTCACCACTTTTTATTGTTGGGTCACCACTTTTTATCGTTGGGTCACAACGTTTTATGGTTAGTCACAACTCTTTATGGTTGGGTCACTACGTTTCATGGTTAGCTCACTACGTTTTATTGCTGGGTCACCACTTCTTATTGATGGGTCACTACGTTTTATTGTTGGGTCATCACTTTTTTAGTTTGGTCATCACTTTTTGGTTGGGGCACTACGTTTCAATGTGTGGTCATCACTTTTTATGGTTGGGTCACTACGTTTTATTGTTGGGTCACTACGATTTATGGTTAGGTCACTACGTTTTATTGTTGGGTCACCACTTTTTATCGTTGGGTCACAACGTTTTATGGTTGGTCACCACTTTTTATGGTTGGGTCACTACGTTTTATGGTTTGGGCCACTACGTTTTATGGTTAGGTCACTAGGTTTTATTGTTGAGTCACCATTTTATAGTTGGGTCACCACTTTTTATTGTTGGGTCACCACTTTTTATTGCTGGGTCACTACGTTTTATTGTTGGTCATCACTTTTTTTGTTGGGTCACTACGTTTCATTGTGTGGTCACTACTTTTTATGGTTGGGTCACTACGTTTTATGGTTGGGTCACTACGTTTTATGGTGTGGTTACTACGTTTTATTGTTGGGCTACCACTTTTTATTGTTGGGTCACCACTTTTTATCGTTGGGTCACAACGTTTTATGGTTGGTCACCACTTTTTATGGTTGGGTCACTACGTTTTATGGTTTGGGCCACTACGTTTTATGGTTAGGTCACTACGTTTTATTGTTGGGTCACCACTTTTTTTGTTGGGTCACTACGTTTCATTTTTGGGTAACCACGTTTTATTGTTGGATCACCACTTTTTATCGTTGGGTCACCACTTCTTATGGTTGGGTCACTACGTTTTTATTGTTGGGTCACTACGTTTCATGGTTAGCTCACTACGTTTTATTACTGGGTCACCACTTCTCATTGCTTGGTCACTACGTTTTATTGTTGGGTCATCACTTTTTATGGTTGGGTCACCACTTTTTTGGTTGAGTCACTACGTTTTATGGTTAGGTCACTACGTTTTATTGTTGGGTCACCACTTTTGTTGGGTCACTACGTTTTATTTTTGGGTCACTACGTTTTATGGTAAGGTTACTACTTTTTTTTGTTGGGTCACCACTTTTTATGGTTAGGTCACTATGTTTTATTGTTGGGTCACCACTTTTTATGGTTGGGTCACTACATTTTTATTGTTGGGTCACTACGTTTCATGGTTAGCTCACTACGTTTTATTGCTGGGTCACCACTTTTATTGTTGGGTGACCACGTTTTAATGTTGGTCACTACGTTTTATTGTTGGGTCACCACTTCTTATTGCTGGGTCACAACATTGATCGTTCAGTCACCACGTTTTATTGTTGGGTCACCACTTTGTTTTGTTGAGTCCCCACTTTTATTGTGTGGTCACCACTTTTTATTGTAGGGTCATCACGTTTTATTGCTGGGTCACCACTTTTTATTGCTGGGTCACCACTTTTTATTTCTGGGTCACTACGTTTTATGGTTGGGTCACTACGATTTATTGTTGGGTCACTACGATTTATTGTTGGGGCACTACGATTTATTGTTAGGTCACTACGATTTATTGTTAGGTCACTACGTTTGATTGTTGAGTCACCACTTTTATTGTTGGGTCACCACTTTTTTGGTTGAGTCACCATGTTTTATTGCTTGGTCACCACTTTTTATTGCTGGGTCATCACGTTTTATTGTTGGGTCACCACTTTTTATGGTTGGGTCACTACGTTTTATGGTTGGTCACTATGTATATAGAATGCACACCAGGGCGGTGATAGGTATATATTTAGCATGCGCTCCGGGGCGGCGATCAGTACGTATATAGCACGCACACCAGGGAGGCGATAGGTACGTATTTAGCACGCGCACCGAGGCGGTGATAGGAACATATTTAGCATTCACATAAGGCCGGCGATAGAGACGTATTTAGCATTTGCACCGGGGCGGCGATAGGTACGTTGTAGCATTCGCAACGGGGCGGCGATATGTACGTATGCAGCATTCGCACTGGGGCAGCGATAGGTACGTATATAGCATTTGCACCGGGGCAGCGATAGGTACTTATGTAGTATGCGTACCGGGGCGGCAATAGGTTCTTATATAGTATCGGCCCCGGGGCGGCGATAGATACGTATATAGTATTAACACCGGGGCGGAGAAGATATAGAAGGCGCAGATAGATGTGGTACTTTTTATAGAAATATGTCATGGGCAACGTAGGAGAAATGGTGGGGAAGAAGCAGCTTTCGCAAAAGGCAAAATTAGAAAGTAGCGGTGAAATGGGGCGACCAGGGAAGAGAAACGTAGAAAGATAAAGAGACGGCTATAGAGAGAGGGGGAAAAACAGAAGTTTGAATATAAATATGTTACACACGCGATTTTTCTTCAATTATATGTCATTATGACCCCGAGCAACGCCGGGTAGCCCCGCTAGTACAGATATAAATGATTACACATGCAAAATTTCATCTAGATCAGACAACTGGAAGTGGGTCAGGGGCATTACTTATTGCACGCCCTTCGTACTATGTTCTAAAATGTGAACTTACTTTTGACAACTGTTTATACGTTTTATTGGCAGTTATTGATATGCAATTCGTATATTCTATAATTAAAACTTCCACCTAACAAATGTCTGCTTCATTAAGTCATTCATTTTTACCTGCAAGTTGGTATTATATTTTGGATTGTTTTAGATAATAATTGATAATTTGTATAAAACAACATTCAAGCAAGAATAACGAAGATGATTCGACGAAGAATCAAAATCACTAGTAATAGTTATCGAAAAATCATCAATTTACTTGATTTTCACACAAAGATTAGAAAAATAAGAAAAATAAAAAAGGTATAATCTATGTTTGACAATGTCTTCTGAAATGGAACAATGCTACCTAAATATACACACTGTATATATATATAAATATATATATATATATATATATGTATATATATATATATATATATGTATATATATATATGGGGTAAGGTATACGATAATTCATGAAAATTAAATGCCGTGGTGGACAAAATGTGTGAAAAATGACAAACGGAAAACAGGTTAAAGTGCAGGAGAAAAACAAAAACAAGAGATTTGACCGGTTTCGTTCGTGTGTGCGAACGTCTTTTTCTGCAAAAAACTGATGGAAGGGGGAAACATTGGGAGAAATAACTTACGGTGTACAGTCAGAAAGTAAGAACGTAGCAAAGAAACTGAAGAAATAACTAAAGACAGACGAGAAGAAACAAAGGAAAAGAAAAAAAGGAAAACACAAAAGTGAAATATAGTCATAATGTAGTAAAGAAGAAACTTTTTCTGAAGACGTTCGCCAACACGAACGAAACCGGTCAAATCTCTTGTTTTTGTTTTTCGCCTTCACTTTAACCTGTTTTCCGTTTGTCATTTTTCACACACACACACACACACACAAACATATATATATATATATATAAGAAGGTTACACATCTAAAATAAATTACGTTTAAGGCCCCTAAAATCCGTACTAGAATTGTCCGCAAAGGCCCGTAGTGCAACGAATAAAAGTGCTAAGGCACATTCGACAGAATAAGCGAAACTAAGAATGCAATTACGAATTTCTTAAAACTTCTGCCTGTTGGTGTCCGACAGACCGAGAGCAAGCCACCACCGTGGATTAATACAAGGTTTCGTTCAGATTCCTGGCTTCAACAAGACTCACTAAAATAATTGGAGGTTAACTCGGCCGAAACGTTGTGAAAATAACACCCAGGATGAGAACAGTAGTAAACATAATACAACTGTATGTTCGTAGTTTCGTGTTTCCTAAAATCAAAACTTACACTTAACAAGGCAAGTTGCCACTGTAGACGTATGGGGCTACTGAGAATTAGGATGAAAGTTGTGGGGTCATCCTACATTGGGAGCTGTGCAGCGAGATGCTTGTTCACATTAGTTTTAAATTTCTGCATGTCGATACAGTCTGGGGAGCAGGTACGGAGTTCCAAAGGCCGACAGCTCGAGGAAATAAGCTATTGGAGTAGAAGGCTCTCCGGCATCTGGGGACCTCCACAGTGAATTGATTTGATTAAGTTGATTTTCAGGTTGGTCGAGTGTACTTACGTCAAGGCGGCACTAGAGCAGCAAGATCATCGGAGCACATTCCGTGTAATTACTTGTAAAACATGCACAAGGATGCAACATTGCGGCGATGGGACAAAGTCTGGAGCTTGGTGGATAGTGATGGATTTATTAGTTTAACTGTTAGAGTGTTTAGGTGTAAGTTCGTATGTTCTATGTTCGTTTATAGTTAAACGAGCAAAAATCTGCCGTTTCCTTGGAGCTATACTCTCAAACATGAAAGAGTATGACAATTATCATCACGTTTCCTTTTTTCACTGTGATTTTATTAATATTAACGCCTTAAGACAATGCAATATTATATTATCAAAGATGAACATCACACAACAAAGATAAAACGCGCAACACTTTCATATTTCACTTGATGGATTTGAATAAGGAAACTCCAAAACGATAGGGATCTACCAATATAGGTAAGAGTTACAATAACACTCTCATATTTTCAAATTTCCCAACTAAGACAAATATTTTCTAAAATTGCACTCCCAATATGCATCCACTGATCTGTTCATCTATTTTGATTCTATTTATCCTAAATTTTCATCAGTTCAGCATCTTTATATGTGTATCTGCATCTTCATCCATGTATCTAGTCTCTTTATATATCTACATCTATTAGCATTAATTAGTACTTTCCTTTATACATATTACTGATTGAATGAAAAATACACTTACATCCATAACATTTATAAAATAAATATTTTCAAAAATATCTACGATGATGTTATTTTTAAATTTAACCAATTTGATTAAATATAACACGTACAACAAACATATCAGAATACGATAAATTGGTGGTGGTGGTAGTAGTAGTAGTAGTAGTAGTAGTATCGATCATATGAATCAACACATAAAACACGATAATTTTTGTAATAGTAGCAGTAGTAGTAGTAGTAGTAGTAGTAGCGGTCATACAGTTTGAAACTAAAGACAATGTTTATCTTTTCGTAACTGACGTTTCCGAAAAAAAAAGCTTCATAGCTTATTCGTAAAATCTCGGTGATTTCCGTTAAATCGTAAAAAACATGGTAACTTTTTTCAACTTATGTAAATGATACAATAGATAAGCTCTTATTTCCATCATACTTTGAATTATTGAATTTAACTAAAGAAAGTAAATAATTTTGTTTTATTGATTTCCTTCAAGATTTATCCACGAAATTATTTTAAATATGTACTAAATATAACCAAATAATTAAAAAATATTCATTCTTGTAAATTGTCTAATGTAATTAGCTTTTAAAAGTAATATATTTATGAGACAGTAATATATTTATATCACAGTTTTATTGTATATGTAGATTGCACTAGCCATTAAAGTTAAGTAGATAGGTGAACGATGTAAATACTACTACTACTACTACTAATAATAATAATACTCTATATCAATACGATAGCGTGTGTGTTCGTGCCGCACCTAGATTTGGAAAAGCATTCAATTCACCAAATTTTCGTAATATTTTCAATTTGGAGCAACGGTTAGCGACGTAGGATTTTGACGTCGGCCCGACTGGTTTATAGTTCGATCCTAACCAACCTCTAAGATTTTTTTATATGTCACGCTTACATCAAAAGCAACGACCTGCCGAATCTTTGTATGCTACTCATGAATTGGAGCCAAATTTAATTTAATCTAAAGCATTTATAAAGTATGGTTTAGTCATCGAAATATTACCTTCACTAGAAATATTGTATATAAAGAAGTAAATTGTTTCATGTATTGTTCATTTTTTTAAAATAAATATGCAAGTCAAATCTTATCGTGTTTTATTTAAACATGTATAAGTTAGGAACAAGATAATTAGTATTGAAAACTTAATTTCGTGTAATTTTACACGGGTCCTACTAGTTGGTTGTAGTAGGGTTATCATCTTTCTCTTTCTTCTTCTTCTTCTTCTCTTTTTTCTTTATCTTTTTATTATTATTATTATTATTACTTTCCGTACTTCTGCGTTGTAATAATAATAATCTGAAATAAGAGGTGAAATACTTAGATATAAACGGGGGTTCTGTTAGAGACAGAAACATAATTGTCATTGTATAAGAAATAAATATAATATATATATACATATATATTAGATGTGTGTGTATTCTGGTTATGTAGTCAAACGCAAGAGTAAAGCTCAATGGTACTTATTTTTAATTCCAGAGCAGTTATAATATTCACAATTAACTTGAGAAAATAATTGCGAATATGTAGTTGTTTTAGTTCACCGCAAATATCGTGTTTAAAAAGCAGAAAAAAGAATAGATTTTTGTTTTTGCAAACAATGTCCGAAGCAAGTTCAAATTTTTTTCTTAGAATCTGAAGATGTATTTGTTTATAAAACGTTAGCTTGTTTTTTATAAATGGGCCGTCTATATTGACAATAATGAAAAACTCGTAATCTTTTTAGATAAAAGCATGTTTTGCTTTTCAAAACATTTTTTTTTTTAAATGTATTTTACATCTACATAAAATCGCATTTCAATCGCAGCCTAGAGTAACTTTTGTAACTTTATAAATGAAGGATTTAAAATGCGACACACACATATATATAATCTCTCTATCTCTATCTCTATCTCTATCTCTATCTCTCTCTCTCTCTCTCTCTCTCATATATATATTACAGGGTGACCCAAAAGTAGATGGACAGTAAAACACATTTATCTTCTTGATTTACACAGCTTTGAAGTCTGCCTCTTACGCTTCGACAAAAAATGTTTTTTACTGTCCACCTACTTTTGGCTCACCCTGTATATATAAACACATGTTTTGTGTATTTGTATTTTTTAATGTTTTATACGCATTTTTCTACTGAATTCAAAAATCACATGCGTTTTGGCATAATATCGATAGTTTTTTTTTCTTAATTTAATATTTTCACGTTTTATACACAACCTTTCTCTACAGCAGTATGTTGTAAAGATAATTACACAGCATTTAGTACTTTTTATATATTGAATGGTATTTAGTAAATACAATGTAAGTTAGAACAAAACAAACCAGATAACTTTGCAATGTAAATGCTTTGATAACTCTTTTAAGGCTAGAAGTGCTTTGGCGATCGGGATTTTCAAACGTGCACATTTTTATCTTTTCTGACAAGAGACCATTTATAATCTCCCATCATAGCATTGTCTATTCTCCCGTCTATTCATTGTTGCGATGTCCTGATGAAATCCCTCACCATGTTCTTTACTGACATCACCGAAGTTTTAGGGGAGGAAATCTAGATGAGAATGCAAAAAATGAACCTTTAAGGACATACGGCAACCCAGTTTCCTGAAGTTCTCAATAAGCTTTGATACCAGTTGTTTGTAATTAGGATCTTTGTGATATCCTAAAAATCCACGAACAACATCACGAAATGCGCACAAAGCTTCTTTTTCAATTTTGTCATCGTTCTTTCCAGTTTCTCCGACTTCAACATTGCATTTACTTGGGGTCCAACAAAAATACCACCTTTGATCTTAGCCTCTGATAACTTTGGAACACTGAGACGAATTTCTTGAAAAGCTTCTCCTACAAAATCTAAGGCTTTCACAAACTGTTTTACCAATCTTAGTTTAATATGAAGTGGGGATGATAAGAATTTGTTGAAATCTACTAGCGGCAGTCTGAGAACATTTATCATTCCTGGCTGCAGTTCCACTCATGGGGGTCAATGAACTTTATTGTAATAATCATCATCAGCTCTGCTGTCCCATAAGCAAAGGAAACATGAGAACGTTGTGTATCCTCCTTGCAAGGCAGCAAGAAGACAAGCATTGTGAAATCACCACAAACATCCCATGTGAATTCAGCATAATTTATTTTGTCAAGAAGTTGTTTGATATTATCATAGTTTTCTTTCTTCTGTACGGAGTGTGCAAAAGGCAAAGATAGGTACTTATTTCCATAGTTGTGCAATACTGCTCTGAGATTTCGTGTTGAGCTATCTATGAACAGTCGCCATTCTGCAGGATCATGCGTGAGTCCAAGAACAGTAAACACACCAGTAACATCATTACAATAACACAGATCATCACTAATCTCATAGTAAATTTCAAATTCTTCATGTCGTTTTCGGTACACAGATGTCCTGCAGTTTTCCCCTACTAGATTCCATTCCTTCAGCCTTGATGTAAGAAGTTCAGCTCCTGACTTCGTGAGACCTAAATCCCTGATTAAATCATCTAGCTCACTCTGATTTGGAAAGTGAGGTTCCGAAGTTGTTCTTGGTACAAAAGCTTCATCCATTTCTTGGCTGCTGCTACTTGCTGACCCTTCAGATAAACTATCCATTGCATCTTCTGTCTGTAAAGAAAACATAACTACATATAGCAACTTAAACAAAGACTTGAATAACATTAGTATTCCATAAATCCGTAGGAAAATGAATGCATTGTAAATACTTAATATTCAAGTTAAGTAAAAGTAAAACTTTTGGAGAGTACGATGAGAAATAAACTTACATTTTCTGGTGGTTGTGGTACTGGCATGCTGTCAATGTATGGGACAGGTGCTCTACATAGTGCTATGTCTGGATACGGAAGAGCTTGTCTTCCTTTAACTTTTTTGTACTTTGTCATATCAATCATGCTAAAGTAACAGTCATCGTGATGGTTCTTCGGCTTTCTTCATACTCTGGGAATGGCAAAAGGCATTGCCATTCCTGTACCTCTTAGCCATCTTTCTAGAGTAGATCTACACCTTCCACATATCACATGGAGGGTTCATGATTATGACAGCAGTTAAGAAGATGCGATCTGAATTCATAGTGATGCGATGATATGATATTTAGTCGAGTGCCACTCAGTCGAGTGACAGTTATCATAGAAATTGTAGCATGGCATCTCAGTCACTTGTTAGCAAGTTATTTTCTGCTAGAAAAGATTAATTGCTCAGATAACATTTATATGAAAAAAAACAGCACAACCAAATATTTTTCTAAAGAGATAATACCATCTGAATTAACATTCATATTGATGCGATGATATATTTCCAAATGACTCAGGGTTATACTCGGTTGAGTTCCACTCAGTGGAGTGGCACTCAGTAGAGTGGCACTCAGTATAGTGACAGTTATCATAGAAATTGTAGCATGGCATCTCAGTCACTTGTTAGCAAGTTATTTTTTTGCTAGAAGAGATTAATTGCTTAGATAACATTTATATTAAAAAATCGCAGCACAACCCAATATTTTTTTAAGAGATGATGCGATCTGAATGATCATTCATATTGATGCGATGATATATTTCCAAATAACTCAGGGTTATATTAGTAGAGTGGCACTCAGTGGAGTGACAGTTATCACATAAATTGTAACATTGCATGTGAGTCCACTGTTAGCAAGTTATTTCCTGGTCACCCATGGGAATTCCGAAATAGTCTGTATGCTATCTACAATCTCTCCCCTTTAACGATCTTATGTAATATCTGCTTTTTTTTTAATATAATAACCACACAAATAGCAAAATGTATCTGGAAAATTTTTAAATCCTCTAGTAGCCATCTTAATCGGAACAGAACTATGTAATTAATCTTAAAGAGAAAATCAGATGTCCATTTTGTAGCGGAATATATAGCATTGTCCAATATATGATGACATTGAAAAGCGATGTGTTTCCTTAACGATCAATGATACAGAAACAATAACATTTTTGGAATCAGCAGCGAAAATTGATTAAAATACAGTAATAAAAATACAATAAACAAACCTTTTGTAAGAAATTGTAATCATATATATATATATATATGTATATATATAACAGTTTTTCATGGTAAACAACTGATGATCCCTTAAATAATGTTAGAAACAAACAAATATAATAACTGTAAAAACTAAATTGACTTACATGAGTGATTTTCAACTGAACGACTTGGGACTTACGGTTTTTTTAAATTTAAAAAAATAATTTATTTTTTTTACTTTTAATGGTTGAGAAACTTCCGAGACTATATATATATATATATATATAACTTTTTTTTACTATTTCATGTATCCACATTAAATTTTATAAAGAGATATATTGTTTATGTATCAAGTTTCAGTATATATAGGATTTAATATTGAAATAAAGAAGTTGGTTAACTATGTAACTTATATGCAGATTAATTGTAAGCTCTATACACATAAATAAGAAATATAAGTTCGGGTTCACTTGCTTCTCTCTGCAACGAGATCTGGCGCAAGACACGAAGGTGAGGCAAAACAGCTTGCCAGCAGGGGCACTCTGGTTTGGTGGAAGAAATAGCTGAGAACTGACCATTCGGCATTCTCCGATAGGGGTGTTCAAGGTGTTCGGCAATAAACCACTCGTTTTTATCGAATGAGAAGGTAAACCCTAAAATGTTGTACGTCCTCGAACAGAGCCGAGTAAACGTTATTCCGACAAACAACGTCTGATAGATCAAGTCAGCCACGAGGTTGCCAGCATGATGTCAAGGTAAACCAGGCTGGTTTGACAACTGGCGAATATTACATTATCCTCTGCCAAGACACGTTGTATTAGATTATTTCTTGATTAAGTTTAAAAAATAAAATTATTAGAAATAAAATGTAAAATGGGGTTAACGTGGTGATATATTTATTTACTCCTCTGCAGGAGTTAGGCACAAGGCCAGTTTTATCTTACTCCCACAAGTAAGATATGACCACAGCTTGGGTCGAGTAAGTGGGGTTAAAAGCCAGCGCTCGAGAGGTGAGCACTCTGGCCATTTAAAAATTGCCTGGGCAGCCCCGTCGGCATTCCCCGGTAGGGGCGCCTCAAGCAGTAAGCAATAAACTTACTCCTCCCCAAAGAGGGGAGGCGAAGCCTGGGAGGGTGGACCTCCTAGAACTGCACAGGACAAACCCACAGACAGGTGGAATCAAGCCCCGAAGGACAAGACGACATTCGTCTATAGGGTGCAGTATCCATCGGAACAGATACTACACTTACTTCCTAGCGTGTGCCAGGTGATATATCTTTGGTTATATACATGCACACCATCTCCATTATATTAATATACAAGCAAGATTTACTCGGAATGCGGCGACTATTAATCTGGCTAGAGGTCTTTTTAATGTATTACTTGCAGTATATACCTGCATTATATACCTAAGTATGCATATACTTGCATTATATACCTTTTAATGTAAATATATTTTAATTTAACAAACTATTAGTGTTCATTTAAATTATCTCCCTTGAAAATTAATTAACATAATATTTAAAGAATGTTTTAATCACTGATTATTCTTCATAAAATCACTGTAATTAATTATGTTTATTACCTAACAGACACATATATATATATATATATATATATATATATATAATTATCATCATTAATAAATATATATCTTTATACCTATAGACATATATATGTTTAACGTTTCTTTTTGTTAGCTCGTCAGTATAGAATTACATAACCGCATCGCCCGTCGAACGATTCGAAAACCGACCATTCATATTATATATATATATATATATATATATATATATGTATGTATGTATGTAGTATAAATTTTGTGCATACATGTTTCGGTTGTACTCTGCACAGAGAGTCAACCTCGTGACTCTCTCTGAAGATTAACACCGAAACATGTATGCACATATGTAACCAATAATGTTTGTATCAATAAAAATGTATACTTAAGAACAGCTCTACTTGTTATTGAGCACTTTTTATATACACTGAAGTTTCAACGGATTTACATCTACAGAAGCTAATACAATACGTGTACCATATATATATATATATATATATAAGAAAATAGGACAACATTAGAAATGAATAACATTACACATTAGTTTATTAGAAACTGTTTAAAATATAGTTATGCAAATTAGGAATACAAGTAGCTGTTTAGGTTGTAGCTCGCTAATATACATACAATATTTCAAAGGATTATATTGTATTATTAATTTAAATAACAGTGAGTCGTTGTTATGATTATAGGTGTGATGGATTAAAAAATAATCGCATTTATTCATTTTATTATATAACTTATTTGTATGAGTAATATTTTTATATCTATGTAATCAGTGATATATGTTGCCTTTTAACATCCATATTGGAGTATTTTGTAAGAATAAGATAGAGCAGTTGAAGAGATTGAATGCTTGTCCGGTGTAATTGAATCTGAAAGTATAATAGCGAGCCTTGAATAAGACCAGCAAGATGCGTGTTAAAAAACGCTTTTTCAAGGCAGTGGTTAGGTCGATGAGTGCTACTTTAAGAACGATTTCCACAACGTTTTCGCCATACTCAAGGACACGCCGTGCTGTTTAACGTTTACTGTGAGAGTATTTATTTACCTCCTCTCCAGGAGGTTAGGCACAAGGACAGTTTTATCTTACTCACACAAGTAAGATGTGACCCAACGTCGGGTCGGGAAAGTGGGGTTTGAAAAGCCAGCGCCCGAGAAAGTGAGCACTCTGGCCATTAAAAATTGCCTGGGCAGCCCCGTCGGCATTCCCCGGTAGGGGCGTCTCAGGTAGTAAGCAATAAACGTACTCCTCCCCGAAGAGGAGAGGCAAAGCCTGGGAGGGTGAACCTCCTAGAACTGCACAGGACCGACCCATAGGTCGGCGTAAATCAAGTCCCGAAGGCCAAGACAATACCAGTGTAGTATCCATCGGAACATATACTACACTTTGATCTTAGCCAAAAGGCCAAGAAGTAGTTCACAGGTTTTCTAAATAAACAAGCTCGACACTTCAATATTCGTTTTAAATGAAGTGTCATGCATGCAGGAAACCGAGTTGACTTAATCGTTACAAAACATAAAAGTTTGCAAATTGTTTTCATACCCTGGTCATGTTCTTCCAGTACACGCTTTTGCGTGATATTTCCAGATCGAGGGTACGCTACCAGGTACATAAGCGTTTTATATACCTAAAAAAGGACTAACTCTAACAATACTGGAAGACAGCGGACATTTATTCAACTTGGTATTTGTTCTAAATCACAGACCAGAGGGGAGACAGACAGCGCCATCTAAATCACTATCTAATTCCATGAAAAATGCCAGTATACTGAAATCATATGCCCTTAATAGGGTTAAGATGAAAATTCATATACACTAAATGTACAAAAGCAAGGAAATTCCTAAATTTTTACACTTTTATGTCATTAAGGGTATGCGAGCACAACAGGGCTATGTATTTTACTGCTAGGAATTTTTCTTCAGCGCACCTCACACACTTCATCCACTCATGCATAGAGATTTATACTGTAGTGATGTGATAATGAAATGGTTTGGTTGATATGTAGCCATACCCTTAATTAATGACAATAAAGTGTAAAAATTTGGGAATTTCCTTGCTTTTGTACATTTAGTGTATATGAATTTTCATCTTAACCCTATTAAGGGCATATGATTTCAGCATACTGGCATTTTTCATGGAATGTCACTACTTTTATGAAGGCTATGTCTCAATACAATGCCTTATCATAAGGTTTTTTGGAATTTTCTAGAAAACTAAGGTATATGGTAAACTGAAATTAAAATGCCATCAACTAGACACTAAAACCTCTACTCTGCCAAAAATCAGCTGAATCCATCAAATAGTTGATGAGATACAGGGTGGCACGTACGTACACACAGATAACATGATTTCATGATTGAACTTTCTGGATCTCTGGGTTTCCTTGACTAATGATGCTGAAATTCTACACAGTTATGGAACCTATCAAATAAAAATGTTGTGCAAAGTTTTAACTAATTTGGTTTATTGGTTTTTGAGTTATGATTGATCAAAGAAATGAGATTTCCAGCATAGGCCATTCGTGCCGTCTATTAAGGGATAGAGCGCCTTCGCGCCTCCCTTGATTATATTTTGTCAGCCCATAACATTTTACTCGTCCATGTGCCACATGCTCCGAAACGGATTCTCCTGTTCTATATTCTATCCTCTCTTTGAGTCTATCAATTTTTACATCGGGTCTACTAAGTTGATCTGGGCTGAACCGTTAGACGTTTTCCTGTTATTCATGAATATTTAATATACTAGTAGATTTACTCGTCCAATATCTAACAGAAGTAACTGTATAATACGACGTTGCTAGTGATATAGTCGGGGTATAGTTATCCTGATTAGGTGCACTGCTAAAAAGAGTATGATGTTTATATGTACATTAATAAAAATTAAAAGAAAACCAAACCCAATACCATAACACGAATTAAATCAGAAAGCTTTATATATAAACAAATAAAATCTAAGTAAAAGGAAACCCACACTCTAAACCGCTGCATGAGTATAACCCCGAATTACACACCCAAATATTTGTATGTAACGAAAGAACAAACGCTGACATAAATGTCCACCAGAATGCCTCCCCGCCCTTCTAAAACCTTCACTCCCTAAATGCACACTCGAACATGAAAACCTCACAATCGCAGCGACAACCTTGAATCAGCCATTTGAGAACATTATGATATCTCTTCCCCATGATATAAGATATCCATTTTCTGGATCAACCAACTGGATAAATATAGGGATCAGGGTTTGGTCTACTTCCTAAACTCAAAACTTTAGCCCGGACCGATCAGTTTTTTTACAATACGCACCTGAGCCAGTCCACAAATATCGGAAATCGTGAGAGAAAGAAAAACAGAGCCTATATAATTTTTTTCATAAACAAACAAATACTAGTTAAAATGCTCTTTAAATAAAATTTAAATAAAATACATGAAACACATTCTTTTTTAAAATCCCCCTAAAATAATAACAAACAGCTCTTTACGAACACATATTATCTGTTATGGTGGAACACGAAAATAGAGCACCGCTTGCCTTTAACCGGTGAATTTGATTTGGGCCTAATTTTGCTTACTAAACGATGCTGAAGATTCTGCCTGTCAAATGGGGCTGTTTCTCACCCAGATCTGACATTTCTGGACAGATGAAACCCTGGTACACAAAACAGACACTGTAATGTATAGTTTTAAAATAATACACGTGGTACATACGATCGATCACTTTACTAGTGTTTTTTTTTAACTACTCTATGATATGTTACCAATGTTGCTTATTGGGATGTAGTGTGGTAGCCGCCTATTGTCAGAGCGTAACTGATCTACAGTATAAACTGTACTATTTATTTTCTCCGGGTGCTACCAGATATCGGCTTCCTGACCAAAAATGCACCAACCATTGACGCTTTTTGATTGGCCAATGAGACACACGATATGTCAAACAGATGATTTAAATTGTTATTTGTAAAATTAACAAGTGGCCATGCCATTAGCAATGACCTAATTTTAATAACATATCAGTATATTTAAATTGAGGAAAACGTTATCTTAATGTTTTAACTAAACGTTTCTTTTTTTCACACTTTATTTACGCAGTCCTTTGCGTAATTGTTTAATTCTGAAAGATCTTTCAAACTGCACCGGTTGGAGAGTAGAAGGCACCAAGACGATGTCGCATATTTTGACCCCCATCGCCACGTTCGCAGACGGTTGGGTCAGTTTTGTAGCCCCATCTAGTCACTGCAACTTTTGATCGCCCTGTTCTCGTTCTCAGATGGAGTGTTTTCGACTGGAGCTGGGGTGCTTCTGAACCGGAAGAGAGGGTCTCAGAAGGGAGTATTCTCTAGCGGTCTGGTCAACACCTGTAGTCTGGTCTCTTTCTGTGATGTTGTTAGGGGTTCGACATGACTGAGGAAGCTTCTCCTTGACTTCAGTCGCTTAACTAAACGCTAATATTTAATATCAGAAAACTATAATTATGTATATAAACGAACTGGGGCGTCTCTAGGAAAATATATTTATATTTTATGCTCAACTAACTTTGTAATTTACCGGAAAATCTCGTGTCAGATATCTAAGATGAGAAAGGAAGGATGAGGGTAATCCGACGTAATGTGAAATGAAACAGGAAAAACCAAAAGATGTTTTTTTTATGTATTCATCAACGTTTCGTCTTTATTTGTAAGACTTCCTCAGGATGATAATTTTAAGAATGTCATGCAAGTACATGAAAATATTGAGTTGACATGATGGGTTAGTGAGAAGAAGTAGTAGCCACTACTGGGAGCGAAGGACGAGCCTCCCCCCTCCTCTTTCCCCACCCCTCCACGTTTTTACTCATAGCCATCCACATTAATTTCATTCACTCCCACCCCTCCACTTTTACACTCACAGCCATCCATATTAATTTAATTCCCTGCCACTGACTTCTCTCAGCTCGGACCTCGGTTCTGCGCTCCCAGTCGTGGCTACTACGTTCTTCTCATCACCCCATCATGTCAACCCAATATTTTCATGTACTTGCATGATATTTTTCTTAAATTTATCATTCTGAGAAGTTTTACAAATAAAGACGAAACGTTGATGAATACATAAAATACAAATTTTGGTATTATCCTTTTTCATTTCCCATATCTAAGATGCGTAATGTAAACATAGTTAACAACATGAACAGTGGTTTTCAGCCAATCTCAAAGCATACTTAACTTGGCTGTATTCGAAGTAAATATTACATATTTTTATCAACGGGGAGCGGTAGTTTATGAAATTGTGCTATACTGTGACAATAGAACGTAGCGGTAAACGCGAATAGATGACCAGGGTGACTACCGTCAAAGATGTTCCGCATAGGAGGAACCCATGTCGACCCCAAGATGAACAACGCCATTACTGTTTTCAAAGGCGGTTCATTAACTTTCTACTCTGAATCAAGCCTTAATTCATAATTCATTTTTTTTTCAAACCACCCACGCGTTCCTGCGTTTATCATTTAACAAAATGATGCCATATCGCGGTTGTCTGGCAAAAATATAACCATGAAAATGTGGATCTCATTATTTGCTATTCTTTGCAGAAAGAAAATACGCAGAATTATTCTGAATAATAATTTAAAATTTAAATATTTTACATTCCTAAAGAATACATAAATAGTTAAAAAGACGAAAGCGCATTTTAAGAAGCGCTAATTCAGCTTTCGCATTTATCGAGGAAAATGATATTCAAAACTAAACGTTACAAACTAACAAAAATAATATTCAAAACTTAACGTTACAGACTAACAAAAAATAATATTCAAAATTAAACGTTACAGACTAACAAAAATAATATTTAAAATTAAACGTTACAGATTAACAAAAATAATATTCAAAACTAAACG
>OY744522.1:187096638-187129138 GCA_963556195.1 Sepiola atlantica
AAGTTTTAAACGCCGACTTAACGATATCACGGATGTTTGTGTTTCGTTTTTTATCTTTATATGAAATAATGTTTGTAGATTATACAAATAAGTTTCCTTTGCACTTGTACACGCCATGTTTTATAATATTCCGGATAGCTAGATAAATAGATTTAATGCAAAGGACTTCGATACAGTTGCGGATAACTTCTTTAAACCAACACGTCATTGTATCGATATGACGAACAAAGCCAAGTGGTTCTCTATCTGATAAACATATCCTTTTTAAGCCTAACCCGACAGTAGATGTTTTCCGTCTTCTATACCTAACCCTGGTACTGTCCATTCTTTGAGTATGCCACCCAAGACCCAAAGTCTCATCTTCATCTTACGTTTAGAGCATGCCCAGCGGTTGGAAACTATGACTTTGACCGGATTCTCTACGCTTATCTACACGAAACGGAATCAAAAAGTGTATATGCCCCCATTCTCGCAGTGAAGAATGCGTGAGGACCTGATTCTGACACACAGCATCATCAACGAGACTTTAAATCTGCTTTTACATGAGTTTTTCTCCTAAACGATAGTCCCGGTCAACGCGGACACTCACAGAAGATTACAATCGCTGCTTTCGACTAAACAGAAGAAAAACAGGTTAGCGTTATTTCGTATTTCTGATCCTTAGAACAGCCTGATACATGAAGTCGTGATAATGCCGACCATATCCATGTTTAAAGTCGCCTTGACATACATCCAGACAGTATAGAGATTAAACATCTGTCATTTTTTTTTTTTTTTACATGATTCACCCCAAACAAGGCAGGACGCCACTGTAAACGTAAGGGGCTACCGAGAAAAAGGAAAAGGGAAGAAGGATTGGTGGTTCAGCTTAAGTTGGGATCTGAGCAGCGAGATGTCTGTTTACATTAGTTTTAAATTTCTGCATGTCAGTACTGTCGGGGAAACAGGGGGCAGGGAGGTAGTTCCAGAGGCCAGCAGCACGAGGAAAGAAGCTATTTGAGTAGAATGCTCTCCGGCATATGGGGACCTCCACAGTGAATGAATGAGATTTAGTAGAATGTCGAGTTAGTCTAGTGAATTTACGTCGAGGGGGCACCAGAGTGGCCAACTCATCGGAGCATAATCCATTGAAGTATTTGTAAAACAAACACAAGGATGCCACATTGCGGCGATGGGACAGGGGCTGGAGCTTAGCTGACAGTGAGGGACCTATTAGGTTGATTACTCTTTTTTGGACTTTGTCACATGACGTGCTTCATTTTGCCTCCTTTTTTGCAAATAAAATTGATTGAATTGATTTCACATGATAAGGAGCCACTTTTCTTTTTTTTTTAAACAGAAATTTAAAATACTGACTCGTTAACAGCGAAACAGAAATGTGCATTTCATTAACATAATTTTTGCTTTTTTTTGCATTCTCTCATCACGTGATTATTTCATTGTTGAAATGCTATCTTCCCAGTTTTATTTTCTCAACATTTCGTTTACATTTCGCTGATCTTCGCATAGTTTACCTCTGATCACCTTTTGATTGTGGTAATCTGCCTCTGTAGTGTGTGTTATTTATTTATCATTTAATGACATCGTATACGCAATCTTCAATAATTGATGAATTGGAAGAAAAAAAAGCATGTGGGGCTGATCAGTAATAGTAATAAAGAAATGCTCTGCTGAACTGGCCTCTGTCCTATCAAAACTCTACAACAACGGGTTAGATTAAGTAATCAATGAATGATTCAGCTAAGCAAATCAAACTTTTTTTTCTTTAGAAAGATACTCTTAAAGAGAATTTTATAAACTTTGGGATCATCTTTCTAAAATGTATAATTTAGTGCGATGCAAAAATTTAAATCAGTGAATGAGAACGATAGTCTTACGCGAAGAGTTATCGCTACAGAATAGCCTTTAATTATTTACGTTAATTAGCGTTCCTTCTCTGTGAGGTGGTGTGAAAATTCAAACTAAATAAGTAGGAAATGAAAAGTTTCTATCGAGAGCTGTCGTTTTAAGATTTGTCCTCGTTGAGGAGAGGAAAAATCCTCAGTTATTTCCTATTTTACTTACGTAAATTATTCATGACTTTTGCCATTTTTGTGTTTGTGTTTCTCGCCTATATTAACCTTGATAAATGCACGTTGAATATTCTTTTTTGAAACTCCTGGGCCACGCTGAGTAGATACATCTAGTGTATACGTATATATATATATATATATATATATATATATATATATATATATATATATAAGGAAAATGTAGTTTGCTTGATGCATTGCTGGTAAATAGAAATGTAAGTTCGTAATCCGAGGCAGGAGCAATGCGATATAGGTACCGGAAGGTAGAACAGATGAACAACAGTAAATAGGAGGAGAAAATATGAATGGAATCTCAAATCAATTTATTAGTATTTCACGGTTTAAATACCAGAACAGTAAATAGAAAAAAGTTTACTGTCAAGCAATTTGAAAAGGTCCGAAATAAACTTTAATTTTCGAGAGTGGAACCTCTCATTACTAAAAAGAAATTAAAAAAAAAATATGACCGAGTGGTCGAAAAGGCGAGATGGACACAACTGTTGACGAAATGCCGCAAAGTTTATTCCGAACCTTTTTAAATTGCTTAACAGTAAACCTTTTTTTCTATTTACTGTTTTGTATTTAAACCGTGAAATACTAATAAATTGATTTGAGATTCCATTCATATTTTCTCCTCTCATTTATTTTTGTTCATCTGTTCCACCTTCCGGTACCTATATTGTATTGCTCCTACCTCGGATTACGAACTTACATTTATATATATATATATATATATATATATATATATATATATATATATATATATATATATATATATATATATATAATGGTTTGGTTGATTAGTCACAAACACCGACTGTGGGTTCGCCGTGCCGGGTTTAAGTTCGATCAGCGCTATTGCATCGCTACACTAATTACTAGTGTAAGGTTATGGATGCCTATATCTTCTCTTCAGCGATTGATTAAATAGTAAGGTAGACAAGACTCTCAAGACTTAGTAGTGCAACTAGTCTGGAAGTAAAACTCTAAAATAACACCAGTCTTTCTCTACTTATCGTGGATTTCTTTCCAGTCGTATTAGATTCCTCTTTGCTATTTGACCGGAGCAATGCCGGCAATGGAGAAGTGTGTTTAGGATTGCGAAACCTTTGCTTTATTCTAATCCCACGAGAAATATTTTTGCAAGGGGTATCCATTGTCTCTTGAAACAGAAAAAAATATATATATAATGTACAAGTTTTAGAGAAACATTATTGTTCGATATAAAATAACCCCTTTCTATGAAATAGTTAATAAAAAAACATCTAAGATAATCGATAAAACATAGATTCTCCATTATCTAAGACTTCATAGCTATCTCTGATTAATGATAAGTAAAATCTGCTCTTATAGGGGAATATTGAAGTATGAAGCTGAAATGCATTTTTTCACGCACGCATGCGCAGATCGTACTAACCGACAGAAGGCGACCAAATTTAGAGGCCCCCGTCACAAGTTTTGGGTGCTTTCCATATGAGGAAATCGATGTTGGTTTTGAGTCCGAAAGCTTGAGGTCTCTCGAGTATTTTGGAAGCCTTTTCCAGACATACACACATACATCCCCTTTGACTGGAGTCTTCAGCCAATTTAACTAAATGTTTAGAATTTAACTTTGTTTTCAAAACATTTATTGTATAATAATTTCAATGCATATATTATCCCATTTTGTGTATTCTTCTTCATTTCGTTTCCGTTAAAGCTTATCGTTTCAACATTCTGACTGTAGAATATGAATGAATAAAATTGATTTTCTGTATCCCGAATTTCTAAAATGATTCGAACAAAAACTAAACATGTTTTTTTCTTTTTGCAGGTAAGATTTCTTTGACTGAATTATGACGAAATAACTAACGACTGGTGAGTTACGATTTTGTTTAATATTATTTCAGTTTCAGAAATACAGCTAGAATAGTTCTCTAATATTTTGAACATTGTGATATTTTCAATGAGATTTAAGATGGCCACCATATTGTAGAACCTTCTTCTGTTGGAGTTATGGATTTACACATAATCACTCTGTTGGTAACGAATAAAAATAACGACACATCTTTATAAAAAAGGAAATCTTTGTTTATTAGTTTTGCGCTTTTATGAAGTAAATTTGTTTACCGATTTCGTAGTCAGACGTCTTCGATTTAAGACCAGAGATCACATGTCACCTTATGCTTCATTATACAACATTATTATATGGTTCAAACAAATCTAATAGAAAATACATCAAAAGTAAATAAAGATTAACAAGCCGCGCTGTATGTGACTCGATGTGGCGAGTGTAAAATGAAATAAATTTGGGCAATTTGGGGCATTTTTGACCCCCCCCCCTTTGATCCCCTGGGGTGCGAACCAGAATTTTTCTGAGGTTTGGGATGCTAATTTTATATCCAGAACAATTTCCTCTACATTTTGGCCAAGTTTCAGAAAAATTGAATGGATGGATCCAACGTTATGGGAGTAAAGGGTCATTTTTTGCTATTTTGGGGGCTTTTGACTCCCTAGGGGCGCGAACCAAATTATTTCCAAGGTCAGCGATACTTATTTTCTATTAGGAACAATTGCCTCCACATTTTGGCCAAGTTTCAGAGAAATTGAATGGATGGATGAAACGTTATGGGGCAAAAAAGTCATTTTTTGCCATTTCGGGGCCTTTTGACTCACTGGGGGACTAACCAGATTTGTTTTCATAAATCGGAGAATATCACTTTCTAACCTGACCAAAGTTACAACTTCATGCAAAATTTCAGAGAAATTCAATGGATGGTCGCGGAGAAAAATCCGGATTGACGGACGGACGGACGGACGGACGGACATGCCTCAAAACATAAGTCCCCCGATTTATAAAATCGGGGGACCAAAAAGTAAGGATAATGGAAGCGACTGTTCAGCGAATTTTTCAGTTGAGAATTTAAATGATAGTTCCTTGCATAGCTAACTAAAACGCCACAAAAATGAGTGTATATGAAGGGAGCGTCCCGTAATTAGATTGAACATTTAGACTATTTAACAGACAATAGCAAGATATAAAAAAAAATAAAGGAACTACTATAATATGTGTGAACCTGAGTGACAGTTGTAGTAGATATGAGTGAGAGTGAACATTCCCTCGCATTCTTGTGTGCATGACCGTTAGGAACAGCTCTCGGTCCGTATAAAATATCATTGTTATTGAAAGCGACCAAAGCGTATACATATTTGTCGACAACACGCATCAAGAATTGACCTAAACCGCTGCTGAAGCAGATTCGTATATGCAGGTTTTGTATGGGAAGCTTTAATCGTTAAAGGAATAGGTGAAAAATCAGTGTTTTATTAGATGAAGTAAACGGCCACAGGTCTCAAATAAGCAAGCAGACCGATAGAAAAAAGATTTGTTGATTATGTTAGGAAAGCAGAAGGAGAACGTTTGACCGTATACTTTTATTCTCTGCAAAGAAGGAGAAAAGCGAGTGAATAATTAGGCATTCATTATCTATCTTATGTTATCTATCTTATGTCGTAGTTAACGTTGTACCTAGTCTACTTTTACCACGATAAGTTATTCTTACAAATAGGATTTTAAAACAAATTCTTTTATTACTTAATTTTGATTTCAATAAATAATCGCTTTTATCGATAGAAAGATTATGGTACTCATGACGCAGCATGTTTCCATGACTTCACGTCGTCAACGTTCGGGCAGGTTACGGAAACGCCCGAGAGTTAACGAGACAAAAACTGCCAAACACTAAATTGAAAGCTAGCAGCCGATAAATTACGAAGAAAACCAAACTAAAATACATATATAAAAAAGAACAAACAAACCATAGTTAAATGACTGTTATTATAGATGTTTATTTATGTTTATTTGTTTGTTTGTTTTTTGTCAAAGGAACAATTGTTAATCAAATATTTTTAAATAAAATGTTTCTTTTGTTTGTGCACCGGAAATTTTAAAAGATGCTTTTGTTTGATTTGTTAAGCAAATGTTTTTTGTTTTTTTTAAATTCAATGTTTTGTTTTTATCTACATTTTTTTTTTAAAACTCACTTTCGGGAGATTCAACGAGTTGTCAGAGATTATAGAAATTCATTATTTTTTTTCATTATTGAACGCGATTAATTTCTTCGGCTTCTTGGTTAAAAGTTTCGTCAACTCTCAGGCGATTCCAAGACCTGGCCGATCGTTGACGACGCGAAGTCACGGAAACATGGTGCGTCAGTCATAAGAGTACCAAGATTATAATAGTAATAAAATGTCTCAAAGTGAACGTTAAAAATCTTGCACAAAATATGAATATCAAATTTAGATTTTTAAATTCATGAAACTCTTTTTTTAAACACCAACTTTCAAGAATATAAGCAAGTTTCATCGAATATCTTCCTTGCCTGACAGACCGAGAGAAGGCTCGAATCCATTCAGTAACCTTCTAATTTAGGATAAATATTTGTAATTACATTTAATCACTATTTGTTTTTTTTATTTGCGTTTGTTCATCTAAAATAAGGAATATTGCCACCGAGAAATAAGGGGCTACTGTGAATAGGGATCATATTCATATGGGGCATTCTAAGTAGAGAAGTGTGCTGCAAGATGTTTGTTCACATTACATTTAATTTCTGCATGTTCGTAGAGTTAGGAAAACAGGGGGCATGGAGAGAATTCCAAAGACAAGCGGTCTGAGGAAAGAAGCTATTAAAGTAGACATTCGTTTGTCATCTTAGGGACCTTTTACAGTGAAGGGGACATCAGCAATTTATGCATTTAGAATAAAATGCTTAACATTTTTCCTATCTACCGTGACTTTAAATGCTATCGCTTTATTTTTTCTAATGTCATTATTGAATTTTTTAAATTTATTTACAAAGCTCATTTGATGTTTACAGATATAATTACTTTGACAAAACTTTCCTTTGAAGATGAGGAATATTTTATGTTGCCTAAATATCCTGGGATTGAAGTTTTAGCAAAACACGTAGACGGATGACGTTATAATAGGATCGTTATCGATGTGATGAGAATCACCAGTTAGAAATCGGTCCCTAAGAAAGTGAATTAGACAAATTCCGAGTCGGTGGAAATCTCCATTTTTTTTTGCCGAGTATTGCAAAACTAGATCTATCCTCATTTTGCTAGGAATATGATCTTTGGATCAGTGGTCTTGGAAAATATCTGATGGCCGGAGTAAGATACAAGAATTATATCAAAAGTAAAGGAGAAAAAAGACATCAGTTTAATTTAAAGAAACGATCATCAATAAGTTATTAGATCATATATTTTCCGATATATATATATATATATATATATATATATATATATATATATATATAATGGTAATAATCCAGGTGAAAAATATCCACAGGGTGGTAATCCAGAGAATTTTAACCGGGTTTATAAAAAGTGCTCAATATCAAAATAGAGCTTTATATATGATAATTTTATTTACACAGACATGTACAAAATCTGCGACACTGGCATGTCGAGGTTATCGATCAACAGTTACTATAAACTGAGATCTCATCAGGCAGAGTTAGAATCCAATCTTAACCTCAGATCATATTTGGAGAGAATGAAATGGAGGGATAGAGAAAGAGAAGAAAAGAAATTTAACATTTCAAAAATTGAGGCAGTTAAAAAATTAAAATTAAAAATCTAAAAAATCTAAAAACAAAAAACAAAAAATCTAAAATCTGAAACAAACAGGGCAAATAAATAAGTAAATAAATAAATAAAAATATAAGGTGGAAAGAGGGACATATAATGAAGGGAGAAGTGATGGGAAGGTAGACACATAAAGGAAAAGAAAGTGAAAAAGAGAACGTCTGTTGATTCAGATCGAGAGAGGAGGAGGGGGTAGACATGCACGAATCAAGTGTCAAAAAAAAAACCAGACACTTATTTTAAAGCCGAGTTTATATATATATATATATGTATATATATATATATATATATATAATCCTCAGATAGCGGTTTTGTCGGTTATGACTCATCATGTAACTAGATTCTGTCTAATCAGCATAATGAACTATGCGTAGCAGAAATGATATATTTAAATGAAATTATTTTGTTTACATCATTCTGAATTTCTGGACATGTATTCTCAGCAACACGGTCAGTAACATGGACAAATTGTGAACGTTATCATTTAGGTTGAGCATTATCTCAAACTAGCACCCCCAATAAACTTTAGAAGAAAAAAATTAATTGACAAAATAATGTTGTTAACTTAGTTTACCCCAAACAAGGCAAGTTGCTACTGTTGACGTAATTCTATGCATTCTGAGTGGCAATATATTTAATAAATATTCTAGAATAGACTTTTAAATCTATTCGTCAATTGTGCGCAACCATATATATATATAAATAAATAAATATATATATATATATATATATATATATATATATATATATATATATAGTCTCGGAAGTTTCTAAACCATTAAAACTATATTAAAAAGAAAAAAAAAAGAAACTTATAGTCCCAAGTCTTCCAGTGGAAAATCACTCATATAAGTCAATTTATTTTTTACAGTTATTATATTAGTTTGTTTCTAACACTTTTTTAAGGGATCATCAGTTGTTTATATATATATATATATATATATATATATATATATATATAATTATTGTGTGTGTATTACTTAATATTTTCTCTTTGCAGAAGTCAAAAGCAATGAATAACATAAGTGTTTATTGAATTATTTTTTTTTAACTTAGCCTACCCCCAAACAAGGCAAAATGCCACTGCAGACGTAGGGATCTATTGACAATTAGGGTGAAAGTTTATGGGATCATCCTAAATTTAGGAGCTGTGCAGCGAGATGCTTGTTCACATTAGTTTTACATTTCTACCTGTCGGTACAGTCGGGGAAACAGGTAGCAAGGACGGAGTTCCAAAGACAGGCAGCTCAAGGAAAGAATCTATTAAAGTAGAAGTCTCTCCGGCATCTGGGGACCTCCACAGTGAATGGATGGGATTTAGCTCATTGTCGGGTTGGTTGAGTCTATTTACATCGGGAGGGCACCAGAGCAGCAAGTTCATCGGAACACATCCCATTGAAATACTTGTAAAACAAGCATAAGGATGCAACGTTGCGGCGTTAGGACAGGAGCTTGAGCTTGGTTGATAATGAGGGGCTTATTAGATTAGAGACTCTGTTCGGACCTTGTCTAAGACGGTGAGACTAGTGGATGTTGTACCAGCCCAGAGTTGAGAACAAAACTCCATGCATAGGCGGATGGTTACTTTGTAGAGATATAGGATACTGCCAGGTGTGAGATGTTTTCTAACATGGTAGAGGGAGCCCACTTTCTTTCGAACTCAAGCTCAGTCACCTTTGCCTCTCGAGCCTGAACTTCTACCACGCGGCCAACCTCACAGTTATGTGAAAGGGGAGAATTAAACTCTTTTTATGTCTATACAAGCATAAGTGTTCAACGCTCCAGACAGAACTTTGCATTACGCATTTAATATACAGCCTTTTTAAAATTCTGTTAAAGGGGGCTATAAACAATATTATGATAAATGTATATTTGTTTTATCCGCAGGCAGACTGTTTTGTTATATCACAGCTCTTCAGTGCGGCTAGACATACGAACGCTTCAAGTTAAGTTTAAAACTCGGTCGTTTTTTTGTTTTATTTTGACAATACAAGATTTTATCCAATGTGTCATCGGCCCAAGTAAAAAAGAAATCTTACTAAAACGACTGTTTATATTGTTTGTATAAAAACAGTATAAACAGTCGTTTTTACTACGAAGAGATTCACATTATCCCTAATAACAGCTGTCTATTTTACTTTGCAGAGCGCTCAACCCATGAATGGGTGAGGACATATAACAGAGAGTGAATAAGAGAATACTAACATATTTTTTAAATATTTGATTCGAACAATAAAATCCCGATACAAATGTTTGCTTCTTGTTCGTGCAGTAAACGTGTGTACATGACTCCCAAACAATGTTTGTTCAAAACAATACACGTCAGCATTCAGACAGGTCGATTTTCGTCGTCGGAAGGTGTAATTGTTAAAATCTCTTTTTCGAGACAATAATTCTAAGAATACGGAATCCGATCGTTATCCAACAGTCGACGTCTTCGCATTGTTTCCTAAGCGAGACAAGACAAATGATTAAATTAGCAGTAGACAATGATGACAAGAGAATAAGTATAAACAACGGGTAACACTACCAACGAGAAACCAAGATGGCTTCTCCCAGCAAAAGGATGTGTGACGCTACGCATGCGCACAAACACAACAACGTAACAGATTGACAAGAAAATTTGCTTGGAGAAAATACGTCCAGCGGTTGTCGGGCATCTTATGTACATTCATAAGAATACTAGTTAGCATCACTCGGCGTTGCCCGGGATTGAATTAAAACAGTTTCTCCTCATTCTTGCCTCGATCCTCATTTTATAATTTTATTTTATTTTTAAATAAAGTAAAACGCCGCATTTGTTGCTTATCGTGTACGATATAAACACAACGTACACGATATTATCGTAAAAAAAAACGCAATATAAATTAAAATTAACACTGCATGTCTTTGTAAAATGTTAATTTAGAAATTTGGTCTTTGATCTTAGTATTAGGCTTTCTTTTCACACGTTACTGAGAGAGAGATAGAGAGAGAGAGAGAAAGAGAGATAGAGAGAGAGATATATATAGAGATAGAGATAGATAGATAGATATAGAGATAGATAGATAGATATAGAGATAGATAGATATAGAGATAGAGAGAGAGAGAGATAGATATATATATATAGAGAGAGATAGAGAGAGAGATAGAGATAGAGAGAGATCAAGAGCAGTATGCGTCAGATTAATCTTGTCGCATATATTATTTGGGGGGGTGAAATTTAGCATACCTGACGATGTTATCTTCAAATGAGTTCATGCTTTTTTATCACACGTTTTAGTAAAAGTAATTTTATAATGCGCTTAAACTCTGACTCTAATTTCCAATATCCGCTCCAGTGACCATTAAACCGCATACTTACAAACACACGCACCCCCCCCCACACACACACACACGTTTAAAAACACAGATTCAAAGTTGTATCATACTGTGATTTAATGTCAGTTTTGAAGCAAAGAAAAGCTAAAACGTGTTTCTGGAATTCAAAACATACTCGAGCAATTTCCTGTGTATGTGATAACATCAATACGACAAAACTTTACGTCATAAAACTGCAGCTACGAATGTACAAGAACATTAAACATTACATTCTATATATTTTGTGAACAAAAAAGTGTCCCGTGCATCCTGTATATATATATATATATATATATATTATCGGCAGACAAGTGTTTCGCCATTTAAAAACTCATCAGTGTGGCTAGACGCAGTGCGCAGCAACAGCTTGAAACAAATTAATCCCCGGATTTAGTTACTACGTATTATGACAGTCTTTCTCGCGAATACGTGGAAGATATATACATCGCTTATAAACAAATGTTTGTATTCATTTCTTTACTTTATTTACGATGGTGGTAGCGGAGAAGATCCTATTAGTTTATATGAATATATATATATATATATATATATATATATATATGTCTCGGAAGTTTCTCAACCATTAAAACTATATGAGAAAAAAAAAACCTTAAGTCCCAAGTCGTTCAGTGGAAAATCACTCATGTAAGTCAATTTAATTTTTACAGTTATTATATTAGTTTACTTCTAACATTATTTAAGGGATCATCAGTTGTTTACCATGAAAAACGGTTTCGGGAATTTATATATATATATATATATATATATATATATATATATAAGTAGTATGTTTTTAAAGGCTTTGGGCAATGCAAATTCCTGGTAAGATGCAAGTTGTAAGGAACAAAAACAATAAATCGAATACGAAATATGACTTACTATTTATTTTTCCTAAAATCTTACATAACAGCAAGAGTGTTGTTAGCTGTTTGTGTGATGTCCGGATGATTAAACAATCATTATTTAATATTTCGGGAAAAGAAACTTCCATTTGTCAAAAATAATCAATACCAGAAGAAATCCCCGACTATGAAGAGAATGACTATGAGATGCAGCTGACGACGAAACACAAATTAATCAATGTCGGATGACATCAATGTTTATTTAATTTTATAAAAGCTTAGAATTTGTATTGAGCACTTCAAAAGAAAATTGGTTTTGTGTTCATTATGTTAATATATTTGAACTTGAATAATTTTTATATATATATATATATATATATATATATATTATATTGTTGAATATAACAGACATCTTATGTCTGGATATCCTTTGGTAGATCCTTTCACTACTCCGAATTAGCATCTTAGATTCGGATTATTGAAAGGATCTACCAAAGGATATAAAGACATAAAGTGTCTGTTCAACAATACTTGCCTGCAAAAGAAGATGATGCTGCCTATATATATATATATGTGTGTGTGTGTGTCTGTGTGTGTGTAAATTGAAAAAAGAAAATCCAAAAACTATATGATTTATGTATTTATCAACATTTCGTCTTTATTGAAAGACTTCCTCATGATGAAGAAAGCAATGTAGAAAAATCATACAGAATATTAATTTAAGTTTGTCAGAAAATGTCCGAACTTACACACACACACACACACACACACACACATATATATATATATATATATATATATATATATATATGTGTGTGTGTGTGTGTGTGTTCACATATTACTATTACAGTATTCACTCCTAAATTAACCTATCATTATGAATTTTGGAACAAGAAATGCTTGGCATAAGAGCTCGGGATAATGTAGGCTATATTTAGTTTGATTAAGTATCATGCAAAGGAACTAAAATGGGTGGAAGCCCTTCGTGAAAATTCAGGTGCTTCCGATTTGTGTGAAATTATAGCAATGGACATCAATTAATAAATATTCCACAAATTTTAGTTTGTTTCGAGTATTTTAAAGGGAGTGTAAGGCGGCATACTATAGTCACAACTTTTCATATCAGATGTTCATTGAATCTTGTTCATAGTGATTAAGACACCAATTAAGCAAGATTCCTTGAGTTTTAATTTCTTCTCAAGACCCTATTAATTTTAAGTTATAAATTCTAGAAATTTGCTGCACTCAAAAACATGTCATAGATATTAATCAAAATAAAGATCTTAGACGTAAAGTTTAGTATCAGTATATCTTGATTTTAATTTGATGTTAAACAGAACACAAGTTGTGCAACATTTCTCTGTTCAGGGAATTCATATCATCTGTCTTCAGACAGGCATTTTTCTAGTATTTTGAGGTGTATATATAGACGTCATATAAAGTTAAGGGCGACTTATAATGCAATTTTATGCATCTTAAACACTTAGGAAGTGAAACTATCGAAATAGTAGTAGTAAGCAAAAACAATGAACTATCGAAATAGTAGTAGTAAGCAAAAACAACGAATGCTGCAATCACCGATAAAAACGATTACATAAAAATACATTTAATATTTAGGTGATAAAAATCGTACTTATTTCTAGGTAAGGCGTCGTAATATAATGGTAAAACGCTGTACTATAGATATCAATATCGATAGTTCGATCCTTGTCTAAGTTAGCCATGCTGATGATGGATGTGAGCTAGAAACACGTGCATATGGATTACTTTTATGTACGTATAAAATTAATAAATATATAACTTATTTGTAATATAACAGGAGAAATCCCAGCAGAGTGCTCGATTAATTAAGAATTAAAGTTAAAAATTAAGAGCGTAATATTAATTTATTTTGGTACAGAGAAATTAGTACAACATTCGTACCGTCAGTTTCAAGCACGGAAGGACTTAGCCATCCGGCTCTCTTCAGCTTCTGCTGTCATCCGGATAGCTAAGTTCTTTCGTGCTGTAAACGGACGATACGAATGTTGTACTAATTTTTCTGTACCAAAATATATATATATATGTATATATGGCACAATGCGTAATATTCGTAATCCTTATGTCATACTTGTTTCAAAAACAGTGAGTCTCTGCGGTTTTAGATCACTGAGTGCACTGTGCCTCGGTCATGTTTGGAGGACTGAGGGTCGGTGTCAAAACAATTCAATGACAGGTACATGTGATGGGGTCACAGGTCAAACAGTCGTCGTTCGAGAAAATCAGCTAGGAAACTCAAAAATACACATTTGACAAGGCGTATACTGATGACACCACTATTCCCTCTTTCTCTCTCACTGTCCCTCTCCTTCTCTCTCACTTTCACCCCTTCTCTTTCTCTCTCTAACCAGAGACAGGTGTTGAATTCGGACAGAGATGGACGCGTGTTGTAACGCTCTCTGTAAAGTTATAAAAATGTGCTCCGGAAGAAGATAAATATAGTTTTATATTAAAAGTATAATGGTTTATTCCATTATTTTTACGTAAAGTTCTGTTGCAGCACAGAAGGCCCCTCCCAGCTAGCCGGTTACAGAAGAGTAGGCGACAGCGATTATCGTCTAAACGATGATTGCTCAGTGGTAAAAACGGCGAGTAAATTACGTGCACATGCAGCCAGATGTCTCCCGTTCGACATTTCGCCACAATTCGTCCCTAGGATATAAGATCCTGCCACATGGATGCCGTGACAAGGATAAACGTTCCGAAAAGGTCTGCCGCCCCGTCAAACGACTCTTGCCACATTGGGTCCAACGGTCCCAAGATGTACAACGCCCCCCCCCCGGCAAAGATGTACTCCACTCCCAAATAAACCTTTGTCACATTGGTGCCGTGACCAGGATATACCCCAACGGTCTCAAGAATAACACTACGCCAAAGCCATGTTGCTATATATATATATATATATATATACGTGTATTCAACTTATTTAACTCTGTCTACATTCTTGTATATAATGAGTGAAGATCTGTTATGAAATCAAGAAGGCCATTTCTATGGCATATTGTCTAAAGTCATATCTTCCCAGGCTCATCTTTCTTCAGTTCTCGTATCGAGTTCTTGCTAAGATACGTCGTCATAGCAACGAAACGACATCGTCATCAAGAGTTGTCAAGCATTGAAACCAAATATGAGAACAATGAAAGCATTAATTCATATTCGAATACGAGCATAATTATCTAGAAACAGGCGTTTAAAACCGGCCAAAGAGGGAATATATATATATATATATATATATATATATATATATATATATATATATATATATATTAATACAATATTTCTTATTAGAGGCATCGTTTTAGATAGGATAATTATATTTTAGAAAGCAATGTCAGACTAGTAAAAATGTTACTTTCCTGCACTGATGAGAGCAATGAGCTTGAAACGCTAGCGTCTGTAGGTATTAATAATTTAATATTCATTTATAAATATTACATATTATATGCATATATATATATTATATATATATATATATATTATATATATATTATATATATATATATATATTATATATATATATATATATATATTATATATATATTATATATATATATATATATTATATATATATATATATATATATTATATATATATATATATATATATTATATATATATATATATATATATATTTCTTTGTAAGATTAGTGGGAGATAACACTAGCATAGTTCTCTATTATAAAGATCAATTTAAGAATAAGAGCGTAATATTTATTTATATATGTATTACAGAAGATCTGAAACACATTGGTACCGTCGGTTTCAACGAAGACAGAAGAGAGTCCATAAAGGGCGGTCATGTGCGGTCCCACATTATTGGATTTGAAACCGACGGTACCGATGTTATTCTGATCTTCTGTAATAAAACACACACATATACATATATTTATAAAATATTTCTTATTAGAGGCATCGTTGAAGATAAAATAATTATATTTTAGAAAGCAATGTCAAACTAGTTAAAGCAATGTTAATGCGTCATTTTAAACTTGGTATGAAGTGATTATTGTATTTAAACGATATTTCGAAATTGCATGCCATTTTAAAGTGAATTGAGGACAGTGATTTTCGTTTACTTCTTCACTTGAAAAATATATCTGCAATATCGTCAAAAAGTATAACATAAGTTTTAAAACACGCATTGATACAACTCTCTAAAATATTGTCATCGCAGATATCTAAAATAAAACAAAAATCTTGTTGGATAACTATTAATTTGGTAGATTAATATTTGATTCTGGTAAGTTTATTTTCTTTTCCTTTGGGCCATGTTCTTTGCAATAGAATATTTTATTTTGTTTCCGTTTCTTTGAAATAGTACTTCATCCGACATAACATGGATTCATTATCATTACTAACCTTCATAACTTTAGTTGCTTACGTTCATAACAAAATAGCGTATTTTTCTGTATCTATGAGAGCGTTGTCGATAGAAAACGTTCTTTGTTTAACAGACACCTGAAACTATTTAGCTGTTCACCTTTTTTTACATCATAATAGTATGCAAACTTTTTATTACTTATATTGTTTATTACCCGTAATTATATAAGCGGCCTTTGGTCTGAATCATAGACTAATTATTTCTGAATATGCAAAGTTCTATTATTATTTTTTAAATTAAATTTCTTTCTACAACCAGATATACTTTTCTAGGAAAATTATTTCATATAAGTAGGTTTACTATATAATCATTTTTTGTTAATAAATTCACATAAATATAGATTTTACCCAAAAGTATTTCACGTTATCTATTGTTTTTTTTTATCTAAAATGTATTCATATTTTTCAATGTAAACATAACCTACCTTAAATTAAAACAAAAACTACGATGAGCAAACGAATCTCTGAAACTTCTATGTATATTTAATTTACATTTTTTCGATTTTAATGAAAAATGAAAATACCTTTTTGCAATGGATTAATTAACAGAAAGGATATTTTTCTTTCGTGTGAATAAGATGATTCTGGTGCTGGCATTAGTTTCCCCGATGTTTTTCTAGTTAGAAATCTTTCTGGAAAGACATCGGGTAATTACGAGGAGGACAACTAGAATGTTGCCAACATCAGTAAGTGAAAGCGATACTGTAGAACGGACTGGATTCGAACTTAGAACACCAGGGTCTTCAGTCCATGTCGATATTCACTTAACAATCGTCATCTCCCAAACAAAAAGGATAATAAACTACATTTAGCATGACCAGTACTTAATTGATGAGCTTTTTCGTGTGAAAATTCGCCATGATAATTTTCTGCGTTCATATTTTTATAATTTTATGAAAAGAATTCTGAACAATTCATGAACCAATTTTTATAATTTTATGAAAAGAATTCTGAACAATTCATGAACCAATTTTAATAAAATCAGTAGAATAACAGAATAAGAAACGAAGGTGTTCGAAGACTGTTGATCTATAAGATCTCTACTTTGTACAGATCAAAGAAGTAATATGACAAATATTGTAACATGACAAAAAATGACGTTTGCATTTTACGAGTTTATTACAGTTCACAAATACAAAAACGTAAATATAACATTATATATAACATTTAACAAGAACAGTATCTGCTCCCTTGAAGTAGGATATTTGTATCTTGATCATACCGATAATCTCTATTTTGCTAACCATTAAGCCACAGATCTCCGATTCTCCTGACTATTTGATTATTCTACCCTTTTTTGTGGAAAGGGGGAAGTGAACAACGGGCTATATATACGATTAAAACCACGCCTGCACGCCGGTTTCTTTCATATAACCGATGTTAAGCAACGTTAAACCTAACCAGTACTAAATGGGTGACTATTTTGTTGGATATAACAAAAAGTTTTGTCAATTAAAATTTATCCAAAAATCAATCGCAACCAAACACACGTATGAGTTCAGCATATAATGAGCAAATGGTGGTTGACATGTCGTAAACCCCAACAACAAGTTGCTATAATTTGCCTGTATCATGTGACCGGTGTAATCGAGGATTAGTTTTGTCTCTGCAATGAGAATAACCGAAGAACGGAATAATAAACAGACAAAAACAAGTTATTTCCAAATCAGGTATTTAGGAAGTCACCAATGGAGAGGTTAATTCTCTCCAGACTCTGTGTTGACCAAACGAAAAGCCACTCATTCATTCTTGCTTGAACGGAAGTTGTCACAATGGTGCGCGATTTGTCATGTTTTATATACGGTGGGACATTTTATGATAAACTGTGTTTAGTTTAGCCTCATGCGACAAAGATACTACAATGTTGGCACCGTGCTCTTTTTGATGACGTCCGGGTGGACCTTATAATCTTTCGTTTTTGATGACAATAAGCTTATACGAAAAGAAAATCTAATATCTATACGCCCAATGAACAAAACGAAATCTGAAATTTTATCGACTGCGGACTGTTTATTTACAAAATATACATATGAAAAAGAAATTGATCTACAAATGACTTATATGAAAAATAGAATCTTTAGATATTTGAAAGTATTAAGAAACTTAAATAAAAAAAATCTTTTACTAAAATAAAGTCAGCATTAAATAAGCCAAAAAAGTGTATAAGCCGTGAAATAAATTAGTATTTCCAAATAACGTCGGTAATCAATACATAAATAAGAAAAAAATAGAAGAGAAACGGTGTGAAACGCTAATTGCTTTTTTTATAACTTAAAGAGATGCATAATTACTATACGCAATCGGCTATACGGAGTCTATATTCCTTCAGACCTTTGTGTTTATTTACGCACTAATATAAATATAAAGGCATGAACTCGCAATTACCGCCCAGAAATTTGCGTTTGATTAATCATATATACTGAATCATTTACAATCAGCATTGTGTTCGGTTTCAGATAAGCCCAAAAGAGTTGAGTTACTATAAAACAGACACACGAAACGAAACCTATTCATTGAACTGCAATGGAACTCGGGAATGCATTCATTTTAATAAGATAGGAAAACATAATAACGTGGTAAAGATTTAAAAACAATCTCGGAAATGCACAAATGCGGATTCCCAGAAATCTTACTGGAAGGAAAGGAAATAATGAATAATGATTATAGCATTTAGAAGGCGCAGGTTTTGGTGAGGGATGTTATATGGATGACATTATTTTGTATGTACCGGAAACCCGACGTAATTCCCCTCCTCAGAAAGGATATGTTGAGTGCTTTAATCAAAACTAATAGCCCTAAAATCGGTGTTCACAAAAATATACGCTCTGAGCAGAAACATGTGAACGTTCTACTTTATTCTCGTTTCTTGCGCAGATTAATTTCTTGTGAAAATGAGATCTGAAGAATTTTTCTGTTGGCCGTTCTGTTTTCTGCTTTGCTGGGGAGTCTTAATATAGTGGTGTTTGTCGACAATGAGTAAACACGTATTCGTCATTGCATCAAAATATATGTAATTTTTATTATATTAAGGTACATGCTTTTGGCAGAGAAGCGAGAGAGATACAAAACTAATGCTTTTATTAATTCACTTTTGTTATGGTAACTCGTTCGCTTTCAAGTAAATAACAGCAGCGAATGTTGTATTTATGTAGCGACTCTCGATTAAACATAATCTAAAATAAGAAGCTTCTTTCAACCAAAAACATTCACTTCACAATTCCACGCGTCACATTAAAAGCTAAACACGCGGCTTTATTCCTATCTTTACACATTGTTTTCAAGACTGTACCCGCGTGAGAACGTCTCTGGGAAAATAGCAATTGGCCCGCAACAATAGACATTCGCGAGCTACTTTCTTGCACACCAATTTACACATAGTAAATTGGTGATCATAGTCGAAGGCGACTCGAAAGCTCCTTTTTTATTTGCTACTACACCGAGAGGTAGGGGAGGGCGTTACTACGTTTCCCAAGATTACTGCACTTACAGTTTATTCTCACATTAAAATTCTGAGTCTTAAGCAAGGGAGCATCAAGTATCATTTTAAAGTTTTGGGTATGACTTAACCGTGGATTGAACACGGATCGCTCGGCCGATTAGCGAACATTTTAGCATTATGCCAAATGGGTTGATTCACACATACTCTGACTAAACAAAAGGCAAACATACATAAGCACACCGCAAGCCTAGTCCACAGAACCTACACACTATCATATGCACCAAAACGGCGACAGCCGAAACAAACATGTCTACTTATGTTCTTAAGGACAAAACCACTCAGATCACCTAATAAAACATTCTCCTGCAAGTCTGTTTGTCTAGTATATTTTACTTACCCTGTTTTAACACAGAACTCCGAGATACAAATAGTTTATTGAATTCTGTCTGAAATATATCAATTACTAACAGAAGGCACATATGTTTATAGAAATATATAATAGAAACTAGAAACTCGCCAGTGACGCTTTTACGATATTGATGTACGATTGGATCTCTTCAATAAATGCTCCAACTTCGAACATAAACTAATTTAAACCAATCAAATAATTTTATTGTGAAAACTATTTGATAATTGAACTTACATGACTGAATTTATAATACTAAAAATGTGGTCAGTTAAGCCCCTTTTTATTAAACACTGATGTATTATCATCTCCAGGTTGTTAGTTCAATCCCTGCAAACGGCAGTCTATATCATTTTTCTCTTCAATCATCCTTCAAATAAAAATACATAAACTATATCCATTACCAATATTAAAGTTAAAATACAGGGTGTTTCAAAAGTCTTGGGAACATAACGATTTTTAATAACTCAAAAACTATTAGGAGTTGAAAAATGAAATTGGTACCGTTGGAAAGGTTAAAGTTTCAAGTTTTGTGAGGAATCTTCAAAGTTGCTCAATATGAGCACCATTCGTCACAGGGCAGACATCTAGTCGATAGTCCATTTCCTGCCAAACGCGTTCCAGCATCTTGACGTCAATGGTTCCCACAACTGTCGTTACTCGAGCCTTTAGTTCGTCAATATATCTTGGAAGGGGCGGCACATAGACTTGTTGCTTGACAAAGCCCCAAAGGAAAAAGTCACACGGAGTAAGATCTGGAGACCTAGAAGACCAGGGCATGAGAACGTCATCACCTCGCCCAGATCTCCCAATCCATCTACCAGGCAGCCTTGTGTTAAGAAACTGCCTTACTCTAAGACTCCAGTGTGGTGGTGCACCATCTTGTTGAAAAATGAAGTCATCAGATTCTGCTTGTTCCAACTGAGCCATTAAGCAGTCTTCCAGCATGTTGAGATAGGATTCACCAGTGATAGTTGCCTCTTCAAAGAAGAACGGTCCATAGACACCTTTCTTGGAAATTGCACAAAACACGTTTACTTTTGGTGAATCTCGCTCGTGCTCAAGATGTTCATGAGGATTCTCAGTTCACCATATGCGGGTGTTATGCTTGTTTACTTTGGCATTCAGATGGAAGGTCGCCTCATCGCTAAAAACAAGCCGGTCATCAAATCCGTTATCTTTCAACTTCTCTTGCATTGCAATGCAAAAGTCACGGCGAAGTGACTTATCAGTGTCCTTCAACTTTTGGACCAACTTGAGCTTGTAAGGTACCATTTGCAGTCGTTTCCTTAAGACACGCCAGACAGTTGCTGGAGCAAGCTGAAGTTCCATGCTGGCTATTCTCACTGATTTACGGGGGCTCCGCTGAAAGGCTGTCCGAACTTGCTCAACTGCATCTTCTGAAGTTGAAGGGCGACCTGTTCGCTTACTTGGGCACAAACACCCATCTTTCACAAATTTAGCATGCCATCTGACAATGGATTTCCTTTCAGGGGCTTCTTTTTTAAATTTCCTGCGAAATGCACGCTGAACACATGTCCACGATTCAGTCTTTGCAAATTGGAGGACGCAAAATGCCTTGTCTTGTTTAGAGAACGCCATTACTGCACCTGGAAAGATAACACGAAAATCATTAGTATGACCAAAAACTTGATTAAGCAAGCTTTAAAATGGCACCAGTTTCATTTTTCTACCTGGAATAGTTCATGAGATATACGCATTTGTAATGTTCCCAAGACTTTTGAAACACCCTGTAAGAATTTCTCACGCAAAATTAAAACTAAGAAAGTCAAAAATTCTATTAGAATTTAAAGCTTTTTAGACTGGGTTACATGATATAAAGTTACTGACAGGAAGTTTGTAATGAGACGTGGTGAAGAAGAATCCTGTGAGCTTTATTCGGTCAGAGAGGAAAGAAATTAGCATAAATCTACTGGTCCTTTAATAACAATTTGGTGTATTTTTCCTTCAGCAGACCACACATAAAACACGAAACATTTTCTGAGATAGGTATATTTCCTTACACACCACTCTACGTCCATATTAAAGAACACGTCAGCACTAACGAATTCTCTTTTAACAGCACTTACTTAAATGTAAGACCTGTAATAAAGACGACTGCCACGTCCGAAACCAGTAAAGGAAATGTCAATAAACTTTTAATAAGAGGCAATATTAATAACTTAACTCAACCCACAAATCATTAATAGACTAGAACTAAACGCAGAAGATACTTTATCTAACATAAACAACAAAGAAAATCACAAAACAAAGCGCGCATCTGCGACATAGTAAAAATATTGCTGAAATTACAGAGTTTAGATAATCGCTCAAAAAACGAAAATTAAGAAAAATAATGGTATAAAATTACATTTTACCACGATTGGTGACATTTTTTCGATGTTTTTCTAACACTAATTTGTTTTTTTTTGTTTTCTTTCGATTTTACACAAATTATCAAGGATCCCCGTGCTGGGCGCATGAGCAGCAATTTTTTTCGTTCGAACTGAACAGGTAGACACTAGGTTTATTTTACACAAAAATAATTAAGAAAACGATTTAAATGAGTTAAAACAGGAATAAACTTATCCAGGTTAGTAGAAGAATAATATACCTTGTCTTTTGTAACATCTATTTTTGCCTATTTGTGTTTAACCCCTTTTTGTTCTGTTAGCTGTCGTTATAAATGGTTGTATCTCTTTTCAAATTCGGCGGTGTATGTCTGATGTGCTATCTACTTTCTCCATGCCCCTATGGCAGATATATATTTATGTTTACAAATAAATACACATTGCCATTTATTATAGAGCAGAGGATACTCTTGTTGTTTAGAAAAATAAACACAAGGCCCAATTACGTTGTAAGAGCATAATGTTGGTAAAACTTTACAGTATAAAATTAGATTAGACATTGATTAATTCAAAAGTGGATTGTGTTTTGATGTGCTTGCTTTTCTGGTACCCCCACGACGTAACTTCACAATCTGCCAAATCCCATCCATACACTGTGGAGGTTCCAGGTAGCGAAGAGCTGTCTACTCCAAAAGGTTATTTCCTCGTGCTGCTGGACTCTGGAACTCCCTCCCTGTTTTCCTGGCGTTACTGACATGCAGAAATTTAAAAATAATGTAAAAGCATCTCGCTGCGCAGCTCCTAATTTAGGTTGCCCCCCCCAAAAAAAAACCATCACCCTTCTCAGTAGCCCTTTACGTCTACAGTGGTGACCTGCTATGTTTGGAGTGAACTATGATAAAAACATGGTTTCAGAAGGCTAAGTGCTTATAGCTCTATCCTAAGGCAGCTGTCATACGGTAGGATTTTCTTGGATCCCCACAGTACGTAATCCTCGATTCCAACGGTTCTTCTATTTCGTTAATGAATTCACTGGTCGTGCTTCTGTAGTGATATAGCGACTAAATTCTTCATCTCTCACTCACCTAGTAACTGCAATTATGTACAATATAAAAGAAGAAATTCCAACAACAGGACTGCTAGATGGCTTATGCCAATTCATGTGTTATCCCCTCAGTCTCTCAGAGCATTTTACGATAAGATATAAACTTCATATCGCCAATAGGAGGTAAACAATTTAATGAATTTTTTTGTAACGGTATTCTTTGTTATTAGCAAAATTAGACGACGGAGAATGTAATACCTGTGAGGATGGAATTATGACAAAAGAACAGATATTAAACAACCTATCTACTTTAAGAAAACGATGAGGTAATGTCGGCAATGATGGTTTTATGAAAAAAGAACATATACTACACTATCCTCAAGGAGTAGGCAATGTCTGCGTGGATGGTCGTATGACAACAGAACAGATGCAACAATAACCCCCCAGAGAAGGAGGTAATGCCTAAGGGGTTGGTCACATTACAATGGCACATATAATATTCTATAAATTGAGCATTGAAAAGTAGTAATAGTACAGGTTCGACCTCAGGCAGACTGATACTAAATCTCCATTAATAATAGTTACAAGAAGACAATAATTATCAATGTTTCAAATAAAAAAATGTTAAATATGACGCAATAATTTTTTAAAAAATTAACGTAGTGTAGATGCCAAATCAGACAACAAGTCTTCAATTTAACAGATTTTTAAAAAGACGAGATTTCTAACTTTTAATTCTCCAGACATGATCATGTTGGTGTTTACTTCTACCTGGCATTTGTATCTTTTGTAAGTTTTAACTCTTAAAATTCTAGATATCAAAGTAGTGATAAATTTTCTTGACATTAACGATGACAGTCAAAACCATACATTTGCCATAAAAATTATTTTGAGAAGCGAACGAATTTGGGCGCCTTATCTAAGCTTCAAAGAACTCCGCGGAAATAAATAAAAACTAGACTTAAAAATAATATGTTTGTGAAGTCACCGACTCAGTTTAGACATATATGATGTGAGCTGAACTGCTTTTATTACCGAGAAAATGGCGGAAGGCAGTGTAAGGAATGTTGACTCGTACAATACTTAAAAGCAATAAACATCGCTATTGTATAGAAAATTAAACTTTTATGACAGAAGTTATGATCTTAAATATTTTTTTAATTTTGTAAATTTATCCGAATTATCGGAATTTTATGACATTTTTGAGAATCGTTCAATTTTCATTTGTCTGTAATTTAAATTTCATTAAAGTCGGAGACTATTTTTTCTCGAAAGAATGGTTTAGGTTTTGTATAAGGTTTAATCTAGTTCGTTGAGATTATTCAGATCATTTACTGCCGAATTTAGTAATTTTCGTAAACGTTATCATTTGATATCATTATGAATCCACATTACAATATTAATCTGCTTACTAGACATATGTGTTGTAGATAAGTAGTTTACTATTTACAGATTCTATGTAACCCATAGATGAGTTATAAATGAGAGATTAAAGACGACGAAACATGTGTCTGTAGATAAGTATATCATATATATATACATTAATATAGTAGAATTTAAAAAGTAAATTTATTATTTCAAATATCTGAACTCAGATTCAAAAATAAAAATTATTAGAACTATTTTCAGATCATTTACTGCCGAATTCAGTAATTTTGTAAAACGTTTTTTATCATTAGAAATCTTGGATAATGCATACATGACAATATTAATTTGCTTACTAGACATATGCGTTGTACAAAAGTAGTTTGCAAATTGCATATTCTTTTCAACCCATTGGTGAGATTAGGAATGAGGGATTAAAGACGACGAAACATACGTCTGTAGATAAGTATATCATATATATATATATATATATATATATATATATATATATATATATATATATATATTATGGCTTAGAATTTAAAAAGTGAAGATATCAATTATAATTTCAAATGTTCGAATTATCTTTGGAAATCAATATTAAACAACGTCTATTAAGCAAAATTACATTTACGTAATGTTTCAAAATATAGGGGATCTTCTTCATCAGCATATTAAAATTAACCAATTATAATCTCAGGTAATATTGTATGAAGCATGTTGCTATACCCCAAATAATTAAAGAACATTCCATAGTAAAGGGGAATAATTGTAGATTATTCTCCAAAGTAATTGCTTAACAAGATAGATACACACAGACGGGAACATGTGACATTACGCTTTGAAAATAAAGGAGTCTAATTTATTTTCTGTTTCCTTCATTAAACAGATTCAGGAAAATAAAAGGAAACTTATTCAACTATATGGACGAATCCGAAGATTGATTAAAAAGTGATAAACCCAGAGGTAACACAAGTAATATTATAAAGAAACTTAATAGGGAATACACAACCTAAATATCCCAAACAAGTTTGAGAGTATAAAAATAAAGTATACACTAATGAACGGATAAATAATTGTTGAAGACAGATCATTTGGTTTAGCCGCCATTGTTGCAAAGTTTACAAGACAACATAACTAGATAATTCTACAAAATCATTGGAGATAAATTTAATCCGCAATATAAATATAGACAATTATAAAACTACAATTATAATTTTTCCGAAAAAGTACCTGACCTTTAACAGAAGATACTAGGGTCAAATTATAATAAAATGAATAAATCCTAAAAGATGAATAATAAAACCCAAACAATTACTGTATAAATAAGGAAAACTGCCATTAGCAAATACATTCATAGACAATACGGTATATAAATGCATAATTGAATCAGTTACTAGTGCTAACAACAATATAAATAACACTTCTAACAATAATAATAATAGCAAGCACACACTAACGAATAAGGACACGCAAAGTCGTACTTATTTCAATATCAGCGTAGATGTTGATAATAATAATAAAATTACTTACACTGGCTCTATGGCAAATTTGATTAAATCGAGAAAGTCGAAACAGACACACAAAGTTCTATTAATTTTAGTCTCTCTAAATTTACAGCATTATGCAAACATGTTGGAACTAAAAAGTAAAAATACTCCGTACAACATTAAATAAAAATAAAAACAATGGCATACAGGCTGAGAGAGATATTGTCGATCATGGGGAGAACAATAACTAACTATCATTACCAACAGGAGTGATTTTTAAATAAAATAAATAAGATTGGGTCAAATTGCATCCATACAAAATGGTTTAGATATAATAATATAAAGATCCGTAAGTGGATTCAGTCGGAAAGAAATTTAAAATACTTATCGTAATATAAGTAATTAATTATTATTCAAAATTAACGTTTATTAAATAATAACTAGTTAATACATTGTTTTATTAAAGAAAATTATGTCCATGTATGAATTATTGAATGATATTATTATTTAAAAATTTACCTGAAATGTCCTGTATTTGTAATTAATGAACAATTAATGGAGCAGCCGAGGAAATTATAATTATATAAGTACTTAAGTATTCATGTGTTTAATAATTGATTAATTGTATATAAATTATAATTATATAAGTACTTAAGTATTCATGTGTTTAATAATTTATTAATTGTATACCACATAAATATTATCAAAGAATAATCGTACATACATTAAATTGAAGAATCTAAATAGTCTTCTTTTAACTAATAAAAATTGGATTTGTTCAATAAATATTAGAATTCTCACTGTTAAACATACTTAAGCCAAGGTATGAACATTTTAAAATTTAATTTAACGAGGAATTCTCTATATTCAAAACCAGGATACATGTTGCACAATTCTAACTGAGCTTCTCACAGTAACGACGAAAACCCTTAAAAGAATGACATTTATCATCGTTTATCTGTTGATACTTCTTTCCGATAATTTATTCTAACATAGTTAATACTCAAACGTATTGTTCCTTTTAAAATGTTCTATTTTGAATAAACTTCATAAAAGTAATGAATAAAACAGTCGGCCATTTCTATCCTGTTCAGACCGGTCAAGTGGGTCAGTTACATTTAATGTTGGTTTGCTTTTGCTATTTATTGAAGGAACAAAAGAAATAAAGTTATTTTCAGAAACGCGTGTACATATTACTGAAAGTTGTTAAATAATCATTTCCGCAGTTGGGGTTGAATATTTCAAATTATAATAAATTGTTATTATTTTTTTTTAAATGTACTCTATTAGCATATTAGAACTTTGGTAACTATAACATTAAATAACATTAATTAACTTAATTAACATCAATTAACTTAAGAAGTAAATATAGTAGTAAAACCAACGGTAACAAACGCTACAATAACAAATAAATTAAATATTTCGGGATAAATATTTGTATATATTTCCAGGTAAAGTGTCATAGTCCGGAGGTAATACTCCAGACTATAGACATCCATATCCAAGGTTCGATCCTTGTCCATGTTAGCCATGCTGATGACAATGTGAGCCAGCAACACGTGTCAATGGATTACTTTCATGTGCATATAAAATTAATAAGAAATATATATATATCAACAAAAAATATATCCTATAATGTTAAGGGCAACTAATAATGCGATATTCTGTATCTTTATCACTTAGGAAGTGAAACAGTCGATATGGTAATAAAACAAAAAGCTAAAAACGCTACAATCACCAATACAAACAGTTACATAAAATACATTAATTGTTGAGCGTATTTTTAACTGCATGATTGAAACATCCTTGATATTTACTATCCATTTTTAATAAAAGTATATATAGATTATTCTAACCAAAATTTACTAGTGATTTTTTTAGCTTATTAACTTAAACATTTACTTATATATATATATATATATATTCACATAAATTAATTAACTTAGATATAGTAGTAAAAAACAATAACAAACGTTACAAAAACCAATAAAAACAATTACATTAACATAAATTTAATAGTTATGGTTAAATATTCGTACATATTTCCAGGTAAAGTGTCATAGTTCGGAGAAAAAAACGCCAATCTATAGACATCCATATCCAAGGTTCGATCCTTGTCCATGTTAGCCATGCTGATGATGGCTGTGAGTGAGAAACACGTGTCAATGAATTACTTTTATATGCGTATAAAATTAGTAAGAAATATATATATATATATATTAACGAAAAATACGTCCTATAAAATTAAGGGCGACTAATAATGCAATTTTCTGCATCTTTATCACTTAGAAAGTGAAACAATCGATATTGTAATGAAACAAAAAGCAAAAAAACGCTACAATCACCAATAAAAACAATTACATAAAAATACATTAATTGTTGAGTGTATTTTTAACTGCATGATTGAAACACCCTTGGTATGTACTATCCATTTTTAATAAAAGTATATATAGATTAATCTAACAAGAATTAACTAGTGAAATAAAGAAGGTTTTTACAGCCCAGATCAAGGCAGTGATAATAGTGAAGAGTCTGAGTTATTGACAATTTGCATGTCGTATCGGGTGTGCTTATGTTAGAACATCGATCAAAAACATATCTGGTAGATATCTATAAATGAAACTTAGTGGACAAGTCAGACATAGACTGAATTATATTTGAATGAGTGTTTGATTGTAGAAAGGGGTTGTGAGTTTTATGAACGATTCCATCGGCGGAGATTTAGGTCATTTTATAATAAGTAGTAATAATACACATTTAAGCAAGATTAGATTCCAGACACGCAAAATGCATACTAAAATTGTTCACATGAAACGGATGTAACAGTTGAATGTGTTGATGAATAATAAGTTGTAAGTCATAGTCGACTGATGGTTGAAGGGTGAATCCTTATTTAAAGCGAAAATCCTCAAAATAACATAACATTAAAACTTCTAGCCGGACATGGTAGAATGATAACCATCTACCCCAGTGAATTAAATAAAGGATTCAGTTTAAAATTCCACTCAGGCTCCCGAATTTTACAAGAAGGTTCTTAAGTGCCGAACTTTTATGAATTAACAACCAGGATAAGAAAGGTATCTATTATTTGTATCATTCGAATCTCTTGGACGTTATTTTCACAACGTTTCGACCGATGTAACATCTGACCTTCTTCAGGTTCACCGTGGCGAACTCCAGAATGTGGATGAAATTTTGAAATGAACCCTTTATTTAATTCAGTGTTAGATTGTCCTTGTTCTATCAGCCATCACCAGATAGAAGTCCTAAGTAATTCTGAATCATATCATTAGTAGTTCTCGTAATCATGGTTAAACCTTCTACCTCTAGAAGACTGTCACTTGAACTGCTTAGTAATATTCGTTCTATTTGTTGCGTCACGTGTCCATCTGGTTCGACCAAAACTTTGTGAGAATAACATCTGAGATGAGAACAGTAGTCCGAATAATCAAAATAGTACAAAAATATCAATCCTTATCTAAAAAGTTCATATCTACGGAGAAAGAAATTCTGAAAAAAAGGGTAATTTTCTTTGTTTTAAAGTAACTTTGCTCATTGATAGTATTATCTTTAATAGATTAACAACCATTTAATATTCAAGACTAGCAGGAAGATCCGACGTTGCTCGGGATTGAATGAAAAACACTAAGTTTTTTCACTATACATATTATAGAATGTTGCTTCGATGATCGAGTGGTTAAGTCGTTGGACTTGAAATCCAATGGGAAATGCCTGCACAGATTAGCATTCTGTTCGTAGCGCCATGTAGAATGTGATAGTCAGTGCTCAACTGTATGACCGGTTGAGTAAAGAACAAGTAAAGCTGTCGAGTACACTAAAACGCCGGTTTATATTGAGGCTAGAATGTTCTATTATGCTCAGATGAACAAGTCCATTCTCCGAGTCCTGATTGGTTGCTAGTTCATTAATGGGCAATCTAGCGTATGAATATTGTTTTATTCAAACAAATGTTTTTTTTTGGTCTAATAGAGCCCTTATGTTGGTAAGGGTCATTTCTTCCACTTTTACCCCCTCCCGTTTCGCCTCCTAATATAGTTGGACAAAGTTGAAATGTTGGCAAACTCTCTGAATTAGTCTTATACATATGGTTTAAATTTGATTAAGATTGGATACGTGTTTTAGGTTTTTGGAAGGTTCTGCTGTCCTAACTCAGTTTAGGGGCATGTAGAGATTTTCGCATAGAGGGGAAACGTAGCCATTGGAGACCACTTCCATTATCTTCGACGGAATTTTTCTTTGGATATGATTAAAATTGCACTAAAATAGGACATATTTTCAGTTTTAAAGGGGTTCTACCCTCATAGCCAATTATGGGTGTATTTAGGTATTCAGAGAGACTTCCATTGTTTTCCCCCAAAATGGTACTTAATAAAACACTTCTAGTTGTTATGTACAGTCTCTAACCTTTCTTGCTATGGATAACACACACAAATACATTATAATATATATATATATATATATATATATATATCGATTATGTAATCAATTCTACGTGCGTTTAAGCTTGTAAAATATGAATAGGAAATTTAAATAAATAAAGCAGTAATACGCTTAACACATGATTGATTTGTTCTCAAAGCCCATTTCTTTTTAATCTTTATTCTTTAGTTATTTTCATTGTAATTTTTATTCAATGTGTATGGAATCTTTCACTCAGATTTCCTATAATTAAATAAACACATAAGCAAAATAACATCTTTTATTAGCAACGATTTAAAAAATGAACAAAAAAACAACTTGAAAACATACGATAGAATATCAACACTTAAGTTGAACAGGTTTCGCCATACTTTATTTTGGCTTTCATAGATTTTTTTAACAAGAAGGATAGCAATGAACATCTTTGGTAATTGCCTGCGCATGAATGACTTCATCCGCTAAGGATTTCCCCTCAAGTAACACCTACGCAATTTTCACCTGTAGGTGTTGCCATTAACCCGCGATCAGTTTGCAAATCCCGAAAAGGTTGCAAGTGCAGCTGAGAATCACGATTCCTGAGTCAGCAGATCGTTTAGAAACGAATTGTAATTTTCTTGTACGGTGGAATTTTGAAAAAGCCGACTTAAATAGATATATATATATATATATATAGAGAGAGAGAGGGGGGAGAGATTCAAAGACATTAGAATATAGACATGAATAGATTAGTATATATATATATAGTATGAATTAATTATTTATGGCAAGTAAGCTACACCAAAAGGTGTTTCATTCCCGAACGAAATCAGGCTAAGTGCATTTGCCATGAATATATTTGTATACTACTACTAAGCTCTACTCGTGCATTGAACACTGTTGAAGTAAATATATATATTCTCTATATATACATACATATATATATATACATATACATATATATACATATATATATACATATATATATACATATATATATATATACATATATATATATACATATATATATATATATATATATATATATATATATATACATTAGACCTCTTCAAAATTGACCTTTTTCTTCAAACATATAGAAACTGCTATTATTCCCATTCTCCAAGGTCTAAATTAGCTACATATACCAGTTATTGTGATCTTGGACCTTCACTATGCCTGCCTCAAGAGCCATGTAATTTTATTGTTGACGTTTTTCAAAAACGCTGCAAAATATGGGATATTATGTCCTTATTTTCATTGTAGCTTTCCAGAGGTTGATGCTATAGCATTGAAAGTGGTACCAAATGAAAGCTAATAACATTTTCTTGCATATGGTAGTAAGCACAATAAAACACATGAACACCTGTGTAAATTTTAACTAATTTTAATGCACAAACAGCTGGGATACTACAAAAAATCCGTTTGGTAGTATGATAGCACTGCACTGACACATATATTGCATACGAAACTGTCAGATAGGATGTTACGAATACATGTATTATCACTTGTTCAATGTGGCTTTTTTGAAACTGTCAAATTTTTTCCTGTGCTACTCCACAACTTGTAGTAAGCAGCTTCTTTGCTCTGGGTCACTTGTGATCTGAGTTGCAAAGTCACTCATTAGTTTCACACCTCTCTCAGCCACATCACTGGTCACTTTCACTGACCTCACAAACTTCT
>OY744522.1:187139138-187141638 GCA_963556195.1 Sepiola atlantica
TACATATGTATATATATATATGTATACATTCATATACATATGTATATATATATGTATACATGCATATACATATGTATATATATATGTATACATGCATATATATATGTATATATATATATGTATATATGTATATATATGTATATATATATATGTATATATGCATATATATGTATATATGCATATATATGTATATATATATATGTATATATGCATATATATGTATATATGCATATATATGTATATATGTATATATGTATATATGCATATATATGTATATATGCATATATATGTATATATGCATATATATGTATATATGTATATATGCATATATATGTATATATGTATATACATATGTGTATATATGTATATACATATATGTATATATGCATATACATATATGTATATATGCATATACATATATGTATACATGCATGTATATATGTATATGTATATATGCGTATATGTATATATGCATATATGCGTATATATGCATATATATGTATATATGCATATATATGTATATATGCATATATATGTATATATGCATATACATATGTATATATGCATGTATATATGCATATATATATATATGTATGTATGCATGTATATATGTATACATGCATATATATATATATACATATGCATGTATACATATATATATATACATATGTATATATGCATGTATACATATATATATATATACATATATGTATATATTCATGTATACATATATATATGTATATATGCATGTATACATATATATATATACATATATGTATATATTCATGTATATATGTATATATTCATGTATACATATATATATGCATATATACATATATATACATATATACATATATATACGCATATATACATATATATATATGCATATATATATATGTATACATGCATATACATATATATATATGCATATATATATATGTATATATGCGTATATATATGTATATATGTATATATATGTATATATGTATATATATGCATATATATATGTATACATGAATATATACATATATGTATATATATATGTATATATGCATATATATATGTATACATGAATATATACATATATGTATATATATATGTATACATGCATATGTATGTATATATATGTATATATGCATATATATATGTATATATGCATATATATATGTATACATGAATATATACATATATGCATATATATATGTATACATGAATATATACATATATGTATATATATATATATGTATACATGCATATATATATGTATACATGCATATATATATGTATACATATATATATATGTATATATATATGTATACATATATATATGTATACATATATATATATGTATATATATATGTATACATATATATATATGTGAATATGTATGTATACATATATATATGTATATATATATGTATACATATATATATGTATATATATATGTATACATGCATATATATATATGTATATATATATGTATACATATATATATATGTGTATATGTATGTATACATATATATATGTATATATATATGTATACATATATATATGTATATATATATGTATACATGCATATGTATATATATATGTATACATGCATATATATATGTATATATATGTATACATGCATATATATATGTATATATATGTATACATGAATATATATATGTATATATATGTATACATGCATATATATATGTATGTATATATGTATACATGCATATATATATATATGTATACATGCATATATATATATATATGTATACATGCATATATATATGTATATGCATATGTATATGTATACATGCATATATATATGTATAGGTATATATGCATATATATATGTATATATGCATATGTATAGGTATATATGCATATGTATATGTATACATGCATATATATATGTATAGGTATATATGCATATATATATGTATATATGCATATGTATAGGTATATATGCATATATATATGTATATATGCATATGTATAGGTATATATGCATATATATATGTATATATGCATATATATATGTATACATGCATATATATATGTATATGTATATATGTATATATATATGTATACATGCATATATATATGTATATGTATATATGCATATCTATATGTATACATGCATATATATATGTATATGTATGTATGCATATATGCATATGTATATATGCATATGCATATATGCATATATGCATATGTATATGTATATATGCATATATATATATGTAGATATATGCATATATATATATATGTATATATGTATATATATTCATATATATATGTATATATTCATATATATATGTATATATGCATATATATATGTATATATATTCATATATATATATATGTATATATCCATATATATATGTATATATATTCATATATATATATGTATATATATTCATATATATATATGTATATATTCATATATATATATGTATATATTCATATATATATATGTATATATATTCATATATATATATGTATA
>OY744522.1:187144138-187174138 GCA_963556195.1 Sepiola atlantica
TATATGTATATATATGTATATATGCATATGTATATATGCATGTATATATGCATATGTATATATGCATGTGTATATGCATGTGTATATATGTATATATGCATATATATATGCATGTATATATATGTATATATGCATGTATATATATGTATATATGCATGTATATATATGTATATATGCATGTATATGCATGTATATATATGTATATATGCATGTATATATATGTATATATGCATGTATATATATGTATATATGCATATATACATATACACATATAATATGTAAATGTTTGAAAATCCTTGGCTTAAGGGAAGAAAAACAAACATGTTTTTTTGCGAGTACACATTGCATTGATTTAGAAAAATGAGTTTGCAAAGCCAGTTATCTTTAAAAGAAACTATGACAAAATCGAAAATTAGTCTCTGCTCACTGTATTTTTATTTAAATCTTCAGCTACGGGTTTAATAACATTATTTGCATGATACTTTTTTGGTTTATTATCGACTATTCCAAAGTTTTAGAGTGTGTTTTATTACTTTTTATTATTAATAAAAAGAGAGAGAGAGTGGGAAGCGAGTGCTAGATAACGTGTATAGTAAGAGCGAAGGGTGAAACAACATACAGCGGAAAAAGGCGAGAGTAGTAGATATAAGCTTGGTATGAGGTGGGTCACTTGCTGAGTTTATTACAAGTTGCGACTAATGAAAACAAGTAGATTTGTTTTCAAAAATGTCCAAATCACAAAATTGAATTTTTAGCATAACTTTTATGTGGTCTAAAATCTAGAGGAAAAATGTCTCGAGGAAACAGACATGATTTACTCAACTTTACTGTTACGTGCATATATATATATATATATATATATATATATATATATATATATATATACATATATATATATATGTAAATTACCACATCACACGGTAGTCTTAAGGGTAATATATTATTATCATTATTACTTATGTATATATTACTGAAATGTAAGCTGAATTATTTCTACAATCTATTATTGGAGAAATGGTCGTTTGATCAGTACCATTGGAGAGCCATGGATATTATAACTGTCCTGTTTTTAAATTTCCGAAACACTTACATGATAAACAGCTGATGATCCCCGTTTTAATATTTCACGCTTAAGTTAAGATCTCCTGTTTTTGTTCTACTGTTAGATATTTGAATCTCCTTTTTTTAATTTTTTATTTATTCATGAATTTTCTAATGAAAGCTAAGGCTGCGATATCTTGGATTTAGTTAGTTTCTCTGGGAATTTAAACTGTATTTTCCTTTTTTTTTAATGACTCAAAGCTTCTTTAGGCTGGAAAATAAAAACGAAACCGAAAATTGTTTATATAATCATCAAGGTTTCGTCCTTATCTCAAGACTTTATCAAGATGACTGGTCTGAAGAAATACAAGAGTCAATATTTGTAAATGCATGGTACATCGATGACGTGAACAGATTTTATTTGTTTTGTTTGTATAAGAGACGTTAGAATGAAAATATGTAGTGCGTCTATGAAGCGGAATGAATGTGTTCTGTTCTATATAAATATCGATGTTATGTACAAAGTTTTGTTCTACATAGATAGCCTGCATCTAACTTTAAATTATGTTAGGTTAGTAATAGTTTGCTGATTAACAGAGGTGAATTATAAAAGCCGTTACGTTGTTTAATTGTGTCAGAGTTTTAAGTGCTGATTCAATGAGTCTTTGTCGAGATTTATTTTTAAAAAATTAAATTAATTAATTTAATTATATATATTTAAATAAATCAAAGAAAGTATGATTCCAGTAACCATTTCTATATTCACCTTTTAAAAACCAATACATATACTTGACAGCCCGTTTCGTTGACACATGGACAACCATAATATAGAGTTATATATCCTAGAAAGAAAAGTCCAAAAACCCCGTGTCCCAAAATATCAGAAATTAAATTAAAAATAACAACATTCACATCGTTAAAGCATTTATATATTCTATTAAAAATGCCAGTATACTGAAATCATATGCCCTTAATAGGGTTAAGCTGAAAATTCATATACACTAAATGTACAAAAGCAAGGAAATTCTCAAATGTTTACACTTTTATTGTCATTAAGGGTATGCGAGCAAAACAGGGCTATATATTTTACTGGTAGGAATTTTTCTTCAGCGCACCACACACACTTCATCCAATTATGCATAGAGGTTTATACTGTAGTGATGTGATAATGAAATGGTTTGGTTGATATGTAGTCATACGCTTAATGACAATAAAAGTGTAAAAATTTGGGAATTTCCATGCTTTTGTACATTTAGTGTATATGAATTTTCATCTTAACCCTATTAAGGGCATTTGATTTCAGTATACTGGCATTTTTCATGGAATGTCACTACTTTTGTAAAGGCTATGCCTCAATACAATGCCTTCTCATGAGGTTTTTTAGAATTTTTTGGAAAACTAAAGTATATGGTAAACTGAAATTAAAATGCCATCAACTAGATCCTAGCACCTCTATCTCTGCCAAAACTCAGCTGAATCCATCAAATAGTTGATTAGATATAGGGTGGCACGTACGTACGTACACACAGATAACGTGATTTCATGATTGAACTTTCTGGATCTCTGGGTTTTTTTGACTAATGATGCTGAAATTCTACACACTTATAGAACCTATCAAATATAAATTGTGTGCAAAGTTTTAACTAATTTCGTTTATTGGTTATTGAGTTATGATTGATTAAAGAAATTAGATTTCCAGCATAGGCCATTCGTGAGTCTATTAAAGGATAGAGCGCTCTCGCGCCTCCCGTGATTCAGGTTGAAACCAGTAACATGAGATGCTGTTTACTCTATGGACGCCACATTTAATACTAAAAAAGCTAGCAAAAGATACGTATATTTTTATTAAACTATCGTACATAATTACAGACTGAGATAGATCCCGTTCTCACATGAATATCTATGAAGTGAAAAAATAATTTGTACTTGGCGTAAAAAGAACAAAATAGAAAAGAATACGCACAACAAATATGTGTTATCAAATAATATTTGAAATACGCGTTATGTTATGGAAACGTATAAATGTCTATATTTATATAAAAATTACATATTTAATTAATTTTTATCAAAGCGTCTATCTTTTAATAAAGGTCAAAAGTCTGTTCGAAATATCAAAATTATAATAAATCAAAACTTCTTGTTTAAAATACACACATACGCTAATTCTTTCACACACACACACACACACACAGAAGAGAGTATTAATCACAATCACGTGAATGACCCCAACAAGTAAATGGAAATTGAACGTATCACGTGATTTCCAGAGAACGGGAATTCTGCCTTTTTGCCGATGGACTTTTGAAGGAGGCAGTCTCGCAAAAACCTCTATTTCCCAGAACCCTCAAAGGCGGCGTGGGCGGGCGCACGATGTAAACTTGTATAGTATAGCGAGCCAAGCCGTCTATCTGTATCTCTCTCTCTCTCTCTGTCTCTCTGTCTGTGTGTGTGTGTTTCTTCAACACCTCTAAAATATGTCTCTTTTTCTTGTAATTGTCACTCTCTGAGGCATCAAAATCGCAGATTCGAAACCTGGACTACAGTGATTAGCGTCCAATTCTCTACTGATTTATTTGTTTTACGATAGTGATCAAGGAAAGTATTCGATTCTTTTTGTGGAAGATTATTGTTTTTACGCTAAATGGCAGCCATAATTTCTCCCACACATGTAAAATATGCTTATCCACAGACACGTGTTTCATTGTCTCTAAGATACTTTAGTGTGACTAGACATAGTGACATTCGAATATATATACGCATACATGATTTTCAAATCGGAAACACGAAAATCACTTAACTCCTGCTGGGCGAAAATCCGGGCATCTTGTTCATACAGGAAAACTTATTATTTCGCTTCTTAACCTTTCTCTTTTAAGGAATATATATATATATATATATATATATATATATATATATATATAATCCAGGCAAGGTAAACATCCACATGGTAGGAATCCAAAGAATTTTAACCAGGATTATAAAAAGTGTTCATTATCAAATAGAGCTTATATATATGAGTATTTTAATTTATATAGACATGTAGAAAATCTGCGACACTGGCATGCCGATGTTATCGATCAACAGCTGTTATAAGTTGAGATCTCATTAGGAAGATTTAGAATCCGATCTTTACCGCAGATCATATTTTAAAAGAAATTTCTTTTCAAATTTGATCTGAGGTAAGGATAAGATTCTAACTCTGCCTGATGAGATATCAGCTTCTACCCAAATATGAGTTACGGTAATGATCGGATTCTAACTTTGCCTGATTAGATCTCAGTTCATAACAGTTGTCGATCGATAACATCGACATGCCAGTGTCGCAGATTGTGTACATGTCTGTAAAAATAAAAATAATCATATATATATATAATGAAGAAGAAGAATGGAAAGGAATTAGAGAAGCAAAAGCCAAATCATAATTCAATTCAATTGCAAGGTATATTCCGCAAAAGAAGCAATTTATATATATATATATTAGTGTGTAAGTATGTGGGAATTTCAATTTCTTTCGCTTAAGCCTTATCTCCAATAAAACTCATTCAATTTAAATAAGTTGGAATAAGAATTTAAGAGTCAATGTTTAGTAGCATCTATAGGGTGTCCATAAAATCACTTTCCATTTAAAAAAAAAATATTATTACAAAAACAATTCATAAGTTATTTTGACCGGACTTTTTTTGTCTTAATCAATGTTTTTAAAGTTATTATTAACAGTAAGATTTTGTATTCAACGCTTAAATGCTTTATTTTTTTATATTGGTTTAAAAAAAATGTATCAAGTGAAAAAACGTTTCATAGGGGTAATCTTGAGTAGTATTTAAAAAATTTGAAAAAATATGTTCATTTAAAAAAAAGTAAATGATGTTGCAAATGTGCAACAAATGGCATACAATTTTTCAATGTACAGGGTGGGCAAAAATAAGGGTCCTATTTTTAAAAATTCATAACTTTTTTATTTATTGATTTTTTTTTTTTTTTTTTTTTTTTTTTTTTTTTTAGAATAAGTAAAGGACCCATTCCGAAGCAAGCATGAGCCGTATTAGCCCTAAGGAACGTACCCTCATTTAGAAAACATTATTTTTGCTTAAAAAACTCAAAACAGTGTAAAAAACAATACTTTACTTTTTGTAAGTTTTAAGAAGTGTTTTTCGGCTAAAATTTGTTTTGTTTATTTCAAAAAATCTCGGAAGGGTCAGTCTACACACACATAAAGTTTGGTGAGTTTAACTTTTATTTTGTGGAAGTTATTCAAATTTAAAGATAGGACCCTTATTTTAGCCCACCCTGTATAACAAAACACTACAATATAGACATTCAAATAATCATAATACACTAGATATTCATAAACTAATTTTACGTACAATTTTGATTACCACATGTTAAAGTTTAGGCTTTTGAATTAGGCAGATGACACACCGATGACACCCGCCCGTGACATCGAAGATAGTGATTAGTTATTGCAACAGCATACTATAACCAACCACACTTCCCAACAGACGAATATACTGATTACCTATTAAGCATGTGTGCTGATGCACCATCATATTAATACCTACTCACACCTGGTGATACCAGATCAGGCTGCCCTGTGGCTCCCTGAGACGAAATTCACCTACATTGACGTTTTTTTTTTTTTTTTTTGTAAAACTTAATTATGTTCTACAAAACCAAAAACAAAAACAACAGCCCCTCTCCCTTTCTCCCTCCCCTTTTTTATTTTTATTTTTCCTACCCTACTCCCGGTCCTGGATATGACCTTAAACTACATCCGATGGTGAGATCCGGCTTACGGACTTTGGGGAATGTGGAGCCTCCTCTTAATTACCATTGCTCCCAGGTCCACCCTGACCCGGAGTGGTAGTACCTGTTAGGGTCCCAACTATGGGTTAAATAGAAACAGATATTAAAAGGGGAAGGAAACAAAAAAGAGAAGAAAACAAGACCAGATTCGGCATTAAATAACCCAAAAAGGGTTGATATGCCGTAAAACAAAACTACCAAACCAAAAACCCTGATTAAACATTTGAAGATATAAAGAACTTGAAGCATAAAAACTTTCACTATAATGACCAGATTCGGCATTAAATAACCCAAAAAGGGTTGATATGCCGTAAAACAAAACTACCAAACCATACCTACTCACACTTGCCAACAGGCCTGTTACAGATGTGAAACAAGTTACAGTTTGACACATTTTCGTTGAATATTATACTAAATAGGAATTTTGTTTGAATGTGTCATATTTGAAACAAAAAGCATTTAAGGGTTAAGACATTTTGTTGATGGAAGTTCAACGAAGTGAACTCTTATAAACGGCTACTCTTCAAGAGAAGTCACAGCATTTTTTTTAATTAAAAATCTAAAAAAAACTTTATGGACACCCTGTATATCTTGATTTTAATCTTCGTATGAAACATTGGTTGTATAAAATGGTTTCTTTTGGGAAAATTAATGTGATTATTAACTAGCAGAATATTTGTACTTTGCTAATTTTCTATGTTAAAAAGTGATGTTCATAATCGCGTTTAGTCACAGATTTGTTGTTATACTGAGTATTGATTTACTCCTCTCCAGGAGTTAGGCACAAGGCCAGTTTTTATCTTACTCCCACAAGTAAGATGTGACCCAAGGTCGGGTCGGGAAAGTGGGGTTTAAAAATTGCCTGGGCAGCCCCGTCGGCATTCCCCGGTAGGGGCGCCTCAGGCAGTAAGCAATAAACTTACTCCTCCCCAAAGAGGGGAGGCGAAGCCTGGGAGGGTGGACCTCCTAGAATTGCACAGGACAGACCCATAGACCGGCGTAAATCAAGCCCCGAAGGCCAAGACAATACCAGTCTATGGGGTGCAGTATCCATCGGAACAGATACTACACTTTGATCTTAGCCAAAAGGCCAAAAAAGTTGCATCTAATCATTGTTTACAGTATGACAATGTAGGTTAATAATGATATTTGTATTAATAAGCATGTTATACTTATACACTATCACACTATATGTTGGTTTGGTTTATTATTCTTGATAGCAACTTGTATTTTTCTCCATTTTTAACAGCTTCGTTTCAATATCCGTTAACTCGTTTCGAGCCGTGGTAGCCATTTTGTTTTTGTTTTTTCCATATCCAAACCATTTTCTTTGATCTTCGGTGTCCTCAAATGGACACATTCAATTAAGAATTGTTTTTACTCGTGGAATTGTTTTTGTTGTTGTTGCTTTAGCTTTAACCAGACCGAATTATATTTTCTCGTTCATTTGTTTTGTGTTCTTGGCTTTTGTTAGCCTTCTGATAAGTGGTTGAAAGTTATTAATCTCAACTTTTGGACCCGTTGATGGAGTTCTTCGATAATACACTAGAAATTGAGACAAATGAAGGAAATACCATATCAGCATATAATCTTGATACGGTGATAGGTATTACCAAGCAAGTGTCGTATTCCGACCCCATTTGTTGTTGTTTTAGAAGAATCACTTTCAACTGCTCGCTGATTTCACGTTTATAGATTTAAATCCCTCCTAATCGTCATGTGAATTCTTGCTGGCCGAGTGGAACGACATCCGACTGCAAATCGGTGGCGATTTGTAAAAGCCGTCCTACCGACGTTAATTAACATCCATACACTGAAGATTGCTTAAGCATGTAACATCGATGTATCAGGTAAAAATAATTAATATTTACTTTAAATATCTATACATATAGGTATATATGAGGTTTATGTAGTTCATGCACGCTTGAACTTGAGTTGATCACGGTTCTGAAGAAGTGAAGAGTTCCCGAAATATTAAAAATATTATATCATACGGAGTTTCCACCAAACCATCTTGATACAGGTATTACATAACATTGTAACATTGTGTAGATAAACAGATATGTGTGTTTGTGAAAAAATAAATAAATATATATATATGTGTATGTAGACATTGTATTAAGGGTGAAACTATTGAACTTGTTCCACCATTATATGTCTTATTTGCTCCAACTTGTGTCTATCCGTCACACCTCTGCATTGCATTGCCTTCTAAGTATAACATTTCTCTCTCTCTATATATATATATATTTATTTATGTGTGTGTGTGTGTGTGTGTGTGTGTGTGTGTGTGGAACCCCATAATTAGTTTTTCACATGAGCTAATATTTTTATTTTTATATTTACAACTTGGTATTTATGTAACTTTATAGGTGTTGGCGAAATAATTTACCCTTTTTCTTCTCAGTGTTGTCGTTAATTTTGCGGACCGGAAGTTTTGACTGAAGCCTGTGATATCAGTAATTTGCAATTCTTTTTTTTTTAAATCGATCTGACTACAATTTGTGTTTTTATTTAAAACAAAAACAAAACTGAATATGAAAAAAAAATTTTGTTAAATTCTGTTTATTTTTCTAAATTAAACTGACCAAAATACAAATACTGATTGATTGTTAGATTCTTAATGTCTTTCTTCCGTAAAGATTCTGAAGGAGAGAACACCAATTACATTCAAAGCAAGATTTGTGAATTATATATGGGTCACATTTATGGCCATCCCTGTAAAAGGCCAGGCGATCGTGTAACTGTGGTCTTTTACTAAAAGCGATGTGAATTTTCTAAGATAATTAATATAGCAATTAAAAACAGAGGAAAAATTCCCCTGTGAATAAATGTTAACATAAATAACGAAAGCATTTTCTCTTTAAAGTCTTTAAAGTTAACTTAAATGTTTTGTAGATTCTCATTCAAAAATCCACATGTACTCAGATACCACCGATGTGCTGAGACAATAGCAAACTCAGTCATCATTTCTCAATCAAAGCAAATAAAATAATACCGAGCTGACTTTTAATAATTGAAACTAAACAACCCCAGATCTTTTATGTGACATTTTTCACTTCGTGACTCCGTTGTTTTTTACTTTCGCCACTCATGCACATAAAATGTATTCATTTGACCGTTAAATCTGTTATTAAATTCGCTAATGTAATCTGTGACTATTTATGTTCGTATCCTGCTTTCGTTTTCATCTGAACAAGTTTAGTACGGGCGCAGCATACGTATTAATAAGTCCTGAATTATATTATAAGAATTAATCGGCACTTCACATGACCGAGGGTAACCTTTGATGCGTGCGTTTCTTCGTGGTTAACACTTGTTGTAGGCTATATCTGCTTGTTGAAAATAAGTCAGACACCTTTGCATTTCACAATTCGACTAACTTTGTCGCTTATTACGTTATGCTTCGTTAATTTCATCAGGTTCTGATCGTCTCATAGTTATGATCGTATCATTAAACGTAAAACATTTTGTATTACAAGGATTTAAACCCATATTAACACGTACATCATTGACGACCGCTTCATTCGATACATAGAAATAATTATTGATTAGGATTCTCTCGGCTTTCCTATAACCTCATTTCATTTTTTCCGGTATTCTACAATTTTCTTTCATTCTCTATTTTGCGTGTTTTCATCTGTTCTCTATAATATGCCTTGTTCTTAAGTACCATAACCTAACCGCTAACATATGTACTAGCTAAAACTACTAGCTAACTGAACTACTCGAATATTGAACACAAAGCCACCAGCTTTCGACACTTTTCTAGGTACGTGCGTTACATAAAAAGATTTGATGAAAGAGTAGAAGCGAAAAGCAACAAACAGAATGATAGTTCTTTTCTTAAAAAATAAACTAATTTAATTATTCAAATAGTTTACATTTTAGCAGTTTCAGCTGGTGAACTTTGCGGCCTTCTCGATAAGATATTATGTGTTGACATACTAAGTTATCTGAAAGGCATAACACGCTGGATTAGAGCAATCTGTAGCTGATGATGATAAAGGTTCTACGTTTGAAATTACCGGAGAGTTAACAACCGAAACGTTAGGAAATTGTCAGCAACTAAAATTTTGAAAACGGTTGTAAAATGTATACAATGTAAATATAATATTTATCACGTTGGTCTTTTATTGAAACAGTTTGGTATAGGTAATCGCTTAAATGAACGGTTCTATTATACAGACAGACTGGGAATAAACAAAGAATACCACAAAGTGTAAAATGAGACTTGTACAAAGTTAAGATTATAATTTCTAATGATAAGAAACATGAACACAGATTACTCAAACTAAAAGAGATGAGTTATCTGTAGGAATTTAGTGGTCGGGGTTGTTAACAAAGTGATTAGGGCGACATCCGCGACAGGTGGTCCCACTTTAGGAGACATAGGTTCGAATACTGTTGAAGTCTCATTTTTTTTAAATCATAGTATATGTTTATTTTCAGTCCTATTGGTTTTATTAACCGTTTATTTAAGGGTATTACACACGGAAAAAGCTTAAAAACTGCAGCAGCGTGATACATAATATATTGTTGAGAATGAATTCTGATATTTATCGTACATTGTAAATTACAATTCCATTTTTCTCAAAAAAAACTCTATACCCTCGTTTTGATATTTTACTTCGCCTTATTATCCCACGCACGAAGAAAATATCATCTGGCAACTTTTCTTACGCATTGTCCCAAGGGATAAAACGAGAAAGAACGCTGCTGTCGAAAGCGAAATAGACAATGTATTAACTAAATTACGAATTCAACGAACAAAAACAAATACGCATCAAGTTCTCAAAAATGATGCTTCGATATAAATACTGTTAAACAGAAAGAAATGCGTTGACATTTTGAAAAATCTCTTTTGGTAAGTATCAAAAAAATAAAATATAATAATTTACAATGAATGGAAGTTGTGAGTTGGATTTTGTCAAACTTTTAAATGTTTGAGTCGTAACAATCTGTTTTTATTTTTATATAGCAACAACATCCTTAGCCTTCTATTCGTAGTCAATAATCTGTTGTTTTTTTATATAGCAACACAATCCTTAGCCTTCTATTCGTAGTCAATAATCTGTTGTTTTTTTATATAGCAACACAATCGTTAGCCTTCCTTTCGTAGTCAGTAATGTTGTTTTTTATAGCAACACCATCCTTAGCCTTCCTTTCGTAGTCAGTAATGTCGTTTTTTATAGCAACACAATCCTTAGCCTTCTTTTCGTACTCAATAATCTGTTTTTTTTTATATAGCAACACAATCCTTAGCCTTCCTCTCGTAGTCAACAATCTGTTGGTTTTTTTAATATTGCAATACAATCCTTAGCTTTCCTCTCGTAGTCAATAATCTGTTGTTTTTGTTATAGCAACACGATCCTTAGCCTTCTTTTCATAGTCAACGATTTTACTAGAGTGCAATAGAAAACAAAACTGGCGCTGGGTTAATCGCTTGCTTGCCGGTCTTTTAGGTAAGTTTGAGTCGATAACGCGAATGAGAATTGTTTAAGTTCCCAGTCTAATAGACACTTATAATATTCGTTTCATTTAATAATTCAAACAAATGTCCCCCCAAAATAGTGTTATATATAAATACAGAATATTCATCTTGCTTGTTATTTTTATGAACTTTTCAAGATCAAAATTATACAAGATACAGGACTTCATTCATTACAACATGGGTCATATTGCGAGTCTCTACGATGAAAAGGACCGGAATTATCGCCAAAAGTGTGATTTTTTTTCACCTTTTAAGTTAGATCATGATTAATACTTCGATCAAGTTTTGTGACGATTGGTCAAGTAATGTGGATGCTATAGACAAACCAAATATAATGACAAGCTCAACCACAAACATAACGTCCGCATTAGCGGAGGTAATAAACAAATGCATATTGCCCATAAAGTAATATATGTACACATTTCGATAAGTGTTAGGATTTGTTAAGACAAGAGGTTACACCAATACCAAGTTTAGAATGTCTCTCTTCAAAATCGCAGGTTCGAATCTTTTTTGGACTTCAATTTTTGTTTGGTCGATTTTCTATGTTACCATCCATGTAGATAACTAACAACACATTTCATTTAATAACGGTATTATTTACAAAAAAAACAACATTTCCACCAAAATACTGCTTGATGTATAAAAATATTAAGGCGAAATTTTCAATTGTACCTCCGTCAAGGAAGGAGTTTTCGGTCCAGTTCATTAGTTTGTAACTATCTTTGTTTGTTTATATAAGACTAACGTCCACTTTCCAGCCTCTGTTTATGTCTGTCTTTCCAGAAAAAGAGAGTCCGATGAAGATGTTTTTATAGGTCTCCTTTGTTAGGATTTGAAACCGACGGTACTGATGCTGTTCTTATATTCTGTAATATATATATATATGTATATATGGATTAAAAAACGCGCGGTCACGTGTATACTGTTTTCTCTTCTGGTTGTGTTTTCGATTGATCTTAATCAGAGACACTGCTGATGATCGGTGAAACCGTCAAGCTGCAATAAAGTGTTAAGTACGTGATGTTATAATTTATACAACAGTTGTTTCCCTAGACAAAATAGAGGTTATAATATTCCTTGGGGTGTGGATTGAGTAACGTCTGATAATAATCTATTTTCATTGTTCGAATTTATCGCATTTCAGTTCATGTCTCTCCCTCTCTCTCTCTGTACGTCTCTCCCTCTCTCTCTCTCTGTACGTCTCTCCTTCTCTCTCTCTGTACGTCTCTCTCTCTCTCTATCTCTCTCTGTATCTCTCTGTATCTCTCTTTGTCTCTCTCTCTCTTCTCTCTGTCTCTTCTCTCTTCTCTCTGTCTCTTCTCTCTGTCTGTCTGTCTGTCTTTCTCTTCTCTCTGTCTCTCTCTCTGTCTCTCTCTGTCTCTCTCTCTCTGTCTCTCTCTCTGTCTTCTATTCTCTCTTTCTCTCTCTTCTCTCTCTCTTCTCTCTGTCTTTCTCTCTCTTCTCTCTGTCTTTCTCTCTCTCTGTCTTTCTCTCTCTCTTCTGTCTCGCTGTCTGCCACTTTCTCTCTGCCTGTCTCTGTTCTTCTCTAACTCTTTCTTTCTCTGACTTTCTCTCTTTCTTTCTTTCTCTCTCTCTTTCTTTCCTTCTGTCTTTCTGTCTCTTTCTCTCCTTCTCTCTCTTTCTGTCTCTCTCTTTCTCTCTCATACAATGTGTATGTACCTTCGCTTCTCTCTCTCTCTCTCTTTCTGTGTTTATTAACACAGATAATAAAATTAACTGTAAAACATAGATTAGAATTGTCGATTATACAAAAATAGGGAATATCGTCACAAGTGTTAATACTATTTAATCCATAGCTTGAAAAAAGATGAAGTTCAGAAAAGACTAATTTTATATTTCGTAAAACTCAGTTTTTCCTGATTAAAACAATCGAGCCCGAGCTAAATAGGTGACCTAACGGGTCACGTTTCCGTATATCATATATTCTTTGATCGCTGCATGTTTGTTAAAATCTGGAGGAAGAAAACAAACAACGCCTCTTGAGCCGCCAACCAGTAAATCTCATTGTTTTTGTCATTTATGAATTTATAGCGCCGATGTAAGGACAAGATTCAGCATAAAATACACAGGATCCGATTATAATTAGCGTTTTTATTAGTTTACTCTCGCCGACTTCTCTTCATCTTCGATTCTTTCAAGCGATTTTATATCGACCGTGTCTCCTAGAAAACACCATAATCAAGTTAGCGACTCCGTTCCTCCGGCGGGTGAAAGTGTCTCTCAAACTGCCCACAACGACAACTCATAAATAAATTACGAAAGCATAGTCGGGTCACCAGACTTACTATTCTTTCTCGAGGCAATGTGGCGACATGAAGAGTCTTAATAGATGACATAGGTTCGAGCCTTAAGTTAATTTCTTTTGCGGCATATCAACCAATTCGCGTAATTTAATGTCTGATCCAGCCCTTTGAGGTAAGAAAGGTGTAATTTTTAAACTTTTTAATAACAACCCTTTCATGCATATTTTTTGAAAAACAACACTAAATAGAAAGGGTTTCATCAATTATCATAAATGATTTGATCAATCATATTTGTTCATGTGAGAGTCAAGGATATCGAGGAATAGGTTATGTCTTATTAGTCGTTACGTGGCCTTTTCGGAAATCAGCTCAACTTGAAGGCGCGTGGGTTCAAGAAAAAGTTAGATCACGTACGTAGAAGTTCTGTAAAAACTCTTGCATGAAAGAGTTTAATATTAATTTATTTTGTTTTAATTTTTTTTCAGTTTTCTTTAACAAGTTATGCATGATGAACACGTATATGAATGTCGCCGTCTGTGGTTTCATTTCACACACATGACAGATTCTATTTAACTCACAGGTCGTTCACTAGTAGGTACTTCGACATTGTGTTAGAATAGATCTGTAATACCAGTGGCAAATACAGGGTGACTGCACACTCTCCAACAGTGTTTTTTACAGATGATTAACCATTTGCAAGGCCAAGCATCACTCGATGATACGGTTTAATAATATGACCTGATTGTCATTTTAATGCTGATAACTAGATAGGTATCAATATCACCATTAATGTATGTTAGGGACAACCATTGTAATCTGTTGTAATATGTCTATGTATGTATGAATGAATAAGTAATGCGTGGCTGATCTGTATTGTTTCCTTAAGAAGCTTGCTTCCATCATCTTTGTGGATGATGAATAAAATATGAAGGCACTAAACTTGCATTATGCCCTCATCCGGAGAAGTTATCATACATGGCTACCCTTATAAATAAGCGTTGCCTATGGAAGTTTGATTACGGCGGTTATGAAAAATGTTTGTCAACTTTTAATTTAAAGACGACTTAATTATAATCGACAAGGTAGCAGTTTTTCGGTAATGTGTTCAACAGGGGAGAAGCAATTTATATAGCAATCAATATGATCATTGATCTATGTTAGAGACAGTCATTGTAATCTGTTGTAATTTTAGAATCAAATTAACACTTACCGGCTCCAATGTTTTATATCCTATAGGCAAATATTGCTTGAATGAAGCAGTATTTATATATAGAATTATTCACTCTCAGACTGGCAGCTAATCAGAATTCATATAATGGACTTGCCCAACTTGGCATAGTGGAGCAATCCAGCTTCCATATTGAGGTGTCTTAATCACCGGATGTGATTTGATGGCTATTCTAGAGCAGAGTATATTAAACTCACAGTTGGGACCCTAACAGGTACGACTATTCCAGATTCAAATAGATCAGGTAGACTTGTTAAACATTAAACGTTGTCTACTTTAAAAAAAGTTTTTTTTTTCAGTTTATGTTCGCATCTACTCCAAAAAGGAAGTGAAGGAAGTTTTTGATATAAAACTAGATTAAATTACATACACTGTCGAAATGGTGAATTTTCTTCAAACATAAATATATACATGTATATATATATATATATATAGAGAGAGAGAGTGAGAAAATAAAGATAAATTATATCTTTAGATTATATCCTATCGTGAATAGTCAATACTCGATATACGAGATAGAGCAATACTATAAGTAGATAAGTGATGCGAATAAAAATTGTTCAGTTTTCTCAGATTTGATTAAACGAAAAGGTGTATGGTGATGAGTTGAAAATAGCACAGACATCCGAAGTTGTGAAAATTTCAATTCCAGGAGATAAAAGTATTCAAATCCATGTGAAAGTTCGTTGGCATTAAAATAAATCACTAAACAAAATCTACTGAACTATATATTCTGATATGCCATATGTTTTCTATGATAAGATCATCTCTTTGAAAATCTATGGATTAAGGAAATATTTTTTATATAACTCTTGTTTAGAACAAGTGATCATTTCATAAACATTTCACCTCATCCAATATTTAATTATCATCACTTATCTACTGATAAGTTATTATGAAATCAAATTGAAAACAAGATACGCGATGTAATCTATTTTTCAATAAAAAATGTATTTTTTATATAAATCATATATTTAAACATAAACATGCCATTTTCAGTGTTATATATATATATATATATATATATATATATATATAAGATTCCTAGTTAATATGCTAGCTGTGTTTTGTTTAAATTTTTTATAATGTTTCGCTTATTCCTAATCGTAAATCGGCTTTTATTTCCAAACCCATTAGGACGAGGATAACGAATTTATACTAAGAATAGTCTGCCTAAACGAATCCGTGATCGATTTATCGAAATGTGGAACATTTTCTTTGCTTGATCGTTTTTCTAAGAACAGTAAACCGGAATTCTAAATTTTAGTTTCGTAAAAACTGGGTATAATTAATAATTTAACGAGGATATCGTAATGACATAACACTTTAAAAATTCTATTCTAGAAATAATTAAGTACAGAAAAGGCCATAGTATAAAAAAGTCGTAATTATAGTATTTGCAGAAATCCGATTGATTGTTTGTTTCACCAAAGAGAACAATATAGTTAAGTGAATACATATAGCGATATGTAATTGAATAGGCGCTCGTTCACTCAAAAGCGCCTAAGAAAAACAATAAGAAAAAACTATATAGATATAGGTATATATATATATATATATATAGATATACGTATATAGATACATGTACGTATAGATATAGATACATATATAGATATACATATAGAGATAGGTATACGTGTGTTTAGATATATATACATATATATATATATATATGATAGAGATGCGTAGATATGTATAGATATACACATAGATATATACGCACGTATATATATAAGATTTATATACGCAGGTACGTATAGATATACGAACATATTTATATAGATCTATACGCACTTATATTCATACACTATATAGATCTATACGCACTTATATTCATACACTATATAGAGATATACGTATATATATATATATATATATATATATATATATATATATATATATATATATATATATGAAGGTTTATAACTAAAAGATAACTTTTAGAGAATTAGACCTATTGTGAGATGAGGAAAGCTCAATATACTGGATAGAGCAAAAATAAGGTGAGTCAATGAAAAATAGTTAGACCTGTAAATGGAAACAGATCAATATCTTCAGTTGTTCAGAACAAGGAGCATTTAGTAAATAAAAATATTTCTTCTTCTTCTCTTTCAATTGCATTCCTTAAGCCCGGCTTTTCAAAGATTAAAATCTTATCAGAGGAAGTAGAGATTGATCAGTGTACAGATAAGAACAGTCAATATTCAAAATTTGGAAAAAGTCTTTTTTTTTTAAGTTCTTTTTAAAGGTTTTAAAAGTTCAAACGGGTGTGTTTCAATGTAAATGAAAGTCACCAAATACGGAGATCCAAGTTGTATGGGGTTCAAATGTAATTGGTAAATCCAGAAGATTTCAACAGTAAAACAGACATATACACGAAGAATGTTTTTTATTTACAACTTTAGATATTGATAAATAGTTTTAATAATTTTTCATCTGAGGGTTTTTTATACGAATTGACATCTTAATATTTTATCAACAAACGGCGTAAGTAGACAAACCGAAACCAATCAGAAATTCACTTCAACAACAAAAGCTCAAACTGGAGCTAGAAAACCGACTCCCAATAGCAGGATCACAAAAATGCGCCAAAAATCTTGATCAAGTGATAGTGTGTGCAACTACGACCACACGGCCAATATAAAAAGTATCACACAGCGCCAAATTTCCTCTTCTTCTCTCTGCCTCTACTTGGCCGCTTCACAGAGAGGACACGTCCAGCGACTCGTCGCCTTTGGGCGAGAGGCGCCTCGGCTGACTACTAAACCCGTGCACACATACACAAAGGCCTACACTCCTATCATTCTTCAACGCATGTAACCACACACTGCTGACAAAGGCACACTCACATACAAATGCCTAAACGACTTATCAACTCAACGCTCGCACGCACACAGTCACACACACATATTGTCCCACGCAATGCACACATGGAAACAGAGAGAGACACACCTTACGCAACTACACACTCACGTGCGCATACACACACTGTTGACAAAGGCGCACACATGAATGTCTACCCGACAATCTCAGCTAATATGCACGCACATACATACGCACTCATAAATTACAGTCATAAAAATGTATCTCTTCTCGAACTGAATATTTGAAATTAACAATTAATGCTTTGTAATTTGTAAATATATCAATATTTTGCGTTACTTTTAAACTTTGCTTTCTTCTCTTTAAAACTATATGCATGCTTTTGTCTACATTCAACTTTGAAGCATGTTTTCCCTTATTTTCATCTCTTTGACAACTTAAATCTTAGAATCTTATCATTTTCTCTAAGACATAATTTCTTACTATGTTAAGGTCCGTTCTGCTACATAAACGGAACCATGTCCCTACAGGTTTTATTAAAAACAACGGAAGTATTTTGATGTTATGAGCATAGTAAAAAAGTATATAGTACTGATCCTCATTCAATTTCGAGCAACGTAGAGGCCCCCTGCTAGCAGAACATAAAAAAGCGATCGAATTGAAACAAAAATGTATATAAACGATGACTATTTTTGAAAATGTGCCAAATGTACGAATGCACGGCTTTCAACTGGGCCATGGAAGGTATTTATTATATTCGACTTCGTCATCAAATAACCAAGACTCAACTAATTAACCACTGACAAAATGTTTCAGCCAAATTTATCGACATTTTAATTAGCAAAGTGGTCTTTCATCTACAAAATTCATTGATGAGAAATTAAAGTGTATAAAAACAATAGATTAACAAAAAAAAGATTTTAAATAAATCGAAATGATAATGAGGGAAAAGTAAACGATAATAGAATAAAGAAAAGACAGGAATGAACGAAAAGAGAACAAAGGAAAATATATGAATACGAGGACAAAAAGAAAATTACATACAAACGACATTGTTAAAATAAAAGTACCTCCCCCCCGTTTATTCCGGGTAGTTACAACTAGTCTTCTAATATATAAAGTAGAGACGATTTTTCCCCTGTACCTTCTCGGAGCATAGGAAAATAACCACATGCATCACAGGCTACTCCTTGGCCTTTTGGCTAAGATCAAAGTGTAGTGTCTGTTCCGATGGATACTGCACCCCATACACTTCGGGACTTGATTTACGCCGGTCTATGGGTCTGTCCTGTGCAGTTCTAGGGGGTCCACCCTCCCAGGCTTCGCCTCCCCTCTTTGGGGAGGAGTAAGTTTATTGCTTACTACCTGAGGCACTCCTACCGGGGAATGCCGACAGGGGCTGCCCAGGCAATTTTTAATGGCCAGAGTGCTCACCTCTCGGGCGCTAGCTTTTCAAACCCCACTTTCCCGACCCGACCTTGGGTCACATCTTACTGGCGGGAGTAAGATAAAACTGGCCTTGTGCCTAACACCTGGAGAGGAGTAAATAAATACTAAACTCACCACTATACTACACTTATTCACTCGAGCGTGTTTTAGTAAATTTGTTATTATTTCTTTATACCTAACACTAAATTTTACATTTGGCCCACCATCAACGTCTCTCCGAAAAACCAATTCCATATAGGTGGTAGAAAAACTTTTCTCTCTAACAATTTTGTACTGTCACTATACTCATCGACACCGGGAACTAATAAACACAGTTTAATTTTCACTAAACACCGGTTCTTATTTATTATTTGCCTGGTATTAATTTAACACGCATGCGAATAATCAAGCTTAGGTTAATTGGCCTATTTTCACATGTACTTTTAAGCCGAGAGCTTGGCCCAGTCGGTAAGAAAGTATGTTTCATAATCGTCAGTTTCAGCGTTCGATCCCATTCTACTCTACCATTTTTTTTTTTTTTTTTAATGTAAAACATTCGCCAACACGGTAGCCGGAGGAGAAAACCAATAGGCTGGATCTTTTTTATTTCGATGTCATGCAATAGGTAGTACTTTCTCCCGTGCAACGCCGGGCGACGGGTTCCGCTAGTTATGAAATAATTTTACTTTTAAAAAAATATTCCGTTTCAGAATTTTTTAGATGATGATTGCTAAATTTGTATCATTTGGATTATTCATACGACTGTTTTCATCTTGGATGTTCTCACAACGTTTCGGCGTATGGAACCTTCTACCCTTTTTCATGTGTATCTTGTCGAGATCTTTCTGTCGAACTCGGGAATCTGTACGGAATTTTAGACGGAACACTTTATTTAATCAAGGGGTGCAGCTTGCTAATTGGTAATTGTATTCTTAGTATCGTCCGCACTAGGGATTGAACCTTCAACCTCCAGAAGACTGTCAATTAGAATTGATTATTACATAGCACTCTGACGAAAGGAAAGCAAGCTATCCCCATGGAGTAAATAAAGTGTTCCGACTAAATTCCGTACAGATTCCCGAGTTCGACAAGATACTTCAGAAGAAGGTCGGAGGTTACATCGACCGACAGGTTGAGAGAATAACATCCCAGATGAGCACTTATTTACTCCTCTCCAGGAATTAGGCACAAGGCCAGTTTTATCTTACTCCCACAAGGTAAGATGTGACCCAAGGTCGGGTCGGGAAAGTGGAGTTTGAAAAGCCAGCGCCCGAGAAAGTGAGCACTCTGGCCATTAAAAATTGCCTGGGCAGCCCCGTCGGCATTCCTCGGTAGGGGCGCCTCAGGCAGTAAGCAATAAACTTACTCCTCTTTAAAGAGGAGAGGCGAAGCCTGGGAGGGTGGACCTCCTAGAACTACACAGGACAGACCCACAGACCGGCGTAAATCAAGCCCCGACGGCCAAGACAATACCAGTCTATGGAGTGCAGTATCCATCGAAACAGATACTACACTTTGATCCAATAGTCCAAATAATCCAAAGTAAAGAAAGTAGTCTGATCTTGGTATAGGGTTTTGTCCGAGGATGAAATAGAAAAGCGACAAACATATAGACGCACATTTACAAATTTAATAATTAGCTGGCACCTGGAATTAATGACGACCTGTTTATTTACACTACTGAGCTGTAACCCCATAATTTGACTATTTATTATTTTTTCATTTCAATAATTTTAAAGATTCAATTCATAAGTGAAATGGATGAACGACTAAAATAGAGCCTACACGATATTATCGTGAAAATGATCTAATACAAAATTAGCATCATCATTTGTTGTCTAGTAAAATTTTACTCAAGATATGTTTTATTTTTTTGTTTCCTTTTCTCAATTATATCCTTGTGCAAAGAGACGTACAGACATAAAAATACAGGAATTATCTTTATATTATAGATTGAAAACAAAAAAATGACTATTAATTTGATATCGTCTAAATCAGTTGTAATTTGAATAATTTGTTTAAATTGTCGAGATTCGTTGTAGAAGTTCCGTATTTTTATTACGGTAAGAGTACAAAATAAAAGAAACAAAGAGAACGACTGAATTGAAACACGTGTTTGTTTGATGGTTCAACCAAACAATGCGGGGAGATCAAACCAAACGTAAGAAGAAAACGTTTTGTTGGTCTTTGAAGCTTATTTGATATACATACTTTTGTATCGACGTGGCGAAATCATCACTCGATTCAGGGAGGATAACATGTTATTGCGAATGCGTTGAATTCTCTTTCAGTAACACGAATCAGTGTGAAACTGGGAGAATTCCAAGCGAGAAGCAATGGGCGTCGAAAGGATGGGAGAGCAAGGGAAGAGCATGTAGTGAAGGAGAAATAGTGTTAGGTGAAGGTGAAGATACGAAAGTAAAGATTAGAGGATTGAAGAATGGACAATGTAGAATGGAAAGAAGGAAAAGGGATAATAGAGTAGTCAAGAATAAAGAAATAGAGATGGTCAGAAAGTGTACTATTGAGGGAGCAGATATGGTAATAATATAAAAGTAGAGTATGGCACATAAAGATTTGAATGATAAAAAATTGTAGAGGAGATTAATTGAAAATTAATGACTGAGGAATGCATTCGAGGCGCATGAGGCTTTTTATTACATGAAGATCTTAATTCGCGATTTATCCTCGCCTTCAGCCAATTCATGATGCACCCATAATTCACACATATACACGATGATGATGAACAGTTTTATAGTTTAAGCAAAGCTTCATTGCCAAGTCTTTTACATATAATGCAGGGAATTCTTTAAGTGATGCCACAATGAGATACTCATCAAACTAGTCCTGATTGGTCTTCAGGGTTATGGGTGAGATTTCAATTTCTGAATCCTGTAAACCATTATTTGCACGTCCTTTAAATAAAACATAAAAGTTAAAATTTAAAACCTAAAATAGAAATACAAGAAACCACGTGTTAAAATAAATTCGCCTACTGTATTGACAAAACAAAGGAAACAGGATATAGGAAACTCCATTGTTAACAAACAATAGGATTGACATAGGAACGTCACCAACAAATCCTTTGTTCGCGGGAAACCCAACGATTGGCTGAGGGAACAACAAAGAATCTGATTGGTTAACTAGCAAACCATGTATATAAAAACACCTGACAAAAATAACTCCATGCATTTAGCCTGACGATTCCCCCCGGGGATGAAACACGGGAGCCTCTGTGTAGCTTGATTGCCATATATATTTTCATTGCTTACTATATATATATATATATATATATATATATATAGTAGGCTATGAAAATATATTTATGGCAATACATATATTTTCTTAGATTACTACCTAGTTCTACTTACGTATCGAGCACTGTTGAAGTAAATACTGAAAATTGATACATAAAAAATTATATATCCTTATAAAATTTGATGTGGCTACATGAAATAGTAATATACAGGGTGATTCATAAGTCACTAAGCTATTTATTTTTGAAATTCTAAAGTTAAAAAAATACGGTTGTACAAAACAAAGTTTATTCAACAAATTCATTTATGGGAGTTTAAAATTACAGCAAATTTTCTAAATTTCCACCTTCGTTCTGCATGCATAGCTCTATTGTTTTTTAAAATGAATTTACGACTCTTTGTAGCATATTTGATTGATTATGAAATGAATACATATACAGGACCGGCGGCACAGTTATAAAAGTGGGGGGGGCTCTCCTAAAAAGGGGGGGGGCGGTTAAACACATGCATATATAACTTCATTATTGATGACCGTAAAGTGGGGGGGGGCAGTCAAAAAGTGTGTGTGTGTGGGGGGGGGGGCTTGGGCCTTCCTGCCCCCCCCCCCCGGTGCCGCCGTCCATGATATATAGAAACAAATATATAAACGAACAAATTTAAAATAACAAATAGCAATAATTACAGAGTAAGATAACAATTATCAAAAGTTCATAGTATGTTTGTGCTTCATATGGTAATCATTTTACATAGCTAATTTAAGTGACTTATGAATCACCCTGTATGTATATATATATATATATATATATATATATATATAATGTATTATATAAGTTAAGTACGTTTATATATTTGTATGTACAAAATTCACGCATAAACTAATTAACTGATTATGTATTTTTTAAACACTGCTTTTAGGCGTAAAGGGTGCAAATGTTGGATATATTTAGTTTTATGCCAAAGTAGTTGAAACCTTTCATGAGAATTTGGATACTTCCGATTTTCGGTAAATGTTAGCAATAAGTATTAGGCATCAGTTAATAAATATTTCGCCAAAGTTGAGTTTCTCAGGGTATTTTAAATGGGTTTAGAGGAGTATAATTTTGGCACAACCTCCTATTTAAAAAAAACAACATATATTCATGATTTGCACGGAATTTGAGCCATAGTAAATAGAAACCAATGAGGCATAATACCTTGCATTTCTATTTCTTCTGAAGACCTCTTAAGCTTAGGAGAGTAGAAAGTGACTGATGAATGTACTTTTGGCAGCTTTGTAACTCTCGTTGATCTTATTTTGTCTTTTAGTCCTCACATTCCATGAACGATGTTTCTGACAAAGGGGGAAGAATTGCTGTTTTCTGGGTCAGAATTTATCCATCTAACACTTATCGTTGACTAGTTTTTGACCTTGAAGTATTTTGTTTTTAGCTCCTTAACTCAAATGGCTTCATGCCTTGTCTGGAGCGACGTCCATAAAAAAGTCTTAAATGTTAGACGTTTTATAGAATCAAACTCATTTAATGGATTTTTATAAAACAGAATAGAATGAAGATTCTGGACATCATTCTGTCTTGATTTTACTCTTCGTAAGGTGGGGGCATTACGTTGGTGTAAAACTGTTGTGTTCGTTGATTTAATTTTACCCATCCTGCGACAGGTATTCTTCCAGTACATATATAAATATTATTTCGTTGCATTAACAATCTTATTTACTAATGATTTTCGAAGAATTTAAGTCCGGACAGAACTGATATACTGATTTGATATATAATTTAAGATAAATTAGTATGTCATTAAAATAAGTACAAAACAATGGCTAAAAAAACGAAAAAGTTCCCATTAATAAAAAGAGAGGTCAAAACTTAGACGTCCCGCTTTTATTACACATCATTTCGTTTTAGTTATTTAATACCGGACACACGGCTACGTGTACATAACTGAAGATAACTTTTTATTTTAGCTTCAGAAAAGGAATGCTTGGTTTTACGGCAAATCAACTCTTTTCGACCTATTTAATGCAGAATTGCAATATTTGTTTGTATTGTCCGGAATACGATTTACATAAGTGTGTGTTCACAAAGGTTCGGCCGATTTAAGCTCAGTGCTTCGTTTCGAATCTTTGTCGGAATCGAGAACCTATACGGAATTTCAAATTGACCTCTTTTTTTTTTTAACCCTAACAGGGATTAGATTGTAATTATATTTTTCTTTCTCCTGATTTCCTCGTGTCCGTACTCCTTATCGCAACAAAATGTTACCACGGTCTTGCTCTGCCAAATGATATCTCTCCGAACAGTCTTTCATCCAGCGCATACACCAACGTAGTCACCAACTCAAATCACCAACTCATAGTCACTCACTTCCTTCAAAACATTCCGCTTTTATTGCCAGTGACATTGCACTCATGCAAATGAGCATGCAAATGAGCAGTGAGCTCTTCTGCCAGAGAGATCAGGAAGTAGTGGGAGGTCTTTGCTATAACTAGCCATTTTCACTCAGGTTCTGTTTCTTTATGAATCCATTCCTGGCTGGGGTAAGTCATACTTTGCTAACCACATAGATTGATCTTATTCCGTTCAACATAATTATTTATTTTTTATTAACAATCGGCTTTATTTACAGTTTTCTAGCGGTTAGAAGGTTTACTCCTTACAACAGGCGATAATAACTAAGTATGATATAAAATCATTAACATTTATACACGGTAATGACTGCTTGAATGAGAACAATCTACCTGTTAAATAAAAGGTTTACTTCGAAATTCATTTATATGTTCCAGAATTTGGCATAAACATTCCAAAGTTTGAAAACCTGCACCTAAATGTGTTCGGAGGTTACATTTGCCGAAACATTGTTAACATAAGAAGGGCAATGAGAATCGTAATGCTGATAGTCCAAATTAACAATCATAATTTTTTAAAAAGACGAAACATAGTATCTGTTATAAATGATGCATTGTATAGTATTGAACACAAAACCTGTTGTCATATTTGGGCTGGTGAATCTCTGTCCCACTTGAGGGTTCTTGATAAGGTGCAGAAACGTGTATGTAATTTGATTGACACCCCATCCTTTCTTCTTCTCTGCACCCTCTCCCTCACATACGTGAAGTTGCTAGTCTGTCTTTTCTATAAATACTATAATGGCATGTGTTCTTCAGAATTATGTTATCTATTCCCCGCTTCTTTTGTTCCAGCTCGTTTGACTCGTTGGTCTAGTGGTCTCCATCAATTTGCTGTTTTGATACCTCATTGTAACACAGATTCCTATTCCAGCAGCTTATTTCCAAGAATTGCAGGCTTGTGGAACTCTGTTCCTGCTGACTGTTTTCCTCCTACCTATAAACTTGATCTTTTCAAGACTAAGGCCAATAGGCATCTTCTATCTTCATATTTCGTCCTTGTTAGCTCCTGAGATCAAGTGGCTTCATGTCTTGTCTGGAGCGATTTCCATAAAAATAACTGAAGATGAAAAATGCCTCATTTGACTGACTTACAGAAAGGCAAACCTTTTCAGATTATTTAATATAGAACCGCAATACCTGTTATATACGAGGCATTGTATATAATTGCTCTTAAGTTGTATGTTAGCCATTGCTGGGGAATAAAGAGAGGAGGGGGCGCGAGTGGAAAGTGAACGGTACGCAGGGGAAGATCCGTTGAAAGCTTTGTCTATTGAAGAATACAGCCATTTCGCGAATCGAGCATCTAATCATTGGAATCCGTTTCTGCAGCTTACCGTTTTGTTTGTTTGTTTACAGCGAAACGTGAAGAGAATACATGGAATCGGAAGACGATAATGCCGACAAAGGAACGGCTGTTGGCAACCTAGGCCGAGTGGGTAGATCAAATTGGAACGAACAAGGCGAGTCGGACGGGGGGTGTTAAGGCTGGCGGATGGCGTAACCACCAGGAAATTAATAACTTGACGTTGTAGAACCAATTGTTTCTCCTTCAACATTTCCACAGCTCAACATTGTTATTTTAGAGTATTAAGTAGCTACGTGGATTTGCCTACATACAAAGTCCTTCAAACCCTGCTTATACAACCCGACTCTTTACATGCGATTGCAAACTGCGAGCATGGAAAACTGAACTTTATCGCGTTGCATTGTTTAAAGAACGGCAAGTTAAAGAGAAAATGTCTACTTGGTGACAGCTTCCGGTTATAAAATCGGAAATTGACAAGCGGTGTTTATCAAATAACAGTCCCTCATTAATTTTGTATCGCTTTGATTTTAGCAGAATTTTTTTATTTCACTTTTTGTAAACGTTTTGTTGAGAGTTAACATTTATTTTACTACTAACGTTAAGTCCAAGTGGCAAGGTCGCAAAATTACACGTAATCTCATAAAAAAGTAGAAACGCCTCCAATAAAAAGTTTGCATTCATTATTTGTTATATAATTATATATTCTAATCATAAAAATCAGTTTGATTTTTGTGTGTTAATAATAATTAAAAAAAAACAGTGTAAACAAATTATTAATTGCCCCAGCCCAAATAAAAACATCTGACCTAAAATATAAAATAAGAGATAACTGTGTTTTTATAAAGACTGCTTGTAAATGTCCGGTTTCAATATCGGACGCCATCATTAAGTAGGGTTTTCTCTATAACTAAACAGCGTTTAGCGATCGAAACTCAAGAACAACATATGGTATAAGACGTACGTAAGAAAAGGGCTTGATGCGCGCGAGATCCGATTCAAATTTTGAAAAAAAATATCCAAAACTGGTATAAAACTAGTCATGGGGCACTTATAACGACAGCTAACAGAACGAAAATGGGGTGAAAACAAAACAAATAGCCAACAAATAATTGGTACTAAAGGCAAGATAAGTTACTTTTCTACCTACCTGAATAAGTCTATTTGTGTGTTTAACTTATTTAAAAGCGTTGTTGATTCCGATTTCAAATTAGTGTCGATATGCCATGCTAGAATTGAAAACAAAAAAAAATGTCACATTTGATCACGTGATGTCTCGACACTACTTTTAAATCGAATTAAAAACGATTTAAAATAAGTAAACCACTAATTAACTTATCTTGGTAGGTAGAAGAGTAACTTATTTTGCCTTTGGTATCATTTATTTGTTGCCTATTTGTTTTTTTGACTACATTTTTCGTTCTATTAGCTGTGGTTATGAATGCCCGAGTCATGTAGAATCATGGCCGAAAAATTAACAAAAACATCCAATTTAAAACGGTTACTATATATAAATACGCGAGCATCTACCTACCTACCTACCTACCTGCGTCACGCTCTGACAACACTTTTTAAGAAGACGGTATCGCCTGATCTTTATTATTATTTTTTTAAACGTTGGCCTTAATATACATCGAAGAGGCGAGGGTGAAGACAGTTAGAATGATACCGAAACTTACCAGAACTTCGCAGATATTTATTGCCTAGAGTTATTTAAAAGATAATGGCTATCAAAACAATGTCAATCAAATGTAAGTCGCATCCAGGTGTTCTTGCATATACATAAATATATATAAATTACTTGTAGTGTAATAATAGAACATCTACCTCGCCAACTCCTCACCTTCTTTCTGCTTTTCTCCTCTTTCTCTTCTATTTACGTAATCCGCCTCCTCGCACTAATTCTCTTACAATTCATCTTTTATTCGTATCATTTGCTCGCCTTATAACATCGGAAACATTTATGTACAGTTGACAAGTGTGCTTATTGACAAGATTACATCAAAGTTCTAGTTATATATATATATATATATATATATATATATATATATATATATACATATAAAGTGGTGTACTAAAAGCGAACTTTTAGGAAAGGTAAAACCTATTGTGAAGAGTATACAGCTTAATATCCAGGATAGAGCAGGTAGATATGAAGAAGAATGGAAAGGAATTAGAGAAGCAAAAGCCAAATCAAAATTCAATTCAATTGCTCAGAGCAAGGTATATTCCGCAAAAAGGCAATTTATTCAAGTTAAATTTTCCTTAAGCCAGGCTTTTCAAAGATCAAAATCTTATCAGAGGAAGTCGCTGGGATAGATAAGTTGTCAAAGGCCAAGATTTAAAATTTGAAAAAATAAAATAAAAGTTGTAGGGAAAGAAACACAGGGCAAAACTCTGCCCGAATGCAAGCAAATGTCCGATTGCTAAAAAGTCCGGTGTCGAAACGTCCAGCGGAGAGAATGAGATGTAGATAGGTAGGTCGTTAAAAGGCCCGAAAGGTTGTGAGAGAGGAATCAAAGTTAAATTCCAAGAAGCCACAACTTCAGGTGCGGCGAAAATAGAAAATCCAAAGGGTAAAATGTCCAATAAGTGCAGGCAGGCAGGCTCAGAAGAGAGTGAGGTGGAAAATATTCGCCATTAACAATACTTCCTGGGCAAAGATGTCAGAGAAAATGCTTTAAAATGACTTTTGCTTCTCTAATTCCTTTCCATTCTTCTTCATTCTACCTGCTCTATCCTGGATATTGAGCTATATACTCTTCACAATAGGTTTCACTTTTCCTAAAAGTTCGCTTTTAGTACACCACTTTATATATATATATATATATATATATATATATATATATATATATATATATATATATATTCGAGTTCGAGTCTGGCGACCAATGTGAATACTTTTTCTCTGCACTGACGATTCACGTAAGGATGACACGTATATGTATGTAGATAAAAACAAATATTCATAAATATATATATATATATGAGATAATGTCTTTCTTCGAGAACTTTCACATTGCATCTGTCTTGGATTTCAAATACTTTTATAATTACACTATCTGATCTTGTACATAGTGGACATGTTAATCTATTGTCAAGCTTTTGTTAACTACTTTAATCAGCGGAGAGAATGAGATGTAGATAGGTAGGTCGTTAAAAGGCACGAGAGGTTGTGAGAGAGGATTCAAAGTTAAATTCCAAGAAGCCACAACTTCAGGTGCGGCGAAAATAGAAAATCCAAAGGGTAAAAAGTCCAATAAGAGGTACGCTCGTGGATGCAGGCAGGCTCAGTAAAGAGTGAGGTAGAAAATATTCGCCATTAAAAATACTTCATTGGCTGAGATATCAAGGAAAGTGTTTAAAAATGGGAAAAAAGCAGCGAAAATATTTTAAAGCTAGCCCGTTGAAAAAGCCGACTTGAAATGAAGAAAGGCAGAAACTCATATGCGACCAGTAGGCAGGGAGGGAACGAGTAAGGGGTGTGGAGGAGGAGAGAGAAACGGGTGCGAAAGAGGAGAAAGGGAACGGGTGCGGTGAATGAGTGCGGTTAAAACTAAGAGTGTGATTGTGGGGGGTGAGTCGCATAAAGTTGAAATTGGATGTTAGCGCGAATTAGGGTTCAACTAGAAAAGGGAAAGAATGTAGTGGGGGTAAGTCAACGAGTGCTGGGAGGGAGAGTTAAAATACCAGAATGTGTCTATGAACAGAGTTCGGGGTTTAGTTGTTTAATTAGATTACCTTATTTATAAACAATGAGGCAAAATATATTTGACGGGTAGAGCTAGAAAAAAAATAGCAAGAATAAAAATTAAAAAAGTAAAAATAAAAATAGAATTAAAAATAGAAATAAGAAAATAATAAATGAAAAAGAGATTATAAAATTAGTCTTAGGCTCGCACGGAAAATTATGGATTGACCGATAAAAAAATAATAATAAAATGAGAGAAAC
>OY744522.1:187189138-187194138 GCA_963556195.1 Sepiola atlantica
ATTTGAATTATAATAAATTCTAAGAATACGGGCTTTTTTGATAAATGATGAAATAACTGTGTTCTTATGTTTCTCGGTTTCAATCAGTTAATATTTTGTTGTTTTCTAAATAGTTATTTTTTTTATTTTAATATCGAAGATTAGTTGACATACAAAGATATGATAAAAGTAAACAGACCTTCCTCCAAAAGGTTCATACATCTTTATACATACGTACATACATACATGTTTATACATGTATACATACATGTTCATACATATTTGTACATGTATACATACATGTTTAACTCTAACCCCCATCCTCCTAAAAAGTCAATACATGTTTAAAGTTCTAAACATTAGTCATTTTCTTTTGTGTTTATCATACATGATAAACGACTTCGTCAGGATGAAGTGTGATCGTCTTGGGACCTTATTGTAGCGTATCCAACAACCTTTGTTTCTACCATCTTTATCCTGAATCTCATTTTCGCAACGGTGTCGTCATTTGTGTCCATTACTCACTTGTACAAGTGATCGGCATAAATTTGGTTCAGTCTGGTTTGAGTTCTAACACAATCTCTTCGTTTCCGTGACTGATAGTTAATTTTCCGCCATCTTTGTCGACAGCCAACAATCGGAGCCATACAAAGCAGCAGTAAAATGTTTGAAACCTCGGTACTCTATAACAGTTGCCATTTTTCTCCAGCAGATATCAATTTGTCATTGACGTTCTTTCTGCAAACTGATGAAATATTTATTCCACATCAGACTACTGTTACAGTATGATGTCCAGGCCTCTGCTCCATATCTAATACGTGATATCAAGCACCTGTAGATAGTTCAAAGACTGGCTACTTAAATGGTTCTGGGTCTATGGGATCTGTCCTATGAAATCCGACTCAAGAAACTTCACCTTTTCTCTCTTTAGCACCGACGATCTAATTTTGACCTACAATCTCCTCAACGTTCATTACGATATACCTCAGGATCTATTATTCACTTCTGCACCAGAAAGAGGTCTACCCGGACGCCACAAAAAAAAGCTATTTCACCGCACAATTTCGATTGAACCGGAAGAGGGCCGCTTTCTTAATCAGGATACCTGAACCTTGGAATAGTCTCCCAATAGATATAATAAATGCGCCAACAACGCAATAATTCAAAGTGAATTTTGACAGGTGCTGGGCTACTGTATCCTTTTCTGTGTAAAACTTTACTACCCTTTCCTTACATGACAACTGAAACATGTTTGTTTTCTTTTTTGCCAAATTAATTGAATTGAATATATCACCATTTATATATGACATGGAGGAAAAAAAAAGCATTGGAATTGTTAGTTCTAGAGGAGCCAGATTATTGGCCAGTCTGATGGTGGACTGAATCATTGTTAAACAATAACCATATGATTGTCCGATTCAATAGATAGGAAAAAATAATAAATACCCTCTTGCCAAAGGCGAGCAGGATCCTCTGACAACAGTCGCGTTTATAAGTAGCGGGACTGGTGGAAATTCCACAACTGTATCCTTTATCTGTTCTGCGGAAAAAAAATCTGCATTCTATGGACGTCCAGTGCGAATGCCGACCTCACGATATTATTGTATCACTTTTGTTCAAACTGAAACATGCTTAGCTAAGTATTCTGATTAATGTAATCTCATAGGTTATGGGGGTCTATCTCCAAAACGCTTGTAAGAGTTTGTGACATACTTCCATTTTATAGACATTCGGCGTGAACGCAGACTCGACGATATTATTGTAGTATCTCTCGACATAACTGGACGACAAAGTAAGTGTATTTTAGTTAACATTTCATTCTCTCCACAACAGCAGCAGCAGTCGATAGAATCAAAAAAAATTCTTCGTTTCTCATTGCATCTTCAACGATCAGGGAATATCATCTTTTAAAAGGGAGCGGAGGTGATAACGTAGTACGGACTTGGTGTATTATTATATAGATAATGTCTTTGTTATACATGTGTGTATATATATGCATATGTATATATATATATATATATATATATAGGGTGGGCAAAAATAAGGGTCCTATTTTTAAAAATTCATAACTTTTTTATTTATTGATTTTTTTCTTTTCTTTTAGAATAAGTAAAGGACCCCTTCCGAAGCAAGCATGAGTCGTATTAGCCCTAAGGAACGTACCCTCATTTAGAAAACATTATTTTTGCTTAAAAAACTCAAAACAGTGTAAAAAACAATACTTTAGTTTTTGTAAGTTTTAAGAAGTGTTTTTCGGCTAAAATTTGTTTTGTTTATTTCAAAAAATCTCGGAAGGGTCAGTCTACACACACATAAAGTTTGGTGAGTTTAACTTTTATTTTGTGGAAGTTATTCAAATTTAAAGATAGGACCCTTATTTTGGCCCACCCTGTATATATATATATATATATATATATATATTATATATTTTTTAAAAATTCATCCTTTTCCCTTTTTCTGTTCTTAAATATATTCACTAAAAGTCAAATGCTGTATTTTTAATATAAATTAAGTGCTAAGTAATATAAATTTATATATCCGAAAAACCTAGAATAAAACTATAAAATAAACAACTTTCAAAAAAATTTACATAAATTAAATGACTGTTTTAAATAAATAGAGTTGTTAGGTAATAAAACTAAAAACTTTAATATATACGATATTATAGGTACCTTTAGAATCGTATTATTGTTTGTGTGAACAGCTGTTTGACCTTCTTCAAAAGTGAGGTGCATCAGCTTAGCGGATATCGGTAAAATGTATTTGCTGTTGTTAATGAATAGAGAGGAAGTAATTCTACAGGCCATACAATGAATAGATTTAGTTGGTAGGAGATGAATGTTAATATTATTTGCTTATAAAAAAGGATTGAAGCATGTTATTTTTGTAGTAAGCCTGACAAACTCCTTTTCGGATTAAAACAAACTATTTTGTAGAGCTTTACTACAATAAATGTTTTATATTACTACAAAGCTTTAATCATTCATTTAAGATAGAAGTGCTGAATATATATATATATATATATATATATATATATATATATATATATATATATACACATATTTATATATATATATATACATATTTATATATATATATATATATATGTGTGTGTGTGTGTCTGAGAAAGTATCGGGACCCAGCGTGCATCCCCTAAATGTACAAAAAGTAATGTGCCTATGTTACTCACTTGGTTTCCTAGAATATATATTCCTAAATGCATAACAATGTGCTTATTAGTTTAGGATATTATCATTTGCACACAAGTATATACACATACCTAACTCTCTCTCTCTCTCTCTCCTTATATGTATATATATATATATATATAATTTTATTAATTTTATACGACATAAAAGTAATCCATAGACACATATTTCTGGCTAACAGCCGTAATCAGCCTGTCTTACTTAGACAGGGATCGAACCTTCGGTATTGATGTCTATAGTCCAGCGTTTTACCATCGGACGAAAAAGGCCTGTCTAGAAAGATGTACGATTTTTATCACCTAAATATTGATTGTATTTTTATATTATAATTTTTATTGCTGATTGCTACGTTCGTTGTTTTTTGCTCTCTATTATGTCCATTGTCTCACTTCCTAAGTGAGTAAGATAGAGAAAATTGCATTATTAGTCGCCCTTAAATTTAAAGGACGTAATATATATATTTTTTATTAATTGTATATTAATCCATATTAAAAGTAATCCATAGACACGTGTTTCTGGCTCACTTATATATATATATATATATATATATATATATATATATATATATACCTTTTTCGCTGTTTCCAGAGCCCTGTTTATACTTCATAGAAGGTTTAATGAAGGGAATTGTTCCCGAAAGCTTCCTACAGACTATCCCCTAAAATAAAAATACCGATAATGGGACTTACTGTATTTTTCTTTGTACATCGCTCAATAAATTAAGTACGAAATTGTAAGTTGCTCGTTGATTTTTGTTTATTTATTAATTTTTTCATTCATTCTCAGTCTTTTATTCTCTATTATCATACTTTTCCCTCCCATCTGTATTCTTATTATTTTCCGGTGACTGATTACACACACGCGCGCACACTATATATATATATATATATATATATATATATATATATATATATATATATAAACGATAGAGAAAGGAATAACAATACTTTTGGCATAACGCTACTTTATTATTGACACTATTGTCAAATGCGGTGTTATAGAAAACACTATTATTGTAGGGAAATAAATGACATTTGTTTACTCATATACTATATGTGTCTGTGCGAATGAGATCAAAGAATTTCAGAAAAAGGATGTATTTTCATAACAAAGCATGAAATTGAAAAAAAAAACGTACTATTTTATGGAAACAGGTACCATGTAAGTAAATCATTATTATGTGTTCTTCTTAGATGTTTTCCTCGTATGAAACAATATCTCGTTTCCACGCGCGACAGCCAGGTACTTCATGGATGAATTTTTTATAATCGCTAACAGACACCGGTAGATATACATGATTGCAAGAACTGGAAGCTGCAATCGCAGATTTCAATCTTGATGAACGACGCGAAAACAAATAGAAAAAAAGAAAAAAAACTAAAAGTACTATCTGAAAAAAAAAACAGCGTTAAAAAAAACAGACATCGCAGAGCGTCGTGTCAGTGTTCGATTGGTTTATTCTTTGTCGAACATAAAAGATATTAACCAACCAACTCTTGCGAAACCGTTGATGTTGAAAGCTCAATCTGACGTCAGACTCTTTTGTGATAGTTTTTATTTCACAATCAAGACAGTGAAGGTGAAAAACAATCGCTTTTACTCTGACTGACGTCGAGTGAAAATAAAGCTCAAACAGTTTTAATAATAGGTGTTCAACTGTTTGAAAAGGTTGCAGTAACGAGTTAGTTCTGAAAACAATAGCCGGTTACTTATTTAGATGTTTACAGACAAGTATACATGATCAATATGGAATAAATACTAGACGAATATCCGTCCCAGGACGGGTAAGATCAATTTCCTAAACAGAAAAGA
>OY744522.1:187199138-187231638 GCA_963556195.1 Sepiola atlantica
CAGTTAATAAACTTTATTTCAAAACGGAAAAGTTTTCAAATTCATACAGAGAATGCGATTGGAAGAAAATGTCACGTGCAGAGAACAACAAAACGAGGAGAAAAAGGAATGCGAGGAATGTTATAAAAAGAGAAAGAAGAAGAAGAAGAAGAAGAAGAAAGAGATACCAATCAACCAGAATGTTGGGAACGTCAGCTGAAGAAGACGAAACGAAGAAGAGAAAGCGAGAGCAAATGTGAGAAAGGGTAAATCGACATGTTTTTGTCGAAACCTATTAAAGAATAAAAAAAAAAAAAAAAGAAAAAGAGAGAGAGAAAAAATCAGTGCTTAGATATCGCCTGCTGATTGAATTCGGGCTGAGAACGTCAAAAGTCTACAGGATTAGTAGTAATTGGAGTAGTTATCGTCGAGGGACGAAACAAGGGAAGAGGAGGAGGCAGGGGAGGGGAAGGGGGAAGAAGAGAGACAAGGGTTAAAAGTTAGCCAGAGTCGTATTCATTTAGATTCATCTCGTATAAAATCGATCTAGCCGTAGGAAAATAAATATTATAGAAGCCTTGTCTTTGGGCAATGGTGTTCTTATGACATAGGATCAGACAGGATTCTGTGAGACGTCGACGTTTGGTGTCATGAATATTTTTGATAGGGATTGCCTTATGGGTATTGAAGTGGTGGCCGTAAGAAATCATATGAGTGCATAGTGCATTTGAGGTATCGCCGTTTTTTATGGCACGATTATGTTCATATATTCGTTTCTTCAACGGAAGTTGTGTCTCGCCGAAATATATTTTTCCACAGTCGGCGCAGGGAATAGTATAAATACCAGCTGTAGTGGGTGATGAAAGGACTTTATTTTTGTTTTTATGCATTTGTAAAATGTTTTTGATGGTGAGTGAGGTAGCTTGGATAATTCTAAAACTATGTTGTGAAAGCGAAGAAAAGAGATGTGTGTTACGAGAGTTAGTGGGAAGGAAAACATTCCTTAATATGGATTGTGTTGTATTAGGAGATGTATTAGTATTTTTTATCTTTTTTAGATGTATTTGAAACGCTTTCTTTTTAGCGGAAAGAATGACGTGTTTGGGATATTTTAAAGTAGTTAGAGAGGATTCTATTTTATTATATTCCTGAGTTAGTTGTTGAATTGCTTATTCTTTATTCCATTTTTATTTTTTACATATTGTCTGAAACATTGTTTCTTTTTTCCCATATATATATATATATATATATATATAGAGAGAGAGAGAGAGAGAGAGAGATTAATACTTGTTAAAGGTATAATACAATATATATATATATATACATATATATGAAATAAAAATAAAATAAGCGGTAGACCTAAAAAAAAGCTGAACGTTTCGCCCAAATGGGCTGTTTTCTCCGTTACAATTTTTTTTATCTTTGACTCTATACACATTTATATATCTTCCCTCTGTACATGAACCCTACCATTATATATATTTCTCATAATTTATAGACTTTCTCGTCTTTTGTCATTTTTTGCATTTTTTCGTTCGCTCTTGACAAAGCCCATTTGGGCGAAACGTTGAGCTTTTTAGGTCTTCCGCTTATTCCATTTTAATTTCATACCGTCGGATTATTTTATCCTTTCATCTATTCCTATATATATATATATATATATATATATGTGTGTGTGTGTTTGTGTGTATTAGTACCTCTTGTTGTTTATATACCGCCTTCACACCTTCAATTATACTGTTTTCTGCATCGAATTTTGTTTTTTTATATTAATCACGCACGCACATAAATCATCTCCCGATGTTGCATAGCCTAACAAAAAGCACATTGAATATTTTGTTGAAACTTTTTTTTTTCAAACAAAATATCGTTGCCTTTGTGTATGTTGTCTGCATGCCGATTCCTCTTTCGGTGTGTGAGAAAGAGAGAGCTAGCACCCTAGTTTACGAAGCGCCACGGTGTCTCCCTCGTGTCTACCCACTGACTAACTCATTGACTGTTCCTGAGTGTACTTTTATTCAAATGTCTCCTCATCCCCCGGCATGCATTCAAATCACGTGATTATTTCATTATGTTTATTTCTACTTCGACAAAAAAAATGGTGGTTAATTCTGCTGAACATACGATTTTCTCATGTTAATAATTGTGGCACAATACCGCATCTGATTTGTGCAACTGCATTTGCAATTGCACGAAAAGGGTCAAGTGTTTGTCATCAGCATAGTGCGTACTTTTTATTATAATAAAACACCATTTGGCTAAGATCAAAGTGTAGTATCTGTTCCGATGGATACTACACCCCATAGACTCGTATTGTCTTGTCCTTCGGGACTTGATTTACGCCGGTCTATGGGATTGTCCTGTGCAGTTCTAGGAGGTCCACCCTCCCAGGCTTTGCCTCCCCTCTTTGGGGAGGAGTAAGTTAATTGCTTACTGCTTGAGGCGCCCCTACCGGGGAATGCCGACGGGGCTGCCCAGGCAATTTTTAATGGTCAGAGTGCTCACCTCTCGGGCGCTGGCTTTTCAACCCCCACTTTCCGACCCGACATTGGGTCACATCTTGTGGGAGTAGGATAAAATTGACCTTGTGCCTAACTCCTGGAGAGGAGTAAATAATACACCCTTAAAGTAGATACTGTATAGATTTTAAAAGCTGTCCAAATATTTTTTTTATATATCCACTAGAAGAATACCTGTTCCAGGACGAGTAAAATAAATTCCCTGAGCAGAAGAGTTTTGCACCACTTTCATGTCCCATTACGAAGACTAAAATATCAACATATAATGATACTAAACATTATGTCTTGAACCCTTATTCCAATTTTGATCTAAATCTATTACGTGATTTTGATATTAAAAAAATGTCTAAAATTAACGCTTAAACTTACGACGAATTTTGAATATAAGGAATCCTACGTAATTAGTGTCTTATGACTAGGGATCAAATTCAATGCAAATCTGAAATATCTAAATCTTAAAATCAGAGGTTATGTCTATATTATGCTCTCTGAAATCCCTTCAAAAACTCAAAAGAACCTAAAATTCGAGGAATGTTTATTAATTCAACCAATTATAATTTTTTAGAATAATCAGAAGTATCTAGATTTTAACAAAGAGCTTCCACTTCCTTTTTACCGCTTTGCATAAAACTAAATCGACCTAAATATAGCCAACATCATGGCCCTTTATGCAAAGCAGCTGTGTTCCAAACTCCATAATGTTCGGTTAATTAGTTTGAGAGTTAATTGCATAATATAAATATATACACACATTTTACTTTATATAAATAGTGATCACGATAATAAATAAGGTATTTTCTTAAGTTGAACAGTTTGTTTAAGTGTTCAGATTAGCCGCATGTATTACTTATTGTTCTATCATTCTATCTGAAAAGAAACTGATCTTTTAATCAAATACTGCTGTCTCGTTACATCTCGGTTTCTAAATGTACTTATACATTAGACCCCGAAGGTGTACATAACATTAAAATGAAGAGCTCTAGTATTGCACTATTAGGATATAACGTGAACCTATTGTTGTTTATAAAAATGTATATAAAAATATCTATATGTAATCTGGGTGCGTGTGCATTCGTATGTGTATAAGGATTACGGAATTATTTGCCTTTATATTTAACATTGTTTATTTCATATTGTTATGTGTTCATATGCACATACGTATCTGCCATTCTCCCTATTTTTATAATCCATATATATGTACATACATATATATATATATGCATATATATATATTTACATATCTAAATTTACATACACATAGATAGATAGTTATTTACATACATATATATATACATACATATATATATATTTAAATATATATATATACCTATATATATATATTTAAATATATACATATATATATATATATTTAAATATATATATATACATATATATATATATTTAAATATATATATATACATATATATATATTTAAATATATATATATATACATATATATATATATTTAAATATATATATACCTATATATATATATATATATATATTTAAATATATATATACATATATATATATATATATATTTAAATATATATATACATATATATATATATATATATATATATATTTAAATATATACATATATATATATATACATATATATATATATATATATATATATACATATATATATATGCATATATATATATATATTTACATATATATATATATTTACATATATATATACATACATATATATATATTTACATATATATATACATACATATATATATATATATATTTACATATATATATACATATATATATATTTAAATATATATATATACATATATATATATATATTTACATATATATATACATACATATATATATATTTACATATATATATACATACATATATATATATATATATTTACATATATATATACATATATATATATTTAAATATATATATATACATATATATATATATATTTACATATATATATACATATATATATATTTACATATATATATACATACATATATATATATTTAAATATATATATATACATACATATATATATATTTAAATATATATATATACATACATATATATATATTTAAATATATATATATATATATATATACATATATATATATTTAAATATATATATATACATACATATATATATATTTAAATATATATATATACATACAAATATATATATTTAAATATATATATACATACAAATATATATATTTAAATATATATATATACATACAAATATATATATTTAAATATATATATATACACACATATATGCATATATATATATATATATATATAGTTTTATTTGTGTGTAAGGTATTGGATTATTAAGAGAACACAACTTTTTTGCACAGAATAAATAAAAAATATTTCCAAAAATATTCGAATTTTTAAATCTTGTTTTTATCATCTCTTCATCTTCTAGAATTAAAAAAATATATAAACGAAGCAATACTTTTGATTTGTCTAAACATATATCTACATAAAATAATATTACTTTACTTATTAATGTACATAATACCATTTGTCATCTTTATGCAGGATTAAACTTTTAGAAAAAAAGTAAAACGATTCAATCTTCCCCCACGAAACAATAAATATATTCGAATGTCAAATGAATATATGCACGTGAAAATTCCATAACACATCTGTTGTTTATTATCTAGTGTTTCTGGGATGTAGTGAATAACCACGTTACTCATTGGTAACGCAAATTGCTGAAAAAAACGTTCACGTAGCACTGAACCATCAAAATAGTCCGGGTTTTGAGACGGTCATCCTTTACGTAGGATTGAACCGTCAAAATAGTCCGCATTTTGAGACAGTCAAATCTCTGTAATCTGAAACTGATCCGTTATTGTCGGCCTGTGACTGGTTTGTGCAGATCACAACGGAACAATATTGTCTGTTATCTTTGTTATAGTTCCAGGTTGGTAGTCGACACTTGGCTTGAAAGACCACTAAGACTAGATGTTACATTCATCACCTGATATTTCCAAATGGTCGGTACTTAGATAAGTGATGAGGTTCAACGTCGCTTAACTTAGCGATTCTTAAAAGAACAGATGTGTCAATGTGATTATAACAGAAGATAGTACATTGCTGAAAGGTGGAAAAACTACGGAGACCCTAACAAAAGTAAAGTATTGAAAGGACGAACTTGTACTTGCTGAGCTATTGCGCTATTATGATAGCACGGTGTATTTTGAAATCAGTGGAGTCTGAAAAGCGTAGTTTTTTTAAAACAATTTGAAGCATCGAAAATTAGTCCTGTAACACTGAACCGTCAAAATAGTGCGCGGTATTTTTTGACAGTCAATTAGTATATACAATTTAATTATTTGTAATCACAAGTTGCTATACCCTCTCTTTCTCTTTCACACACATATATATATATATATATATATATATATATATATACAGGGTGAGCCAAAAGTAGGTGGACAGTAAAAAACATTTTCTGTCTTGATTTACACAGCTTTGAAGTCTGCCTTTTACGCTTCGACAAAAAAAATGTTTTTTACTGTCCACCTACTTTTGGCTCACCCTGTATAATATATATATATATATATATATATATATATATGATGTATTAAAATCGGATAGATTGTATTTTCCTTTTTAAACATGTTATTTAGAACTTTATAATAAATGAGGCTAAAAGCCGTTAAAATCAAGTTTAGATGGGATATCTATTAATAAAAATGAAATCAGAACATGTTGTTTTCATTTTTACTTTGACTAATTATTTCGCTAGATACCTAGCTTCGTCAGAGTATGAGATTGTAACAATTCCGTATATTGGTAGTTGTCTGTAAGAATGGAAAATGGGCGTGGTGTTGTTATTGACTGCTCACTCATTTTTAAAATATGAGGTGACGCGCTTGCATGCGATATTTGTATTAAAAAAGAAGAGCTCATATTTTTTTCTTTTAAAAACATCTTTCCAAGAATCTAATTATAAATGAGGCTAAAAGCCTTTAAAAATATGTTTAGGCTGTAGATCAAACGATATATATATTATATTAGTATTTCATGTATCCACATAATTTTTTATGAGGATATATAATTTCTTATGTATCAATTTTCAGTATTTACTTCAACAGTGCTCGATGCGTAAGTAGAGCTAGGTAGTAAGCTATGAAATTATATTTATGGCAATTAAGCTACACAGAGGCTCTCGCGTTTTATCCCCGGTGGAATCTTCAGGCTATATATATATATATATATATATATATATATATATATATATATATAAATTGTGTGTGTATTTAGGCAGAAATTGTTGAACATTACAGAATTCTCTGGCTTTACGATCCCTTTGCTTCATCTTTTCGATTCTTCTGATAATCTTTTTTTTTTGTTTCATCATCGAAACAATTAATAACGATTCTAAATATGTCACGAGTACTTTCGATTCATTCACGAATCCTCTGTAGGTGACATTAAAAAATGATGAATGAAAAGCTATAGAAACAAATCCAATAAAACCAACTGAGACATTGCATGACTTGATCTATCGAGTTAGTAACGAACCGGTGTCGTACCAGCTTGGAGTCTACAATTCATAATCCAAGCGAGCGGCACAAATGGTACTTCTAAAATAAATAGCATTCACGGTAAAAACTTTTAAATGTTTTTACTAGTTTTTAAGTAATATTGACTGATTCTAATAGTTTCGTTATAAATTACTAACTAAAACAGGGATGTCAGTTGTACTTTTTAAATATTGGTTAACTGAGCCGGTATTTGACATAGACATTGTAAAGATACGTGAAAGAAAGAGATAGTTGAATAGAAGATGTATGTAGTGTTCAACAATGTATTCCTTAATACACAGACATATATTAATTATCACCAGGCAGCTGTTTTGTTGTTTCCGGACTCATTGGTGTGACTCGAAGTAGCAAGCGTATCAACCTAGAGATTAAAAACCAGGACAGATCACTTTAACTCGTGGCCTGTTGTGCCGGATGTCTTACTGTCTTACTGTTAAACAGGTCGCAATTGAAGAGGGATAAATTATTATTATTATTATTATTATTATTATTATTACTATTATTATTACTATTATTATTACTATTATTATTATTATAAATTTACGATACTGGTAACGTCAAAAATATTTTTACGGATTAGGATTGCATTACACTAAGTGGAAACATATTTTCCCTTACTGTTTCATATATATATATATATATATATATATATATATATATATATATATATATATATATATATGTTTCTCTACAACGAGCTTTTTAAGTTTTTCTGTAAGACGTGTTGTTAAAGGTGCTTAAAAACAGACGTTTTGGATTAGCTTTATTAATTTATAAAATGAAAAATAAAAAGTATTTCCAAAATGTTTTGGAAACGATCGTACGCTATACTGGTCTTGATGCTCAAATTCTTGGAACAATTGTAATGTTTTAATTCATTGAAGCTTTATATATATATATATATATATATATATATATATATATATATATATATATATATGAGAAATGAAAAAGAAAAACCAAAAGATGTTTTTTTATGTATTCATCAACCTTTCGTCTTTATTTGTAAGACTTCTTCAGGATGATAATTTAAAGAAAAATGTCATGCAAGTACATAGAAATATTGGGTTGATATGATGGGTTGATGGGAAGTATTAGCCACTATTGGGAGCGCAGGATCAAGGTCCGGGCTTAGAGAAGTCGGTTAGTGGCAGAGAGTGAAATGAATGTGGATGGCTGTGTGTGAAAAAGGGAAGGGGTGGGAGTGTTAGTGAATTTGTCTTAGGGTGGGAGAGAGGGGAGAGGGTGCTGGGGTTTTTGTCGTGGTGAGGTGTAGCATGGATTTTGAGGGGCTGGAAGCTGTGTGTTTTTGGTGTGTAGGTGTGGTGATCCTATTAAGGGCCGAAATAAAGACACGGAAACACAGGGTTACAGGAACAAATATATATTATTAAAAAAAAAAGAATATATATATATATATATATATATATATATATATAAGAAGTGGTATTCTGGACTGCCAGTATAGAACTGGGGTGGAAGAAGTCAGTGAGTTGGAATGCTTCTCGCATTTTATTATGGATGGACGAGTCCATTTGGTCTTCGTACAAGTACGGCACCATAACACCCACCTTTCAAGCCTTACTTCCTCAGGAGTCTTAGAAACGTTTCCTTTTCGGATTCATCTCTATGTAGTCCGGAGTCATTCGTCTTATTTTGGGCTGACGTTTCTGTGTGTCTACCTGGGGTGCTGGCAAGTTGAAAGTGTCATATATCACGTCCATCACTTCTTTACTTGTGGAGAACTGTCAATGTCATTTGACAGGGTTTTTTTTCATCTGATTCAGATGTCTCTTATACGAGAACTGTGGTCCTTTTATCATATAGACCATTTTCTTTAAGTTGAAATTTGGCAGCCATCTTAGTGCAGCGCCTAAAACCGCCAGAAAAAAACTCGGGAAAATGTTCTCGTTGTAGTTTTTCCGACTCTGTTGCTTGACTATTTATTTTTTTACAAAATGTATTTATTTGCAATTTCCATGATCAAATGCCTGCATCCAGTTCGAACCGAAAAAATTATTTGAATCCTTCAGCACCAGTAGTTTTAGTTTTTTTAGTATTTCCCATTAGTAACACATTTGTGATTAATTCTCCTTCAAATTTAATTCTTTCCCAAGTCACTGTGCTAGCCAGCCTGTTTCTTCTTCATAAAGTGGGTTTATTTAAGATTCTCCCCGTATGTAAATTTATTATGGAGACATATGAACCCGAATCCAATTGAAATTTTATGTTTTTATTCAGGATTTTTACCTGTAAAACTTTTCTTATGTTCATGCATGTTTTATTCTTTGTTCTAGTGGCTTGAACTCGCGTTTTATTTCCTCTGCCTGTCTTGCAGTGCGAACTTTTATGTCCGACCTTTTTGCAATTCATACAGGACTTAGAACGGTAAGGACATTCATTGTACCAATGTGGGCTATCACAGCGTGAACAAGGGCTCGGTGGCCATTTATTGGTCTTTTTACCTGGTTGACTTGTATTTGCAGCATAAAAATCACTATTTCTGTTTTTTCATAAGGTTGATCTTTTGTTTTTTATGTACTTATTTATATGCGCAATGCCCGATAATTCAATGTATTTTGAGTCCTGTTTTACATTGATAAATCTTTGACAGTCCTCGGACAACTTTTGGAGTGTAAGGCTTGGTTCATTCTCTAATTTATTTAGGACTCTACGCCTAATCTCTGTGTCATTTCCTGAGACTAACCCTTGTACGAAAAATAAACACTTGAAATTATCGGCACTCAATTCAGCTAGTTTAAAGTCGTCACAATGTTTGTTTACTATTGATGCAAATGTAGCGTAATCCACATCGTCTTTTTTTTTACCTGGTTTATGCACTTCCAGCGTTTGTGAAATAACGTGGTCTTGGGACCGAGCAATTCCGTTAATAATTTTACCACTTCTATAAAAGTTAAATCGCTAGTTTTCCGAGGTAAAATGAAATCCACGAATTTTGTATGTTCCGTGGTACCTAGTTTCCTAAGTAGCAGGCGAACCTTTTTTGAGTCAGCCCATTTTTCGCAGTCAACTCTATATAAATTTTCATATCTTCGAAAATATGTTGCGACGGTATTTTCTTCCGAATATGTGAAATTATCGATGGCGTTCCACACGGTGTTCTGCGAAAACACGTTGTCACTTAAATTCCCTTGGTCTCTACGCGATATTGTTTGTATAAGTGTTTCCAATCTGTCGTCATTTGTTTTCTTTTGCTGACACATCTTTATAGTTTGTTCGAGGAGAAGCTTTTGAAACTTTTCTTCAGTTTGCTGTTGTTTTTTCATTTTGCTCGAGTAAAAGTTTTTGAAATTTCTCCTCAGCCTGTTGTTGGGAGATTTGAAATTTGGTTAATTCTGTGATGATTGACTTAAGGTCTTCTATAAGTAATGTATTACTTTTTTTATAGAAAATGACTATTTTATCTTTTAGTATGGCTTTGTAAGACGGTATTTTCCTTAGATTAGCGCTTGTCAGACGCCATCTTAGTTGTGAAAAGATTATGAAACCTTATTTTTACTACGCTTTATGCGTTTTAGTTTTTGAAAAGAAAAAAAATACTGTTTCACAATATTTTTCTTTTCGGTGTAAATAAAATCATATATTCCCTGATTTGTAACATATTCTAACAGAGTCGGAATAACAATGTAGGGAGAGAGAGAAAAAAAACTGATCTTTTTTTAAATTATGGTTTATCGTGCTTTTTTGTTGTTTTTTTTCACCGATAACTAGTTTTGAGAACTAGACAATGTGTATTCTATTTCATCAAGTTCCTTTAATTTGTTTTTTTTTAAAGTTCCGGCAAAAATCCTTTGCTGTTTTGTTTAAAATCCAACGTCGTTTTTTTTTTCTATTGTAACTCGTCGATAGTTTCGTTGTGGTTTCCCGTATAAGTGTGGGTACTTTGTCGACCGTTAGTTGGCGACCCGTGTCAGTTCGAATTGCCTCGTCGCCAGTTTGTTGTGACCCTATTAGGGGCCGAAATAAAAACATGGAAACACGGGGTTACAGGAACAAAGATATATTATTGAAGAAAAAGAATATAAGAAGTAGTATTCTGGACTACCAGTATAGAAGTGGGGTGGAAAAAGTCAGTGAGTTTGAGTGCTTCTCGCATTTTATTATGGATGGACGAGTTCATTTGGTCTTCGTACAAGTACGGCACTATAACAGTAGGTAGTATCATAGTTTTGGAAAAAAGATTTGAAGAAATAAAGATGATTTGAAAGTGGGCGGGGTGGGGTGGTAAGAGTGTGAAAGAAGTAGTGGAAAGGGTAAGATAGGTGAGGGGGAGAGGGGAAATTTTATTGTGGTTAGGTGTGAAATTTTTGGAGGGTAGGAGTATTGAGCAGTTGGCTATGTCAGGAACGTGTGAATATAAGTAAGTTAGAAGGAAAGTGTTGAAATGTACTGTGAATATTGCAGTGAGAGGAAGGAAAAAGAAAAAAGAAGGGGGGAATAAGTAATATTAATTTTGGCGAGAAATAAGAGAAATGTAGTTTTGTGCAGGCAGTGTTGATAGTTTGAAATTAAATTGAGGGCAAAAGGGGTTTAAATATCTAAATATTTGTGAGGGTGTCTAGATTGTGTTCAATGGGGAGGCTGTTGTTTGTACTTAAGTGGTTTAGATTCGTATATCTGGGGAGGAGTTTCCCTCCCCACATACTTTCTTTCGTGCGTGAGTGTGTATGCGGGGACTTGTATATAAGTACAATTGAGAGCGAAGAGAAGAAAGGTTAGCCATTATCTAGGTTTAGTTTTTGTTCGGTCAGGATAATTTTGCTTATTAAGGACAATAGATTGTAGAAGCCATTTCGTTGTCTGATGGCGTTGGAGGCTGTGATTAGTGCAGTTTCCAGTACTCTTCGTCGAGATTTGTTATGAATGTATTTGGTGATTTTGGCCTGTTACAAATTTGAATGCATGATCGTGCTTTAATATATGGGAAAAAAGTGCATTGATATATATATATATATATATATATATATATATATATATATATATATATATATATAACATATTACACGTATATTATTTTTAGTATTTACTTCACTAGTTCTCAATTTATGAGTAGAACATAGTAGAATACATACACTTATAGCAAGTGAGCTACACATGAATGTATGTATCATTCTGTCATGAAATATTCAGCCTAAATGCATTGATTTACATTCTAAAGTCACGTTTATAGTTAATCCGTGTCCTCTTTAACCTTATACATGTTATTATCTCGGTTCCTTTCAATCAACCAATGAATTTTACCTTTTATTAAAGAGTTTTTTTAGCGCCCGTTACTTGTAAATGTATTAAAGAAAGTACGACCTTTGCTACAATGGTCCCAGCTATACTGACTCATCCGAGAAAACATGTAGTCCATTTGCTTATATACGTACTAATATAAAATATAGAATCTATATTATTACCCCTATAGAACCTTTTAAGTTTTTTATTCATGAGTTACTTTTCGATGTGCTTTTTGTGTTTAGTTATCCAAACGTAAATTTTATTATATTCCTACAATTTGTTGTTATTTCACATCTACCATTTAGCAAATTGTCCTTAAATTGAGTACTATAACATCTGGGGAGGTGCCGCTCAAAGCACCCTTCTTTATATTGAGGGAGTACAAAACCGACTTAGCAATCTATTGAGCGATATCCTCTTCTCTTCCCTACAGCTTCTTTATCACAGAAGAGACGTTGCTAGTCTTTCTCTGCTCTGTCGTTGTTTTCATGGTATGTTCTCCACTGATTTTTAATCTATGGTTTCTTGTCGTAAAACAGTCACAACAAATCTCGTCTAGCTAAAACCAGTCAATAATTCCCCTTTCTCCCTCTGTATCTATAACTAAACGTAATTTCACTGAACAAAGTTTCTTTTTTGGAACTGCGCGTCTGTGGAGATCAATACCACAGGACTGCTTACCGGCTGGCTACAACATTGCCGTTTTCACGTTCAATGTAAACAAATTCTTGTTAAACCGTCCTTTTAAATAATACTTTTTCTGGCCAGTTATAACCATCGTTACGAATACCCTCGGTGTTTCACAGTCCACTTGATAAACTCATTTTCCTCGAGTAGCCTTTGGGACTTGATAAGCCGTGACACGTTAGTAAATAAAAATGTACTTTTTACATCTTTAAACTTTAAGATTTCTAGTTTCTCGTTCAAACATAAACCACACAGATCGTTCAAACATTCTTTATATTATATTCCACTTTAGGATTCTCCATTCAAATACCAGAAACCGTTCGCTATCTTATATTATCTATATGTTTGCTTATTATAGTTAAATATGCCTTTTTGATTATATCTATTATTTTACTTTGAACGGTTTTTCTTATATGTTTTTTCATTCGGATTTTCAGTAGTATATATTGTGGCTTCGTTGATGATGCTTCTTGCAAAACAGTCATATTGCAGGTAACAATTCACCCTTATTTCAAAGTTACATTTTTCCTATACGACGTATTACTATTTGTGTGTCTTTATTATTTATTATTTCTACTCACAAGGGGCTCTCATACGAGTAATTACCAGTGGTGATAATAATGTCGTCATACCTGCACTGGTGCACCAAGCATTAGCTTGTCCTTCTTGGACAGATTAAAAAAATAAATAGAATTTCTAACCGAATAAGTCCCGCACTGTCTGCCAAGTTCCAAATCCCGTCGCAGTTTTATCCCTGTGCTTGTATTACAAGTACTGTCAAGAATATACTGAGATAAACATATTGCGCTTGTACCCTTTCAACGTATATACCCCGACCCACCCGACTTGCTGCAAAATTCCACTCATTCACTCTAGAGTTCCTTAGAAACCGGTTGATTATCTACTCGAATAACTTCTTTCCTCGGACTCCTTTCGATTTGGAAATCCCTCCCGCTGTCTCCGAACGTACCAACATGCAAATATTTAAATGTAATATAAGCAAATATCTTGCTGCCCCAAATCCCCACCCAGGTTGCCTCTATACATCTGACCCGATATCACAGTATCTGTTTACGCTTCAGTCTTATTTACAAGTCTCCACAAAGTTCCAGTAGTTGTAATTTCTTTTAGAAATCCTTGTAAATCACGTTGCGTTCTCACAAGAGCCATTTATCGGTTATCTCTCGTTTATGCTTGCCGTTGGTTTGCTCTTGAAACTGAGTGACAATATTGTCAATGTTTACAATAGTCTGCTTACTTTTCTAGTAGAGGTTTCGATGATGCTCTTTACCCCCTCGAGCTTGCTGTCCTCTCTGACCATTCATGTCTATTTTTCTGTTACTATGTCACTAAACCAAGGAACACTAACCTGTCAGATATAATTGGAATTAAGAAAAAAGAACATATAAAAACATCATACACGTACAAGGGAAATGAAAATGCAAGAACTTCTATAAACTGCCATGCCCCGCATAGAAAACACATGTGGTGACACAAGACTCGGTTAGTAGGCTGGTTTCAACATTTGAGGATTTTCCTTACAAAATCGGCTGATTTCACTATTTATTATTATTATTGTTATTGTTATTATTATTATTAGCGGGATCCGTGTAAATCACACGAAATGATGTTTTTATAACTAATTATCTTGTGCCTATAAAATATAAAATATAAGATTTGGACTTGTATATATTTTTTTTTAAATAAACAATACATGAAACAATTTACAAAACTTCTTTATATACAATATTTCTAGTAAAGGTAATATTTCGACGACTAAACCTTACTTTGTAAATGTTTTCGATTAAATTAAATTTGGCTCCAATTCATGAATATTTATTTACTCCTCTCCAGGAGTTAGGCACAAGGCCAGTTTTATCTTACTCCCACAAGTAAGCTGTGACCCAAGGTCGGGTCAGGAAAGTGGGGTTTGAAAAGCCAGCGCTCGAGAAGGTGAGCACTCTGGCCATTAAAAATTGCCTGGGCAGCCCCGTTGGCACTCCCCGGCAGGGGCGCCCCACGCAGTAAGCAATAAACTTATTCCTCCACAAAGAGGGGATGCGAAGCCTGGGAGGGTGGACCTAATAGAACTGCACAGGACAGACCCATAGACCGGCGTAAATCAAGCATCGAAGGCCAAGACAATACCAGTCTATGGAGTGCAGTATCTATCGGAACAGATACTACACTTTGATCTTAGCCAAAAGGCCAAGCCAATTCATGAGTAGCATACAAAGATTCGGAAGGTCGTTGCTTTTGATGTAAGCATGACACACAAAATCACACACGCTATATGTGTCTTCCCGGTCATCCCCTCCCTACCTCTCTTCCCCTTCTCCTCGAAATGTAGAAAAAAATCTTAGAGGTTGGTTGGGATCGAACTATAAACCAGTTTTGCCGAAGTCAAAAATACTACGTCGCTAACCGTTGCGCCAAAGGGAAATACTTGAAAATGATTCGAAAATTAGGCGAGTTGAATGTTTTTAAAAATCTAGGCGCGGCACGCATGCACAGAGCTTTTGCAGGAAGCGTGACACACGAACACACACGCTATCGTATTAATATTATTGTTATTATTATTATTTCATAGTTTCAACTTTTAGATGTTTTAGTTGGAGTTTTCTTTTTTAACATACAGTCCATTTGTTAGATTATGGGGCCCTGTATTTCTAAAAAGAGTGTAGATCAACTAGTATTAATTGTGACCGTGGTGAATTTTTTGGATTGAGTGCCGTTTTAACTGACATCAATTTCGGATGATTAAGTCAGTTCCCACGAATGATTCGTTTTGTAAATCATAATAGGTTGACAGGACCTGGCTTACTTCAAAAGATTTGGGGTCATTAAATGTCATGAGAGTGTAGGGATTGTCGTTCATGACAACACAAAGGACTGTGACGTCACTTGTTGTTGTCGGAGCGACAATCGAGAGAGTCCCGTTATGGAAGCTGAGGCGAACAGTCGTCGAGAACGATTCGTCGTGAAAAGAAAAGCGGACGGTTTGTCCAAAAAAATGATAGTCGGAAAAGTTTAGGACTGAGTCTCTAAGATGAGACAAAAATCCACCTATCACCCCCCATCTTGTTAGCAGTTTGGCAAGGTAACAAAAAGTAACAACAATCGAAGACAGCGACTTTCTCCCAGGCGTTACTTAAAGTAAATAAAACCCACTTCCTGATCCTCTCGAAATGTCTTCAAAGCCATTTTTGTCGAACCAAAGAGTGTTGATTTTCAGAATAAAATCACGGCCAGACGAAGGATCGAACAGAGAAAACCCACGGCACAACATTCCACCAGTAGACCACTAGACGACGAAGAGTGAAATTACGGCCAGACGAAATAAGGTAAAATATAAAATGCATTAAGAGTTTGAGGAAATTATTAAAAAAATGAGTTAAGATGTTTGTAATAACTTTTGGTCATCGCATAAATGTACACTCAAAAAGGTCCCCGTTAAAAGAGGCCTCTACCCGATTACATCGGTCCACGCGGTAACGACAAGCGAGTAAAAGTCTATATAAAAGAAGAGACAGTTTAATTGTTTAATGTCGACAGTTTAAAAGCTTAAAAATTAATGTTAAAAACCTGAATGGTGAAGGTTTTGAAAACGCTTCTGGAAAAGGTTTCGGTTTCGAGAAGCGTGGCCGCAAGAGACATTTAATTTTCATTGATAATGTAACACATTCCCTTGACATTGTTATTGTTATTATTATTATTATTATTATTATTATTATTATTATTATTATTATTATTATTACTTCTTTATCATCAAGGGTATTCATACGATAAATTATCGCTCATTAGCAAAACAGGATGTGCTATGGAAATATAGACAACATTTCTAATAATTCACTTCTTTATTGTCTTCTTTATTGCCTTCACTTCCATGCTCTTTCTATGACCTCCTTATCTCAATAATAGATTGGCGGCTGGAGGTATTTGTTGGCATTTAGATGTCACGAACTTCATTAGGAACTGGTTTATATCAAACAATCTTTATCTATTCGTGATAAAATCAAATGTTAGCTTTCATTTGAAGTTTCACGTAAGCAAACATACAAGACGTCATGCAAGCATAATTTTATATTCTATAATTCTACTTATCTATACTATTGCATATGTAGACATGTTGGCACAATACACTACCAGTGTTCACTTACTAGAAAAATAGTTGGTGTTCCCTGGAGAATGAGTGACAAGCTTCCCCAGATTTTCAGTACGCTGCGCTTCTTTCTGTCACCGTTGCAAATCACTTTCTATCATCTGTTTGACTGATATCGATTATGGGTTTATTCTGGAATTGGACTCAAAACAATACTTAATAATTCCACTATATCTCGTCCCCTTCTAGTGGATGTCTGGATGGTGCTCTCTATCGTTGTCTTTCCACGGCCATTTTTCTGCGACACCAAGTTATAAAGATACAACTTCCCTTTTGGCGAGTGAGACAAGTCAAATGATAGGATTTCTATTATGTAGTTATGCCGTTGGTTTTAGTCTCTTTTTATCTGTGCAATATTCTTTCATTTTTAATTGCGTTTACTATTTCATATTCCCTGTGCTTAATCAGTTGGTCTCCGCGCACAAGGATGTCACATTTTTCACCTGCTTGTTTTTAGTGTCGTGTTTTGTATCATGTAAAGCCTCCCCATGATTCTAATTTTTCTAGTGATTTTGACAGTGCCAATATTACCCCCAAGAGGTCTGATAGGCTATATGTATTTATTTGGTGTTTCTGCCTCTTTGATCTTCACCCTGCGATTTGCTGGGACAGTGAACTCTCTTATTTGGCAGTGTTTATTCTTCCCGATCTAATTGTTATGACGAGTTTCTTCATTTATATTTCAATGTTTAAAAGGCTTTTATGCCTTCTATTTTTCAAAGCTATTCACATTTTATATATGTACCAGTTGTATGTAGGTTTAAAATGCAGACGTTTGCATGGTTCCCAGTTGCCTTCCCCATTCAATTATTTTTCTCAGAGCGTTTAGCGAAAGAGGAAACTATGAATGTCTTCCATTTCTCGACGCATGAGACAGAGCATATACACACACACAAACATATATATATGTATCTATCTATATATATATATATATATATATATATATATATATATATATATATGAGATAAAAGGATAAAACAATCCGACGGATGACATTAGAAATGGAACAGTGGAAGACCCATAAGCTCAACGTTTCGCCCGATGTGATGTGGGCTTTTTCAAGAGCGGGTGAAAAGTGTGCTAAAAATGATAACAGACGGGAAGGTCATATAATTGGGAAATATATATAGTAGTAGGGTTTGAATGGAGGAAAATATATGCAAATATGTAAAGTGTCAGAAATAAGTGTGTGAGATGTCAGCATATAATTATACATACATATATATATATTAAAAAAAATTTTTTTTATATATTTAAAATACATATATGTATGCATAAATAAACCTGCAATTTCGAATGTACATAGTAATATAAACGTTGAGCTTATGGGTCTTCCACTGTTCCATTTTGAATTTCATATATATATATATATATATATAAGGAGAGGTAGTTTGCTTGAAGCATTGTGGGTAATACGTATATAGAGAAGTATAAGAAGACTATCACAATGAAAGAATGGAAATATGTCGGCGTTGAAGTAAGACAAAAACAAGTGATTTTAATTTATATATTTTTTCAAAGACTTTTAAAAATATTTTTTCCTATATAGCAAATCTTACTTGATAAGGCAAGACTCTAACACTGTGATGTAATGTGTGTGACCGTGTTCCTTAATATATTTTGAGGAAGACCTCTTTGTCAAATGGTAGGTGTTTCAAATTTTAAAAAAACGTGTGGATGGCAACATTGCTTATAACGCAGTAAATATTAATATCCGCAGCAAATGTAATAAAACTAAAACTATAATTGATTTTTTTGTTTTTATTTTAATTAAATGTAATTTTTTCTGAATATTTTATGTTTGAACCCACCGATGAAGTGCCATACACACACACACACACACACACACACACATATATATATATATATATATATATATATATATATACATATATATATATATTATATATACATGACCTGCCATAATCTTTATCATTCGTTCTTTTTCGCATTATTTTTCTAAACGTTGGCTTCTTAACGATCATAGAGTTTTTCAGTTTTTTAACTGATGCGATGAATGCCTATCCCCTTTTATTTTATGTTCGATCCAAATTGTCATTTAGGATTCAGTATTATTAGATCTGACAGTGATGTAAATAGATAGAGCAAAAAATTTAGATTATCTGTAGAGGCAAATGTCGGATTTTTATAGATAAATTCCGTAGGGGTGTAAATGATACGAATGTGGACTAAAGAATGGGCAAGCTTAGTGGAAATCCTATTTATTCAATTGCGTTTACTTATAAACGAATACAGTTGTAGATGGTATTACCCCACATGTTTATTAGAGTTGTACATTAAATATCAATTAATTTTCGACGAATCGTATGCAGTTATTTGTAATGTGTATTGTTTTAAAGCATTAAATTATCTTAAAGGGGTTGATATATCGTAAGACGTGTAAACTCACGAAGAGAGGTCACGCAGTTCTTAAGAGTAAACGTTTGAACGCAATACGTAGGAGGATTATTATATAAAAATATTTGAAAAAACAATGACATTTTTTAAATAGTCTTTTTATCGTACAACTACGTTTTTTTAAAATAAAAAACAACAATATATTGAGATAAAATAGGAAGATCTCTTTGAAAAAAATAATGAATTTAAAAAATAATAATCCGCAACAAAACGAAAGAAAATTTAACATTTATTTATTTTTTTAAATTTAAAGCGGAAATCTTAAATTTCTTTCTATGATTGCTTTTGTGTTTTACCATGAAGCACAAATAACAAAAATCACTCCGCTGGAAAGAAATCGCTACCACCGCTGCCTAGTTGGCCACCATTTACAGCCTATAATAATGATGATGATAATAATATTTTCTACTCTACAATAAAGACCAATGGGTAGTAATATATATAATATTGTTTACTCTATAATAAAGACCAATGTGTAGTTATATATATATATATATATATATATATATATATAAATAATAATCCTGGTAAAACATCCACAGGGTAGTAATCCAAAGAATTTCAACCGGCTTTATAAAAAGTGCTCAATATCAAATAGCGCTTTTATATATGATTATCTTTATTTACACAGACATGTACAAAATCTGCGACACTGGCATGTCGATGTTATCGATCAACAACTATTATAAACTGAGATCTCATCAAGCAGAGTTAGAATCGGATTTTAACCGTAGATCATATTTGAAATATATATATATATATATATATATATATATATATATATATACATATATATATATGTTAACAAAAATCATATACAGATAACACTTTTTTATAAACATACATCTTCTGTTACTCACGCAAATAATACAATAATTGACAAGTCTCAATACACTAAGAATTAACACAATACAAGCTATATCACGAACAATAAACCAACCACTAAAATAAAAAAATATTTTCTTAAAACCTCTACATATAATGCAGAAACATATACTGTCCCATTCAATAATTGACACAGATATATGTTGGTGAAACTTAATAGGAACTTAGGAGAAGGCTTAAAAAACATAAAATAGACATAAATAACAATTCCATTAAGTCACTATTCTCTCATGCATTACAACCTGATCATTGTTTTAACTTTAAAAAAGTTAGACTCATTAAATTTATTTAAAATAAATCTCGGCGAAGAATTCTTTAATCAGCACTCATTATAAACTCTAACACAATTAAACAACGTAACGGCTTTTACAAGTTATCTCCATTAATCAGTAAATTAATACTAACCGAACACAACCTGAATTTAGATCCAGGCTAGCTAGCTAACATTAAAAAAAACTTTGAACATAACATTGATATTTAAAAACAAAGAAAAGAAACACTCGTTGAACTTCATATTTTGAATTCTAATGTCGATGTTTCGTTTGCAAAAAAATGTACATAACAAAAAGATTATTTTCACATGACAGATGTACCACGTATTTTCAAATATTGACTTCTATGTTTTTCGTCAAATCAGTCATCTTTGGAAATTTTTTAAGACGAAATATTGATGTATATTTAAACATTTTTAGTTTTGCTTTATTTCATTTTCCCTAACGTTGGAATATTAGCATATATAGATATAAGTACTTCGATCTCGTCATGCAAAAGTTACCTAGTAAAAAAATGTGCCTTTTTTCTAGCTCCAGGACGAAATCATTTCAAGTGAGGAGAGGAAGCGAGAAAGTAAATAGCAAATCAGACAACAATTTCAGACTTAACCTGCCGACTGAAATTAACTCGAAAATAATCGTCCTTTCAATAATAAAAAGGTATTTTTTCTTAAGGTCATCGGAAATGATAATGATAATTTATGTATGAACAATTAAATTATGACGTAATTCTATGATTTTATATGAATATTTTACTAATATATTTAAATAAAAAGCGAGTGCGAACACCGGCGAAGCATAATCTTTTTTCCGTCATTGTTGACCAAGGGTGTACATTTATATATGTTATAGTATTAAAAAACACACAGGAAAACAGTAAATGTAGACTCTGCGGACAAAAAGAAGAAACTGTAAACCCCATAAATGGATACAGCAAAATAGCTTAAAACGAATGCAAAAACAGACACGATTACATGAAGGGCAATCCACTGAGAACTATGCAAATGTTTGCACGTTAAACATGCAGACAAATGGTGCAGATAAAAACAGGTGATTGTAGTGGGAAATGAAAATCATTAAATCCCCTGTGACATAGAAATACAAACCGACAAACTGATTGAAGAAAAAAAAAACTATTGTGATAATAATAAACAAGAAATAAAACCCCTTCTAAATGATAGATTTCGCCATCGCTGCAGTTAACGAAGTGAAACATGACGTGACGGAAAATTAATAAAAGGAATGGATCTTTCCAGAACGCTGAAAGGAATATGAAACATGAAGACGGTTACTTTAATACCAATAGTTGTAGGGTGGCTAGTAACCGTTCTGAAGAATCAAAGGAAGAATTGACAACCTATAATACACAGCACTTATAAAAACAGCTGAAGATGAAGGGAAATCTTCGAGTGCAGAAACCAACCAACATAAATTAGCAACGCCAACCAAACATAGGTGAGTTGAAATAAAATAGCACTACGTAAACACAAGTAGACATATAGGTAGCTAGCCTCTCTCTACTGTATCTTTATGTTCATGGTTGGTGCTCGACTGAGCTCCAATCCTTGATATATCCATTTGTAGGAAATTAACCCCAAGAACTCGTCTTCCTACAACCACAGCAAATAACTTTCTTTTCTCTCTCTCTCTCTTTCCCTTTGCCCAAAACCAAACGAAACTTCCATGAACAAAGTTTATTGCATAGAACATCACATCCGAGGGAACAAGATACAACTAAACTGCTTCCAACCGACTACAGTATGGTTGTCTTCAAGTCTAATGTAAACAAATACTTGATGAGCCGGCTTCTTGGTTAATCAATTTCTATTAAGTAATCTTATGTTTGTCCCACCCATTGTTATCCGGTCCTATCGTGGTGGCAATCATTGTCGAACTGACGATCTCTTGAACCATTATCCTCGAGTGGCTCCCTGGCCTTTATAAGGCGGGGACACATTAGTAAAACAAACAAACAAGAGAACTGAAACTGTGAGGGTAAAAACATCAGAAAATTCCTATAATTTGACACCTTTCCCTTGACCAACAATAATAATTTAAAAAATAAACAACACAAAACGCAGTAGCCCCAATATTTATTGACACCACATTAACAAGGAGTCTGAGAAGATGAATAAAGTGATTGGAAAGAAAAGCGCTATCTGCATCTCCACTGGATGAGCACGGAGAGTACTGCAATTTCGAGATGACTCATTATCCCTTAAATACCAGAATTGGCCACGACACATTATCAGCGAGAATTGATGGTAAACGGCTGCTACGAGAACGGCCATCGATTTGCAATAGTGACGGAAAGAAGCAGAGAGTACTGGAAATAGTGGAAGCTTTCACACAGAAATAAACTATTTTTTTTTATTTCGAACAATAAATCGAACATTAATTCTAAATTTAACTTTAACTTAATTTATTTCAAAATGTCTATGCGATTAGTATTCGATTTGAAAATAAAATCTGTGTAGCTATTATTTTTTTGTAACCATTTATCTAAAATGTTTTATTTAACTTTTATTGTTATCACTGCGCCCAGGCAACGCCAGGTAACCATGCTCGTTAAAAATTAAAAATTAAATAAGTCATGGCCCTGGTTTCAATTAAATATCCCTTACATCCCACATAGTTAAGATTCTGTTGAACTGTCGTTTTGTTTTTTTAACCTGTTCTTGGCCTTTTGGCTAAGATCAAAGTGTAGTATCTGTTCCGATGGATGCTGCACACCATACTGGTGTTGTCTTGGCCCTCGGGTCTTGATTTACGCGGGTCTATGGGTTTGTCCTGTGCAGTTCTGGGAGGTCCACCTTCCCAGGCTTTGCCTCCCCTCTTTGGGGAAGAGTATCTTTATTGCTTACTGCTTGAGGCGCCCTACCGGCGAATGCCGACGGGGCTGCCCAGGCAATTTTTAAACCCCACTTTCCCGACCTGACCTTGGGTCACATCTTACTTGTGGGAGTAAGATAAAAACTGACCTTGTGCCTAACTCCTGGAGAGGAGTAAATCAATACTCTATCGTTATTTTCACGCTATGGCCCCCTCCTCTAAGACGTTTACAACAAGAACTCGTCCATCTACAACCACTGTAAATAATTTCACTGTCTTCCCCTGTGTGTACCTAAGACTAAACGAAACTTTCATGAGCATAGTTGATTTCCAAGAACTTCCGGCTGCGGAACATACTACCGCGCGGCTGCTTCCCAGCTGACTACAACATGGTTGTTTTCAAGTCCAATGTTAACAAGTTATTATTGGGTCGTTCACTGCCCAGTTTCAACCATCGTTACCAATTCTCGCAGTGTTGTCTCACCGTCACCTGACAAACTCAGGCCACTCGAAGATAATAGTTACTATGGACCTTGATAAGCAGTGATTCGTAAGTATATAAAAAGTGATTAGTTTTTTTTTTTAATTTATTTACGATACATAAATACTTTCTGGATAACTTAATGTCTAAACTCAATACACATTATTGACGATTCCTTGCATACGATTACTTAAACACAAGTTACTATTAGCTAGAGGAAATTGGGGTTGCAAACTTTCTTAATAGTATTGGTATACAATGGATCCGATAGGATTTGAACCCGGTATGACTGATTTTATAGTCCGTGACGATATCCATGAACGAAAATCAAAACAGACTATAGAAATAGATGGACAGAAAAGTATACGTCCAATTTAGCGTACAGTCTAAAAGCAGGTAGAATTCTGCTCAGTCTTTGGAGGGCATCTCAGGCATTATCTCATCCGTCGGGAAGAGGTAGTTTATTGACGATCGCCTGATGTACCCCTACCTTGGAATACCGGCGGATCCGATTCAATGGAGGGAGCTGGATTGCTTACATAAAAAGATCGACCACGTGTCATGTCAGGTCTTTGGGGAGAAGAACGGTATGTACTTAGCTGGCCTTCAGACTAAAATCAAAATGTAGTACCTGTTTTGTACTAGGGCAGAGGAGAAACCATGTTTTCCCCAATCAAAGTACCTTCTTGAAGAGCTGTATATCCATCAGATTAAACTGACCGCTTACTTAATTCAACCTTTCTAGTCTGAGCCTATTTTTATTTTGGATTCATTCTAGACTGACTCTTTGGGATAGCCGTATATCCCTCACATTAAATAGATCTTGTATCGCATTCGACCCTTGTGTGGAGAAAATAGATAGGGACGGACAAATAGATAGACCGACGGATAGATAGATCAAAGTTTTAAATGCACACTATGACTTTGAATTCTCAAACCGTTCACGTGTCCCGCGATGTGAGTTGAGCGCAGGGAATAAAAGATTATTGGATTGTTTATGTCTTTTGTCGACCAATAACTGACAAATCGAAAACGACCGGACAATTAAGTCGAAATTAGCCAGACCAATACAATTAGCCATGGGACGCAGAGAATCGTCTGTTACCTTTCGCCAAGTAAACGGGGGCGGGGGCAGATCGATGGAATAATGAGACCGTTAATAACCAATTAAGATTCCAACTAATCGAATCGAAAATATTTCTGACTAATAAAGTTTACCAATTTTGATTGTTGGAACTGTTAGCACGAAACGTGTAAACGCTTTCTGACAAGAAAATCATAAAGTATGTTTTTCAATATCACATATATTGAGTGCTATGTTATATCGTCCGTATTTCATAGTTCATGCGTGACACTGTCCTCTTAGTTCTTTCACAGTACGGCTGGTACATTCATGAATGAAAGGATTACAAAGATCTTTGCTTACAAATTTAAAAAAAAGATTTTTTTAAATTTATCTAGCTAGTAGAGTTCCATTCCCTTAACTAGAGATACATTCTGATTGAACTATGTTCGAAGAGAATCAAAGCGCCCTCATTTTGTCCGGACACAAAACTGAATCCGGTGAAGAGGCTCAATTTCGGGGCCTTTATAAAGTGTCATCAATCCTTAGTTGGCATTATCTCAGGTCTACTCCGACCAGAAATGTTATTACCTGCCATGGACTACTATGTGTTTTGAATAGAATTCAAATGGGTATTTCAGGAAACTGTATCCGGTGGTGAGTGCCTCATTTTTTAGATTTGGGGAATGTTTAACCTTCTTTTACTAAGTATTCCATGAAAAATGCCAGTATACCGAAATCATATACCCTTAATAGGGTTAAGATGAAAATTCATACACACTAAATGTACAAAAGCAAGGAAATTCCCAATTTTTTACACTTTTATTGTCATTAATTAAGTGTATGACTACATATCAATCAAACCATTTCATTATCACATCACTACAGTATGAATCTCTATGCATGAGTGGATGAATTCTGTGAGGTGCGCTGAAGAAAAATTCCTACAAGTAAAATACATAGCCCTGTTGTGCTCGCATACCCGTAATCACAATAAAAGTGTAAACATTTGGTTATTTCCTTGCTTTTGTACATTTAGTGTATATGAATTTTCATCTTATTAAGGGCATATGATTTCAGTATACTGACATTAATCATGGAATGTCACTATTGTAAAGGCTATGTCTCAATACAATGGTCATTGTTAAGGTTTTGGGGAATTTTCTGGAAAACTAAGATATATGGTAAACTGAAATTAAAATGCCATAAACAAGACCCTAGAACCTCTATCTCTGCCAAAAATCAGTTGAATCCATCAAATAGTTTATGAGATACAGGGTGGCACATACGTACGTACGTACAACATGATTTCATGATTGAACTTTCTGGATCTCTGGGTTGCCTTGACTAATGATGCTGAAATTCTACACACTTATAGAACCTATCAAATAAAAATGTTGTACAAAGTTTTAACAAATTTGGTTTATTGGTTTTTGAGTTATGATTGATCAAAGAAATGAGATTTCCAGCATAGGCCATTCTTGAGTTGATTACGGGATAGAGCACTCTCGCGCCTCCCTTGATTATTCCAAGATCGACACAAACTGAGACTTGCAGTACCCGCTAGGGCTTCATCTATGATTTACAGATTATCTATTTACAAAACATGTGCTTACAAAAAAATAATCTGCAAAACTGCATGACTAAATATGTGAAGATATTAAAAAACTTGAAGCATACAATATTTTAAAATACTAAATGCGGCATTTAATAAACCGTCAAGAGTTGATATGTCGTAAAAACGACAAACCAATCATTGCTCTGTGTCTTACATTTCGTCTGATTCGACTACAATTTTGACTGTAACTAATATACAGCTTTAGGTGTTTCCGATACTAAATTAAACTAACAACTCACTTATATTTTTCTCGTTAAGGGGTTTAACTGACTCTAAGGTCATAACCCGAAATAATACAAGAGACAATTACAATTAAATTCGTTGCACACTGAATATACAGAGTTACATAAAACGCTAATAAAATTTGCAATCGTTTCTCTCCTAAGTTGGGTTGTGATGATACTCATCAGTTTAAGAATATTATGGTAGTGTTTTGCTAGACATTATCTTTGAAAATAACTCCACAGATAATAATATGGGGGCTAAGGTCCGGTGAGTTTGAAACACGTTCAGGTTCATACCTCTTACTGATGAGACGATCACCTAGGATCTAGGTACCAGGTGGACTGTTTAACATGTCAGGAGTCGTAGTCGAGCGTTTGGGTTATTGAGTTTATAACCATAGTCAAAGTGTCAGATACGTCCCAAGATGGAGTACTGCTGTCACATCTTAGATGTGCCGCTCTGAGCACTCTTCGTTATTTTGACAGAATCTAGAGAATTGATCTTGAAATCTAGTAGGGAAAAGTCTCTTGTGTTATTTACAGCACCTTTCTAACAAAAAGACGTCGATAGTGTCTTTCTACTCTATCGATATTTCCATGAAAGTTGCTTGACTGTCCTCAAAACCTCTGACCCTTCCTTGTAAGACATTCACAGCAGGAAATCGTATTGCTACCACAATCAAGAAAAGTTTTCCATTCATTCTCATTGGGCCGAGCGTCTGTCAAAATTTGCACAGACATAGCTTTGTCGCTTACCGTCTGTGAAAACACATTAGCACGAGACTGCTGCCCCGCAGTTTACAACTGTGTCGTCTTCAAAACGAATGTCAACAGATTTTTTATGGAAGTTGCTCCAGACAACGCATGAAGCCACTTGATGTAAGGAGCAAAAAAATATTACTTCAGGGTCAAGAACTAGCCAACGATATACGTAAGGTCAATACGGTACCGGTCTAAGGGGTGTAGTATCTATTGGAACAGATACTACACTCTGATCTTGACCAACAGGCCAAGAGATGAACTTTTTAAATGGCATAGACTTTGCGATCTTATTTTGATATGAACTACATCTATCGGGAATTATGCGAACTTCTAATAATATAGTATTATACGGAGTTAGTATCAGTCCCTATAAATCACACCGGGGTCACCATTTATAGGGAATGATAGGAACTCCTATATTATGCTTAAGTTACGGACCCCCCGCACGAAAGGAAAAACAAAACCTTTTTATAACAACAGATAATGTTTGTTTTTTATTTTTTAATGTAAATCGCTCCAGAAAAGGGATGAAGTCACTTGATGTAAGGAGCTCAATAAAAGTTAGCACTTCAAGGTAAAACAACTAGCCCAGGATAAGTGTCAGATGGATAGAATCTGACCCAGAAAACAGCAATTCTTCCACCTTTGTCAGAAACATCGCTCATGGAATGTGAGGACTAAATGACAAAATAAGAGAAGCGAGAGTTACGAGGCTGCAGAAAGTAATCCCAATTTAGTTACTTTCTAAAAATTCCTGTCTTGAATCGTCCCCCACAAGTATTCGAACTTGGTTCTTACAATCATTGCAGCTCATTAACCCTCATCATCGCGTGACATATGGCCTTGATATGCGGTGAACATTTAGCAAAAGTAAAAATGTTAGATTCTTTGTTTTCGTCATTAGTTAACCATTTCGTGAAAACTGATCTGAGAGATTTAAGCGTTCAGTCTTAAACAATCCTTTTAAGAGATGTTACTTTCAAGTCAACAGCTTTTATGCGATCAACCGATTCAAATAAAGCTGAACCAATGAGAAGCACAACTGACAATTGATTTCTTTTACACCTTAATCTGGTCCAAACGTCTGATACATATTCACACTTGGATCGAAATGAGATATTGTTCGATTGGGTCCTTGAAAGCAATTTTCCCAAGAATTACCTTAACCTTTGGAAGTGGTATTGGTTCATCGCTGGTCGCTGGGGAATGTTGCACCCGTCCAGAATCCCCCCTATTTTTGGAGGCTTAGTTTTCCTCCATGTTTAACTGACGTCATGTCGAACCTTAACCCTAACCCTAACCCTGCTGCAAATGGAAACAGAACAGAAACATTAAATGGGACGCGTATTTACAAAGACTAGAACATATAATTAACTGATGGGTTATCGGTATACCAACCATTGTTGGGTCACAAATGCCGATACCGTATCCGATTAATTTATGGAGTATTTTCAAGAGATGTGTGTCACATACAGCACCTTATCGTCCCAAATTGTCACCCATTTAGTACTGGCAAGGAAAATAGAGCATTTTCTAACATCTAGATTATACGGAGGATAGATTTATTTACAAGTTGTCTGTGATTGATGTATATAAAAGCATTATTCTTGTTCAAATTGTAAAATTGTCCGGTCCTATTTATTTCTTTATCTAATTAATTAAATCATTTTAAAAAAAAGTTAGTATACATAAAAGAATTATTCTTGTAAAAGTTGTAAAATTGTCCGGTACTAGTTATTTCTTTATCTAATTAATTAAATCATTTAAATAAAAAAATGAGTACGTCTGTAATCTATTTAATACTAAAACTCTAATACCCTAGTATATGTGTTTGTACATGAATATTTAAAATGGTAAAAAGTGGACCTTAAGTTCACTTTCAGCAGCTTCGTAACTCTCGCTTCCCTTATTTTGCTTTTAGTTCTCACATTCCATGAGCGAGGTTTCTGACAAAGGGGAATAATTGCTTTTTTTCTGGGTCAGAATCTATCTATATACTACATATCATTGGCTAGTTTTTGATCTTGAAGTATTTTTAGCTCCTTATATCAAGTGGATTCATACCTTGCCTGGAGTGATTTCCATAAAAAATAATAATGAGGGAACAAGAACATAAGTTAGTTGTGAGACAACTACCTCCACCTGAAAACGTTAAGATGAGCTAAACTCTGATCTGGGGCTTACTGCCCCATACTGTATGAAGTAATACCAAAATTATGTCATGGAAAGAATAATAACTGGAAAACTATCATTTAAAATTTGATACTGTTTTCAAAGAGTATCAGATCTATAATCAAATTTTGAAATAATCGAATCTCTACGATGAACAGAACCAAAATTCTCGCCAAAAGTGTGGCTTTTACCTTTTCTCTGACCTGTACATAAATCTAGTTTTAAGTTAGACCATGGCCGATATTTTGACCACGTTTGGTAACGATTGACTAAGCAATGTAGACACTACGCTATACACAAACAACTCGGCCGAAAACATAACCTTCACTTTGGCAGATATAATCATAAGACAATTGCTTGAAGGGATTGGACTGATGTAAATAATTAATCGGATGATAGAGAAGGGGGATTAAAATGATGAGAATAGAATAAAAAACGGCGATTACGAAAGAAAAGAGAGATAGAAATAAGAGCGAGACAGGAAAAAATAAGGGGGAATAGGAAAGAAATAGTTTTTTAATACAAATACCTTTTTTCGCACAAAATATTTTTATACAATCAATTTCAGGCGATCTGTATTATTATTGAGAGCACCTGTGTGTACGACCTCCTGCTTGAACGGTGATGCTGCCGGTGCAGATTATTGGAAATTATTAAACCAATATAATGCAAAGAAATACATCTATTTAAATTATATACTATTAAATTATATAAATTATTTACTATTAAATTATTTAAATTACATACTATTAAAATATGTACCTTATTTCATTCTTTATTCTGAACGACCAAATATTGCTTATTTTGATGTTATATATTCTAAGCTTTCATAATCTCCTCACTCAAACTAAGTTTGAAATGATACACTAAACAATAATGCTCTTACTGTATTTGCTTTCTTGCCATTTATAAAACAACCTCCTGTCTGATTTAATAATATTTAACCCGGACTGCTACGTTTTTACCATCACTATAGCACAACTAAAACAATTACAAACATGTCTAGATAAAAGGAAGCCAGATCTGTTCTAGTCTGGAAAATAGAAGAGCGTATATCTTCGGCTTTCTTGTTTGACTCTATCGGGACTGCATCCAGGTTGTTACTATGACTACAGAACAGTCAAAATAATAAAAACTATTTCTATTAGTCTACGTAAAAAAAGACTAGATCTGTTCTCGACTGAGTAGTAAGAAGAAAGTATACTGTCGACTCTTTTTGACTGCTCCTATAATACTTCTATATTGTTACCATGACTACAGCCCAAGCCAAACAACACACATATCTAGAGGTTTATATAAAAGTTGACCGGATTTGTTCTCGACTGGGGAATAGAAGAAACCCTACCGCCGTCTATCTTTCTACTCGTCTTGAGTTGCTTCTGTGCTTAGATTAACATTTTGGAATATCTCGCATAACGTCTGTTATGATCTGCACCCACCATATAATAGCTGGCGATGAAAAGCGAATTCAGAATTCAATGTATGAGTGATTCATTAAGTTTTAAATTAAACGATTTGTTTAATTAGTTACATATTTTTTTAAACTATTGATTCTGTTACCAACTCATCTATGTAGACCAATCATTTTGTTTTCAATTCCGCTCCATTTATTTCCTCCTTTCATTAGTCTTTAAAAACACATTTTCCAGCTTTGAACAAATCAGTGTGGTTTCATTCAAATTATCAGATCAAAAAGAAAAAAAATAAGTGTTTTCCCCTTCAGTACATTTTTTTTATCAATATTCGTTTTTTCTTTGATGTTAGGCGTAATAATTTTCACGGATAAAATCGTTCCATACAAATGTATTTCAAATATGGAGATTTCTATTTGCTGTTATCGGGGTGTTTTTCTTCATTTATAATAGACTACCAAGGACCGCGGTGTCGCCCAGTAATGTAGTACGCGAGTTTTTGTTGTGGAGCGAATCGTATTCTGCACCTCGTTTACAATGACCGTGCCTCAGGATTGTTTAGGATCCATGAAAACCTCATCGGTGACTGTGGTTATTCGTTTTATCTACAAGATTGTTGGGTTTAACCGGCGACACCCAGGACAGCTGTGTAATACGAGGAAGATTTGATCTAGAATGCACAAATTAATGGCGGCTGCACATGTGCACAAGCAACGTTGTTCTACTAACTTGAATGAGTTGAAGTTCCGGAATTAACAGGTCCGTATTTGTCACAGACGCAGATGACTGATCCAGATGTTGATTTCTGGATTTTACCTGAAGCTCTGTTAACTGAGTAGTTGTGATATTACCAGGTTGCAAGCGGAAAGTAGGGGGTCCTCTGCTCCAGAACAAAATTTCGTATTCATATTTTTTATTCTAAATGTCTTAACATGTCTATAATTTATGAATAAAAACGTTGTCTTTGCTTTTCTGTTTCGGAATTTGTTTCAGATGAGGATCGATAGTTTGGATTATTCGGACTATTGTTCTCATCTTAGATGTTATTCTCACAATGTTTCGGTCGATTAAACCTCCGATATATTTCAGGTGTATTTTGTCGAACTCACGAAATCTGCACTGCAGAAAGATTCCAGAGTTCGACAAGATAAACCTTAAGGTCGGAGGTAACATCAGCCGAAACGTTGTGGGAATAACACC
>OY744522.1:187236638-187281638 GCA_963556195.1 Sepiola atlantica
CATATAAAAAGATAGTGGAATAATAAACAATAGATCACAATTTATTCTCAGAAATAGATATATTATACGAAATGCATTGGGGATTTCAAGTAATTTTAAGTGAAAAATAAGAAATAGCAACCTGGATGCTATCACTATTTAATTAAATTAGGTTAAATTAAATTAGTTTTTAATTAGATTAAAATAAATAAAACAATTTGGTGGCAGGAATGGAGAAAAGTAATTAAGGAAAAAATAATTTTAAAAACATGCATGCCGACACGGACTTAATTTCTAAAAATAGAAACAATTGGATTTTTATAAAAAGTATTTTGTACGGGATTTTAAATTAGTAATAATAAAGTCTCCTGTCATTTAACGAGTAAGAGTGATATTTTCCCGTAAAGTTCACAAAAAAATAAACCGGTCCATTAAAAAAAAGTTGTTTTTTTTTTTTGTTTTTTTTCAAAATAGAAAATAGATTTCTGATAACGATATTCCGTAGTAACATTTATTTATGGAATATAGAATAATATTCTCCACAGAGAGTTGCAGACAGACACAGCCGTTAAGGAAATATTTTAAATGATTTAAAATAATAACTAGATTTTTGTAGAAGGCCTTTTTATAATAACAGTTTATTTTTGATATATGAATAATTTTTTTTTTTTTTTAATTCTGCGGGATGGGCTTTTTTCGCTTCGTTAAACAACAAAACGATAATAATTCGGCAGTTAATTAAATGAAGGATATTTTCCCAAAATGTAAAATGACGTCCCAGACACTAGATAATTAATTTCTATAAGGAATAGGTTTAATAATAAATATTTTTAGAAACAGTATTTTGAATAAATAGTTTCTATATTAAGATTTTTTCTTGGTGGAAGGGAGTTTTCTGCGGGATTGACATTCAACTCGTCGTGTGTTTATTTCGAAGGGTAATAAATTAACAATTGAAATAAGACTCTTTGAACTCGGACGAACATTTGTGTTGACTTTTCTTTGTGAGAAGTTGGATTTAGAATTCCCATACTATCATTGGATTGGAATGGTAACTTGTGAGCGGTGTCTTGAATGATTTAGTTCTTTTGTTTTCTTGTAGGGGGGGGATTTATTCATCATTGTACCGGCCGACGTGAAAGTGTATTATCGCACATTGTTCCGGTTTTGTGGTTTTATTGAATGTATTTGGGACCGATTATTTGCTTGTTGGCTTGGTGGAAGAAATAATGCACAAGCTACTTTTCTAAGACTTTTCTAGGACTTTCTTTTTTTATCGTTGTTCTTCCTTGCTTTTCAAGTTTGACTTTTATTTTTATTTTTATTTTTATTCTTTTCCTCTTCTCTTCTTAAGTGACCTCAACTATTACAACGCTACATTATGTTTTGTCGGCAGTTGACACCAGTATTCCAAACATTTAATTTCCCTGATGATCTGCCAAGCAAGTAACTGCTTGGTAGTGAAACACGTGTAGGAAACAACATTTAATTTGAATAAATAGTATTTGTAAGAAAAAATATATTTAATGGTGATCATTGGTGTCGTGAAAGGAATGCTTTGGTAAGCCTTCATAAAATCACACATATATATATATATATATATATATATATATATATATATATATATATATACACACGACGTTGTATGTAGGTAAAATATTAAAATATCATTTAATATTATAAGAAGCTTATTTAAAGTCGAGCACTGTTGGAGATATTAAAAGATAGACATTCACTTAAACTTTCGTGTGATACTAGGACTCTGTTGTTGAGTTCTATCATACTGTCTTGATGTTTACACTGGCCGCTTTCAGTGTAAATATAACTTAATTTCTCTATCATATGACAAACTCCTATGGCTAAGAGGATAGGGCGAACGCTTACAGATTCAAGGTGTGTCTGTAAACCGGGTTCGTGCCCCGTACCGTCTGATATTGTCATTCCCTGCACTAATGAGAGCCGAAAGCTCGAAACGACGTATGTAGGTAAAATATTAAAATATAATTTAATATTATATGCATATATGTATAAAGATAGATGAAAGAAGAGGGATAAACATGTACGAATGCCAAATTTATTTCAACTTCGATTGTTCAATGCAAGGTGTACTAAGTAAAAACATGTTTATTTTATTTTCCTTAAGCCAAGGCTTTTCAAAGATTAAAATCTTATCATCAGAAGAATTACATAGATGGATAAGTTGGCAGTGGAAAAGCCAAAATTCCAAATTTGAAATAAATATTAAGTAATGGAGAAGGAGAATGTGGGTCTGTCCAGTTGGTAAATGTCCGTTGATAAGGTGTCCAGTGAAAGGAGATTTAAAGATGAAAAAGAAGGGTTTTCGTGAAGGCAGCATTGAAAAAGTTCAAGAATGAAGTAAACCCAATCTTTTATAATCGCTCTATCTAGTATATTGAGCTTAAACCATTTCACTAAAGGTTGTATTTACTAAAAGTGCACTATTAGTTTCATATTTTATACGTGTGTATATATATATATATATATATATATATATATATATGAGAAACAACGTCTCAAATCGGAACAGAACCGAATAAAGATAGCAGAATGGTGCAATTTATCACTGATATAGCTCTAAGTTAAACGTTTTACTAAAGTTTTACGGAATTACCTGACTTGTCTCTACTATCTAGCATTATTGAACAGCGAACCCAAGGAATTAAGAATGGTGTCGCATGTCACAATATAAGGATCTATAAGGATTTTTAAAAAAGCGTGAAATACGACGCCACGTGTATAAATAGTGTAAATTTCTCGCGTTCGTTTTCCATGTAATGTCAAGTAAAATGTGTTTTCTTCGTCATACTTGTTGAAGATACGTCCTCCACAATCTGACAGAGAGTAGGGCGCTATGACATCAGATGACCTTGACCTGTCGGGTAAGTTCAAGGAAATGCATCCTGCCAGACTTTACATTCTCTTTTAAAAGGGGTTAGTTTATTGTCAGTCGCCTGAGGGCCTCCAACCGGGGAATACTGATGTTTCTGCTCTGACTGTTTTTGTGGAGCCCGAGTGAACTCGCTCTGGTTCGCTGACTTTACCTATCTATCAGTGGCCGGCCTTGTGCCACACCTTCCTGCGGTGGAAGGAAGTACCAAAGTAATTATAGACATTCGAGATCGATCAGGTACAGTTTTTTTATAAGTAATGCCTTTAAATTGCAGCCGAATGTGAAATTAAGTACAATTCCATGAAAAATGCCAGTATAATGAAATCATATGCCCTTAATAGGGTTAAGATGAAAATTCATATACACTAAATGTACAAAAGCAAGGAAATTCCAAAATATTTACACTTTTATTGTCATTAAGGGTATGCGAGCACAACAGGGCTATGTATTTTACTGGTAGGAATTTTTCTTCAGCGCACCTCACACACTTCATCCACTCATGCATAGAGATTTATACTGTAGTGATGTGATAATGAAATGGTTTGGTTGATATGTAGTCATACCCTTAATGACAATAAAAGTGTAAAAATTTGGGAATTTCCTTGCTTTTGGACATTTAATGTATATGAAATTTCATCTTAACCCTATTAAGGGCATATGATTTCAGTATACTGGCATTTTTCATGGAATGTCACTACTTTTGTAAAGGCTATGTCTCAATACAATGGTTCTTTTTAAGGTTTTTTAGAATTTTCTGAAAAACTAAGTTATATGGTAAACTGAAATTAAAATGCCATCAACTAGACCCTAGGGCCTCTATCTCTGCCAAAAATCAGTTGAATCACTCAAATAGTTGATGAGATACAGGGTGGCACATACATACGTACGTACACATGATAACATGATTTCATGACTGAACGTTCTGGATCTCTGGGTTGCCTTGACTAATGATGCTGAAATTCTTCACACTTATAGAACTTATCAAATAAAAATTTTGTGCAAAGTTTTAACTAATTTGGTGTTATGGTTTTTGAGTTATGATTTATCAAAGAAATGAGATTTCCAGCATAGCCCATTCTTAAAGTCTATTAAGGGATAGAGCGCTCTCGCGTCTCCCTTGATTTATTTTCGTACTAGCAAGAAGACCAGGCGTTGCTCGAGATTTAATGAGGATCACTACGATGTACTTTTTCTCTATGCACATATAACACTATATTACTTTTTTTTACTGTCCTCTTCTCCTTTACGCCCCCCCATTATAGTTGGAAGAAGCTGAAATGTATGAAAACTCCATTAATTAGTGTCTTATACATACGGTTTGAATTTTTATAAAAATTGGCTACACTGATTTGAAGTTTCATGTTATTTCTGTGCCAATGGGTCACTTGGAGTTGGGGTCAAATAGATATTTGGAATATAGAAGGTAACGATTCAAAACAACCTCCGTTTTATACATATTATATAAATTTCATCAATACCAGATATATTTGAGTGTTTAACATAGGTTCGGCCACCATAAATCACTTAGGTTTGGAAGCTACTTTGAGATTCTGCCCCACTTCCATTGTCTTCCGTAGACGGTTTCATGCATGTTATTTAAATTTCATAAAAATAGGATATATTTGATGTTTTATAGGGGGTATATCATCATATGTTCTTTAGGGATGAACTTAGAGATTTATGAACAACTTATATTGTATTTTTTAGTAAATAGTACATAAGAATGCACATTTAGGTTTGATGTAGGTTATCTAAACTTTTCATTCCATAGTGATCACATAAACACCTTACAAACATATATATACACATATATTGAGCTTTATATATAGAGATAATATATTACAATTTATTGTTATGAGAAAAACCTATCACCGCCAAATCCTTAACCTTAACATTTCTGAATAGATGCACTAGTTAGCATTATAAAACATTTGTCTTTTTGAAATGAAAATAAAGAAATAAAATAATATCTAGTACATATTATTAACAGAATAAACAAACTGGATCAAAACCATTTCTAACACAAAACTAAATTAAAAGCACTTCGGGCGTCATGGCTTTTTACAGAAAAAAATCTGATTTACTTCTCTTAAAGTGTTTAGTAGGACACACTTTCAGAATATATTTATTTGTCACTTTTTAAGACAATATCTACATTAAAAAAAAAACAATACGTAAATAAATATAAATAAAATAGATTTCATATGCACAAAATTAAACAACAAACGATTGACACGGCTTATTTAAAAAAATGGATAAACATAAACGATTGAAACCATTTACAACTCAAAGAAACTCAATTACAAACCATAATCCCCACTGCGCATGCGCTTTAGCGATTCGTTCATTTCCGCCATTGTTTTGCCGTTTATCACGAAATATAATCTGATTCTTTTCTTTATTTCCTTTTGCAGGTAAGTGATTTTATGGTCTCGAGTATTTCACTTAGACTCCGGAGCCATTTCAATCGGACGCGTAAAGAACATGAAAGAAGAAAGCGTTAACTAACACAAAGAAATAAAGATGGCGGTAAGTGAAGTGAGGCAGACACGAAAAGCGGGTAAAAGTCTTTGATTTCTTCAGTAATTTGTTGCCCAGCTTGACGATTCATTTTTTCGTTCTTTTTTTTTTCTTTTTTCAAGATGGCCATTTCCATAATTGAATAAAGCGAGCGGGATTGGTTCTGTTTATAAATGCTAAACTTATTCTACTTTAACCGACTAAAATTTTCTAATTTCAAACTTCATTCACTACTATCGGATGATTCTATTGTTGCCATTGGTTTCCCGATATGTTATAGTTAGAATACTTTCTAGAAAGACATTGGGTACTTACAGGAGGGAACATTTGAAGGTTGCTGATATAACTTGGTAAGTAGTTATAAATAACAAAATCATCCAGAGTGTAATGGTCTTAAAATAGTACGGTTTATTCCAACGTAAATATATTTTGTACACACAATAGTAACTACAGGTAATCCAACAGGATTTAACAGAATAGAATCGAATCCCCATACTACTGTTCGTAGTTATATTTATTGCCCAGATTAGTTCACTTATTTAGTGACTGAGAGTACGGTATCCCATTACAACAGAAACTTACTACACAATCTCTCAAGAATGGATAACTGATTGCTTAAGATTGTACAGAGTATCCTACAAAAATATCAACTTCATGGAGAAATCAATGGAAACATGGAGAGTGGAAATGAGAGCTGGAGGACAACAGTTGACAGAGATTCATATATATAAAGGGCATCTTTTAAAGAGACTCTATCTCCACTACTGTTTTTCATAGCCACGATGCCACTCAGCAACAACGTACATATCTTGTACAAACAATAGTAACTATAGAAAATCCAATAGGATTTAACAGAATACAATCGAATCCCCCATACAACTGTTCGTAGTCGTATTTATTGTCCAGACTAGTTCACTTATTTAGTGACTGAGGGGAGTCCGGTATCCCATCACAAAAGTTGCCAACATCCTAAGTTAAAATGTTTCTGTGGAATCAACTAGATTTGAACTTGGAGCACCTAGGTTGTCAATCGTTATCGTTAACCGCTTGGCCACGGTCACCTCCCAATTTCAAAATGAGAAAAACAATATTAAAATAAAACTCAATACAATCTGGATGTTCCAAAAATACCATTTCGTAAGCTTTAAAGCTTGTAAATTTAGACGTCACTTGATTAAAATTATTATAAGATTTTTTTCTATAGGCTTGTAAATTACTCTAGTTAGACAACTACACGACATTACCTTCGAAAATATTTGAAGAATTAAATATAAAATTTAGATATTCCTAAATGTTGTTGTGTTCTTTTCTTATCTATGTGCACCGTGTCACGTGCTAAACTAAAAATTATTCCGACACTAAATGTCTATCTTTAGTGTAGCATAGTGTTGTTTTAATTAACCTCTCTCTAACTCCTCCTCACCTCTCTTACCCCTCCTCTCTCTAACTCCTCCTCACCCCTCTTACCCCTCCTCTCTCTAACTCCTCCTCACCTCTCTTACCCCTCCTCACCTCTCTTACCCCTCCTATCCTCTCTCTTACCCCTCCTCTCCTCTCTCTTACCCCTCCTCTCCTCTCTCTTACCCCTCCTCTCCTCTCTCTTACTCCTCCTTTCCTCTCTCTTACTCCTCCTTCCTTCTCTTTTACTCCTCCTTTCCTCTCTCTAACTTTTCCCTTTCCCCCCTCTATCTCTCACTGTTCCTTTCCCCCTCTATCTCTCACTGTTCCTTTCCCCCTCTATCTCTCACTGTTCCTTTCCCCCTCTATCTCTCACTCTTCTTTTCCCCCTCTATCTCTCACTCTTCTTTTCCCCTCTATCTCTCACTCTTCTTTTCCCCCTCTATCTCTCACTCTTCTTTTCCCCCCTCTATCTCTCACTCTTCCTTCCCCCTCTATCTCTCACTCTTCCTTCCCCCTCTATCTCTCACTCTTCCTTCCCCCCTCTATCTCTCACGTTTACTCTTCGAATTTCCACCTATCTCTCTCGCTCTATTCCCCTCCACTGCTTACCCTAACCCTAACCGTCTTCTCTTTCGCTTACCCTCTGTCTTCCCCCTTTCTCTACCTTATCCCTCCATATTTCTGCTCCCTACTCTATCTGTCTTCCCCTTATATCGATCTGTATAACCTCCCTCTATTTTTATCCCCTCTCTTTCTTCCCCTCGCTCTCTCTTTACCTTCCTATCTCTTCCCCTTCGTATCTCTTCCCATTCCTATCTCTTCCCCTACGTCTCTCTTCCCTTACGTCTCTCTTCCCTTACGTCTCTCTTCCCTTACGTCTCTCTTCCCCTACGTCTCTCTTCCCCTACGTCTCTCTTCCCCTACGTCTCTCTTCCCTTACGTCTCTCTTCCCCTACGTCTCTCTTCCCCTACGGCTCTCTTCCCCTACGTCTCTCTTCCCCTACGTCTCTCTTCCCCTACGTCTCTCTTCCCCTATGTCTCTCTTCCCCTATGTCTCTCTTCCCCTATGTCTCTCTTCCCCTATGTCTCTCTTCCCCTATGTCTCTCTTCCCCTATGTCTCTCTTCCCCTATGTCTCTCTTCCCCTATGTCTCTCTTCCCCTATGTCTCTCTTCCCCTATGTCTCTCTTCCCCTATGTCTCTCTTCCCCTATGTCTCTCTTCCCCTATGTCTCTCTTCCCCTATGTCTCTCTTCCCCTATGTCTCTCTTCCCCTATGTCTCTCTTCCCCTACGTCTCTCTTCCCCTATGTCTCTCTTCCCCTATGTCTCTCTTCCCCTACGTCTCTCTTCCCCTACGTCTCTCTTCCCCTACGTCTCTCTTCCCCTACGTCTCTCTTCCCCTCCCTCTCTTCCCCTCCGCCTCTCTTCCCCTCCGCCTCTCTTCCCCTCCGCCTCTCTTCCCCTCCGCCTCTCTTCCCCTCCGCCTCTCTTCCCCTCCGCCTCTCTTCCCCTCCGCCTCTCTTCCCCTCCGCCTCTCTTCCCCTCCGCCTCTCTTCCCCTCCGCCTCTCTTCCCCTCCGCCTCTCTTCCCCTCCGCCTCTCTTCCCCTCCGCCTCTCTTCCCCTCCGCCTCTCTCTTCCCCTCCCTCTCTCTTCCCCTCCCTCTCTCTTCCCCTCCCTCTCTCTTCCCCTCCCTCTCTCTTCCCCCCTCTTTCTCTCTCTTCCCCTTCCCTCTCTCTGCTGTCCACTCACACCATCCCTCGCATTCTCTTACGCACTTATTCTGCCACTCTTTCCCTCTTTCATTCTTTTACTCTTTCCCTCTGTCACTCTTTCACTTTTTATCTCACTCTTTTCCTCGCTCTCTCACTCTCTTTCCCTACCTCCCCACTGTCTAACTCTTTCCCCTCCTCCCTCTCTTACTCTTTACCCTCCTCCATCTTACACTCTTTCACCTCCCTCCGATCTAACTCTTTCCCCTCCTCCCTTTATAACTCTTTCCCCTCCCCCTCTATAACTCTTTCCCCTCCTTCTTCTCTAACCTTTTCCCCTTCCTTTCCTCTCTTCTTCATTTCTCCCTGTCTCCCTTCCTTTATCCCCTATCATCCCTCTCTCTCTCCCTCTCGTTTTCTTTCCTCTCCCTCGTTTTCTTTCCTCTCCCTCTCGTTTTCTTTCGTCTCCCTCTCGTTTTCTTTCCTCTCCCTCTCGTTTTCTTCCCCTACCTCTATTTCTCCTTCCTTATCTCTCTACCCCTCTTTTTCTTCCCTCTCTATTTCTTCCATTTACTTTCCATTGTTTTCCAGACCATTCTTTCTCTCCCTTCCTTTTCCCCTTTTCTCCCTTCCTCTTCACCTATCATCTCTCCCTTCCTGTTCCCCTTTTTCTCTCCTTCCTCTCCCCCTTTTTCTCTCCCTTCCTCTCCCCCTTTTTCTCTCCCTTCCTCTCCCCCTTTTTCTCTCCATTCCTCTTTCCCTTTTTTCTCTCTTACTACTTCTTCTCTAAAACTCTGCCCCTTATCTCTTCTATCAGCCCATGTCTCACGCTCTCTTACTCTCTCTCTTTCTCGCCATCTATCTCCTATTTATTATTACACCTCGTTATCTTTCTTCCATCTTCGTTCTCTCTCCCTTCTTCTTTCAACCATCTCTTTCGCCCTTCCACCTCTTCTGCTCCCTCTATTGATCCCTAACCTATCTCGTGTACCCTAACCTATCTCGTGTACCCTAACCTATCTCGTGTACCCTAACCTATCTCGTGTACCCTAACCTATCTCGTGTACCCTAACCTATCTCGTGTACCCTAACCTATCTCGTGTACCCTAACCTATCTCGTGTACCCTAACCTATCTCGTGTACCCTAACCTATCTCGTGTACCCTAACCTATCTCGTGTACCCTAACCTATCTCGTGTACCCTAACCTATCTCGTGTACCCTAACCTATCTCGTGTACCCTAACCTATCTCGTGTACCCTAACCTATCTCGTGTACCCTAACCTATCTCGTGTACCCTAACCTATCTCGTGTACCCTAACCTATCTCGTGTACCCTAACCTATCTCGTGTACCCTAACCTATCTCGTGTACCCTAACCTATCTCGTGTACCCTAACCTATCTCGTGTACCCTAACCTATCTCTCTTTTTTGTCTGTTTGTTTTCATCCACTCCTTAATTTTTCATCTTCATCTCTACCCTAATTTCCACCCCGTTGAAATTATTTCCTCATTCCATTTCTCTCACTGCGTCTCTTATAATTAACTTTTTAGTTACGCCAGACGCCCTTCCCCCGTCGATCTAAAACATTAATATACAAATAAACATACGTTATCAGAGGTGTTTAGTATTATACAGATTACAGACGAATTTAATAACGCTTTCTATTAAATAGTTTCTTTAATAAACTCGATATTTTAAATAAAATATAATATGAAATAAACGCACCACAACATTTTCCTATAGATTTTCACTGGATAAGAACAATACTTTCACGTATATACATAACATTGCCACGCACCCAACCACTTAAATACAACTGTCTTCAATATAAGTGTACGATTATTTTCTAGTAGTTGAAATACCTGTCATATAATTGTTTATTGGTTAGTAATGAGTAGAACAAATCAAGAGGAGTTTTACCACCTCGTTTGAGACTTTCTTTCAATGCGTGATGTCTTTTTTTTTTACGTTTATCGAGCGATAAACGTTTGGCTTCATTTGAATCTTTTGATCGCATAAAACGTGTTAACTTGAAAGTAACATTTCTCAAAAGGATCGTTTAAGGCTGAACATTTAAATGTCTCATATAAGCATCCATGAAATGGTTGCATCATCATGAAAGGAAATAATCGAACTACACATATAAATAAGACTTTATACCAGGACAGTGGAGTCGGTAAAGCGAAAGATTTACTACGACTCCTGAAATGTTAAACGGTATAACTTCCACCTGAGAAACGTTCTTCTTTTACGAGCATTAATTAATATCATAATATACTAGCTCTCCCTACCCGGCTTTGCCCGAGAATCTTTTTACTTTTATTTATGTTTTACTTTCTTTATTATGACATTTTTTGTTCTCCAAATTATATTAAAAAGTAGGATTTTTTTTAAAGTTCTATTTAATTATTACAATATATATTTTAGTATTAACTTATTAATTGTATGAAATTTTTATAAAAGTATATGTAATTTTTTTTTAGGTAGTGTTTATTTAATATCTATTTATGAAATTATTGGATCGGATCCGCACTTCTCTCCAGTCAAAATAAATGGTTCTCTCCTCGAGTAATCCCCCTTTTCTAAGCTTCTAGAGTTGATTATCTCTCCAGAAAGGAAATAGAAGACTTACAATTATTGCTAAGTTGCTTGGAAAATGGTTGGGTCATTCTCCGGCTCCAAAATGTACCTCACCCAGATCCAGATAACTCCTAAGTGAAGTACTGCTGTCATATCTGGGGAGGTGCCGTTCGGAGCACTCTTCGCAATATCAACTTCGCAATCGAGTGGGGAGTGATCTTTTCTAGTTCCTACATCCTCTTTCACACGGAATATATGTTGCTAACCTCTCTCTGCTGTATCGTTATGTTAATGGTAGGTTCTCGACTGAGCTCCCATCCCTGGTTACTCCTGTAAGACATTCACAGCAATAACTCATCTAGCTACAACTACAACCATTTATTCCGATTTTACAAAATAAAAACCAAACGAAACTTCCATACCACTTAAAAAAATTCAAATCTTTTATTTTTCATATTTACAAAATTTTCCTCTGTTCCCGCTCTTATATAAAATACCAAGAGGTTCTCGTGGAAATGACACGATACATTGTACATCAATCTGTATAATTTACTGTTAATAATAATATTCCTTTTGAAATAAATGTTTGTTATGGAAAATACTATTAATCACTTTCAGCTAAATATTATTTAAATGAATAAAACAATAATATCTTTTTATGTGTTAAAAATTGTAGCGATTAAAGTCTCTTTAAAGCAAATACCGTCTTTCTCCTTACTGGGAAAATCATTGTAAGCTAAGCATTTTCCAAATCAATAAAACAAATGTCACTTTTTAAATGTATGTATTTAAAATTACACTGTTCTAGTCGACTGGGGCGTTATAATTTGGTTGAGAAACAATTCATTTTAAGATTAGTAAATTTGAAATTAATTACTCTAGCGACATCAGATTCATCACCATATTTTCTCAGATCTCATTTTTTATGTGTGTGAAAAGTGATAACGTACGTACGAACATGAAGTGGCAGTGTATGAGATATATATATATATATTAGTTTATGCTACTAGACCTACTTTTCCTTCCTTTCGTTAGGATAGTGTGCCCTATACAAATTATAGTATAGTTGTATACCAATTTAAATGCCAATATGATGCTGGTTATATAGAGCGGACTTCCTTGCATTTGCAGACCCGCATAAACCAGCACGTTCCTTCAAAAATACGTCAGGGAAGGGTAAGATCCTTGTGTTACCCCTCCTCTAATTCTTTGGACTCTGCTATTGGCCAGCATTTGGTTGAAACCCCAAGTTGTGCCAGTAACTATAAAATAGACCGTTTATAGGTCTTGCATAGAGCAGATTCCAAGAACCATTTGAAAATATTGTTATCTATCTCTATCGCTATTCGCAAACCTTCCTTATGCCGGCAGAAGGAATTTGTCAGATCACTAAATCTCTTTGGGGAACTTTGAACCCCCTCCCTACTTTATCCCCCCTAACGTAGTGCCTTTTAATTGTTTTTTTTAACGAAATCATTAAATTCACTTCTTTTAATCACTCCATCGTTAATTTTGGCACATTCAATTCCCCGTTTGCTCTTTCTTTCGACGATATTATTAATTAAAACTATCGATTTTCTCCTGACGAGATGATAGTCGAAAGGGCCTTTGAGAGATATCTTTTTTAAATGCATTTATAAGTTTTGTACCTCAAAACATTTATTCATATATATATATATATATATATATGGCTGTCCTGCTGGGTGGGAAGGCGGAGAGTAGGCTCAAAGCGTTGTATCTAATAGTAACGATGGAGAGGAACTCGTAAAGCCAATAAACGATGATTCCCTGTGTGGTTAACAGACCAAGGCTGTTGATGAAGTCCCGCGTGGCGGGGTCTATCGCTCCACTCGTCTCCACTGCGATCGATTGGAACACAAATCTGTCGAGAACACCGGCGTATTCTGATTTCTTGCAATCATTTGCTGACGCTGTGACATGTGTAGGGTTTGTCACCGATTCTGTTACTGGCGATGGTGCAAAAGTTCGTCGTATTCATCCGTCCCTCTGTTGTCATTTTTTTTTAGTCCCTCTTTTGTCAACCATTGTTAATCGTCTTTTGTCATACATTTTTAGTTATACATTGTGTCATACATTTTTAGTTTAACATTTTGTCATACATTTTTAGTTATACATTGTGTCATACATTTTTAGTTTAACATTTTGTCATACATTTTTAGTTTAACATTTTGTCATACATTTTTAGTTTAACATTTTGTCATACATTTTTAGTTTAACATTTTGTCATACATTTTTAGTTTAACATTTTTTCATACATTTTTAGTTTAACATTTTTTCATACATTTTTAGTTTAACATTTTTTCATACATTTTTAGTTTAACATTGTGTCATACATTTTTAGTTTAACATTTTGTCATACATTTTTAGTTATACATGTTTTCATACATTTTTAGTTATACATTTTTTTCATACATTTTTAGTCCCTCTTTTGTCTTACATTTTTAGTTCCTTATTTAGTCTTACATTTTTAGTTTATTCTTTTGTCTTACATACGTTTGTTTCTCTTTTGTCATACATTTGTTAGATCGTCTTTTGTCATACATTTTGTGTTTAACATATTGTCATACATTTTTAGTTATACATTTTTTCATGCATTTTTAGTCCCTCTTTTGTCTTACATTTTTAGTTCCTTTTTTTGTCTTACATTTGTTAGATCGTATTTTGTCATAGATTTTGTGTTTAACATTTTGTCATAGATTTTGTGTTTAACATTTTGTCATACATTTTGTGTTTAACATTTTGTCATACATTTTGTGTTTAACATTTTGTCATACATTTTTAGTTTAACATTTTGTCATACATTTTTAGTTTAATATTTTGTCATACATTTTTAGTTGAACATTTTGTCATACATTTTTGTTATACATTTTGTCATACATTTTTAGTTATACATTTTTGTTATACATTTTGTCATACATTTTTAGTTATACATTTTTCATACATTTTTAATCCTTCTTTTGTCGTACATTTTTTATTCTTTCTATTGTTATACATTTTTAAGTGTCTCTTCCGTTGTACATATTTTCTGTCTCTCATACGTTATATATACTTTCGTCCCTCTTCCATCACACACATTTTTCGTTTTTTTTTTGTCATACAATTTTTCGTCTCGTTTTCATTCTATTATTTTTTCGTCTCTCTTCCGTCCTATTTTATTTTTATCGCTCTCCTCTTGTACCGTTTTTCTGTTGTACATTTTTCTTCCATTGTACTTTCCTTCTCCGTCGTGTACATTATATTGTCTTTCTTCTCGCCTCGTCCCCGTTTCCATCGACCATTGTCCTTAACCGTTTTTACTGTTATTCTTTCCTTTTCTCATAAACCAAATTTCCTCAGCATAACCAAACCGCACAATTTGATAAATCCTTGGCCTCGCCAAAGCCAATTAGTCTTTTTTTCACCCTCCATTCTGAATGCGCCACTCCCAGCAGTGCAAGGATGGAAGAGTGTTGGAAGAGGACGCGAATGATTCTTCCCAACTCAGTCGTCTACGATGATGACTCTTAAGGTCAATCAGTCACCTCGTTTGGCAATGTGCCTCTCGGGACTGACAGGTCACCACCCTCAATTCTGCCGTAACCGACAACAATATTTGCTCGTTTAGCAAATTCTCGCAGAAAATATTACGCTGCGTCTTATAAATATGAAACATTGGTAGATTCAATGCACGTTTACAGTTAAATGTAATAACATACATTTTAAAAATCTACATAAATTTCGTGGCATGTTTTGCATATGATGCCACATGCTTCGCTCTGTAGAACATATTATATAACATACAATTTGTTATACTATATATATGCACATCTGAACTTGAAGCATTGAACATTAAAGCAAGATAGTGTACTTACCTGACATAGCTTAAATAGGTTTTGTTCATACCAAGTCGAGTTTAGGTCATTATTGGTCCCCCGATTTACAAAATCGGGGGACTTATGTTTTGAGGCATGTCCGTCCGTCCGTCCGTCCGGATTTTTCTCCGCAACCATCCATTGAATTTCTCTGAAATTTTGCATGAAGTTGTAACTTAGGTCAGGTTAGAAAGTGACATTCTCCGATTTTTGAAAAACAATCTGGTTAGCCCCCCAGGGTGTCAAAAGGCCCCGAAATGGCAAAAAATAACATTTTTTGCCCCATAACTTTTCATCCATCCATTCAATTTCTCTAAAACTTGGCCAAAATGTAGAGGCAATTGTTCCTAATAGAAAATAAGTATCGCTGACATCAGAGAAATTCTGGTTCGCGCCCCCATGGGGTCAAAAGCCCCCAAAATGGAAAAAAATGACCCTTTTTTCCCATAACGTTTGATCAATCATTCAATTTTTCTGAAACTTTGCAAAATGTAGAGGCTATTGTTCTGGATATAAAATGAGCATTCTTGACTTCATAAACATTCTGGTTCGCGCTCCCAGGGTGTCAAAGGGGGGGTCAAAAATGCCCCGAAATTGCCCAAATTTATTGCATTTTACACTCGCCACATCGAGTAACATACAGAGGGGGACCACGCACGCGCGGCTTGTTAAATAGCTGATAACCTTGCATCTATTGGGCTGAGATATGCTTCTGTGTCGTTCAAGGAAGTTCACTCTTCCAGATTTCACCTTCTGTCTTTGAAAAAGGTTTAATTTATTTCTAATCGATTGATGCGCTCCTACCGAGCATACCGACAGGACGACTCAGGCATTTTTTAACGGACAAATTGCATACACATTTTGTGTGCTGGCTTTTCAATTCAAACTTTCAGACCTTGTGCCACATCTTTTCGCGGATGGAGGGAGGTAAATACCTACAAAGTAAAATCTAAATAAAAATTACTGACATGTAAATTGGATGTAATTTTAACATAGTGTGAGAGGAAGATGTACGATTTAGCGACCACGTGTTCGTGTATATATATTCAAAGCATGAGGTCGCCATTTTGTGTGCTGCTTTATCGTGGATAACAAACACGAATGTTGAAAGAAAGACGAAAATGACAATAAAGAAGAAACGGGTGGTTTTACATACATTTAAAATATTACCCTACGTCTTCTGAATATGAAATACTTGTTGACTTCATGCACGTTTAACGTTAAATTATACGTATAACATCTAATTTAAAAAAACAATGAATCTCGACGGATGTCAAATCAAAATATGTTTTACCTTAGTTAGAGTAGGTGGAAGGATCTCATGCCTTCGTCTCCCCGAGCATATAGTACGGGGGCCCAACCGTACTAGATGTCTATTTCTATCTTATATACGGGAATATTCGACTAGTAGAATTGAACATTAATAAAATGTATTATCGGAACCTACCATTTCTCACCACAGGAAGATGTGACACGAGGTCGTAAGGGGGGAAGAGTCAAACCAGCGCCCCTAAAGATGGAGCACTCTGCCCTTTTTTTAAAATTGCCTGGTCAGTCCAATCGGCATTCTCTGGTTAGTGCGCCTTAGGCAGTTAGCAATAAACTAACTCTACCCCAAAGAGGAGAGGTAAGGCCTGGGAGAGTTGACCTTCTAGAAATACCTAGGACGAATACCTCAGCCCGACAGATAAAAGGCCACCAAAATGGTCAAGTTTCTGTCGAACTTATTATCGAAATCGAATCCCTGACTTGTATGTGTTCGCTATCGCAACTGGACACTAAATGAATGGCGTCATCAATATATTATCTAAATCAGGGGGTCTCAACCTTTTTTACCCATGGACCTCTTTTCCTTTATTTTTCTTTTGGTGGACCCTCTCATAGCTATTCGACAAAAGAAAAGCTTATTCTATTTTTCACTAATAAAAAGTAAAAAGATTATATCAATAATCAAAGAAATAGTAAATGATTACGCTTTATTTTGAAGGAAAACTAATGTAATGTAAATAAATTATTTTACAATTAAATTCTATTGAGTATTTATGCATACTGCTAAACAATTCATAATAAACTATTTTAAAATAAGTGTGTGATTAGAAAAAAAAATGCAGATTTATTCAATGAGACCCGTGTGGTTGATGCTGCTAAGCAAGTTTCTTTATATCTGGTTCCATCGATGTTAATGATAGTCAAAGATCTCCTGGGTGAGTAGATAGGTCAAAAGGAAATATTAAAGAAAGAATCATTCATATATATTCTCTACTTATTTCAATATGGTGTAAATTACAGTAAAACATTTATTTTTTAGTAATAACCGTTCTGAAGAGGAATTGCGTCATGGACCACCAAAATATCACTGTGGACCCCCAATTTGTTATTTTTGTCTGTGGACCCCAGGGTCCATGTGGACCCCGGTTGAGAAATCCTGATCCAAATAAAAATTGCATTCCTTGTCGTTTTGACTATGAGCGAAGTGTAGTATTTGTTCTAATACTAAACTTTATCTTTCATGTCGTTGTTCAGCAACGGAAAACTCCTTCCAGATTGAAGTATGTTTTATTCTTTGCATAATTTGGGTTATTCAGACTACATTTCTCATCTTGAGTGTTATCATCACAACGTTTCAGAAACTAAAACTTCCGGCCTTCTTCGTGTGTATCTCTTCGAACTCGGGAATATTTCTGTCGAACTCGGGAATTTCGAACGGAACCCTTTATTTAATCCACGGGTGCAGCATGCTCTTGTTCCGTCAGACATGACTGAGAGAAGAATTGTGAATTACTGGAGACTTCTCTTATGTAAATAAGAATGTAATAGTTATGTATTTTAAGATTTCAGATTTTTTTTTTTTGGATTCTGTATTTTGTAATAGTCATATATTTGAAGTTTTTTAAATTTTATTTTGATTCTATGTTAGTTAATAGTCATATATTTGAAGTTTTTAGAATTTTATTTTGATTCTATGTTAGTTAATAGTCATATATTTGAAGTTTTTAGAATTTTATTTTGATTCTATGTTAGTTAATAGTCATATATTTGAAGTTTTTAGAATTTTATTTAGATTATATGTTATTTAATAGTCATATATTTAAAGTTATTAGAATTTTATTTGGATTCTATGTAATGTAATAGTGATATATTTAAAGATTTTAGAATTTTATTTTGATTCTATTTTATGTAATAGTTATATATTTGAAGTTTTTAGAATTTTATTTTGATTCTATGTTATGGAATAGTCATATATTTGAAGTGTTTTGTAATTTTATTTGGCTTCTATGTTATGTAATAGTAATATATTTGATGTTTTCATAATTTTATTTGGATTTTGTCATGTAATAGTCATATATTTGAAGTTTTTATGATTTTATTTGGATTCTAATTAATGTAATAGTCTTATATTTGAGGTTTTTCGAATTTTATTTAGATTCTGTTATGTAATAGTCATATATTTTAAGTTTTTCAAATTTTATTTGAATTCTATGTTATGTAATAGTCATATATTTGAGGTTTTTACGGATCTTATTTAGATTCTGTTATGTAATAGTCATATATTTAAAGTTTTTAGAATTTTATTTTTATTCTATCTTATGTAATAGTAATATTTTAAGTTTTTAGAATTTTATTTTGGATATATGTTATGTAATAGTCATATATTTGAAGTTTTTAGAATTTTATTTAGATTATATTTTATGTAATTGTCATATATTTGAAGTTTTTAGAATTTTATTTTGATTCTATGTTATGTAATAGTCATATATTTAAAGTTATTAGAATTTTATTTGGATTCTATGTGATGTAATAGTCATATATTTGAAGGTTTTAGAGCTTTATTTGGATTCTATGTCATGTAATAGTCATATGTTTGAAGTTTTTCGAATTTTATTTGTATTCTATATTATGTAATTGTCATATATTTGATGTTTTTAGAATGTTATTTGGATTCTATGTTATGTAATAGTCATATATTTGAAGGTTTTAGAAATTTATTTGGATTTTATATTATGTAATAGTTATATATTTGAAGTTTTTCGAATTTTATTTGGATTCTGTAATGTAATAGTCATAAATTTGAAGTTTTTCGAATTTCATTTTGATTCTGTAATGTAATAGTCATGAATTTGAGGTTTTTCGAATTTTATTTGGATTCTATGTCATGTAATAGTTATATATTTAAAGTATTTAGAATTTTATTTGTATTATGTTTTGTAATAGTCATATATTTGAAGTTTTTATAATTTTATTTGGATTCTATGTCATGTAATAGTCCATATATTTGAAGTTTTTCGAATTTTATCTGGATTTTATGTTATGTAATAGTAATATATTTAAAGTATTTAGAATTTTATTTTGATTTTATGTCATGTAATTGTCATATATTTGAAGGTTGATATTTTTATTTGGATTCTATGTCATGTAATAGACATATATTTAAAGTTTTATATTTTTATTTGGATTCTATGTCATGTAATTGTCATATGTTTGAAGGTTGATATTTTTATTTGGATTCTATGTCATGTAATAGTCATATATTTAAAGTTTTATATTTTTATTTGGATTCTATGTTATGAAATTGTCATATATTTAAAGTTTTATCATTTTATTTGGATTCTATGTCATGTAATAGTCATATATTTGAAGTTTTTCGAATTTTATCTGGATTTTATGTTATGTAATAGTCATATATTTAAAGTATTTAGAATTTTATTTTTATTTTATGTCATGTAATTGTCATATATTTGAAGGTTGATATTTTTATTTGGATTCTATGTCATGTAATAGACATATATTTAAAGTTTTATATTTTTATTTGGATTCTATGTCATGTAATAGTCATATATTTAAAGTTTTATATTTTTATTTGGATTCTATGTCATGTAATAGTCATATATTTAAAGTTTTATATTTTTATTTGGATTCTATGTTATGTAATAGTCATATATTTAACATTTTATATTTTTATTTGGATTCTATGTCATGTAATAGTCATATATTTAAAGTTTTATATTTTTATTTGGATTCTATGTCATGTAATTGTCATATATTTAAAGTTTTATAGTTTTATATGGATTCTATGTCATGTAATTGTCATATATTTGAAGGTTGATATTTTTATTTGGATTCTATGTCATGTAATAGACATATATTTAAAGTTTTATATTTTTATTTGGATTCTATGTCATGTAATTGTCATATATTTGAAGGTTGATATTTTTATTTGGATTCTATGTTATTAATACAACGCAATTGAGTCATTGCTTCTTATTTCTAGGTTGGTATAACCTTTTGTATTTTAAATTATTATATATGCTTATATGGGGTCCTCAGATCCTTAAATAGCTTAAAGGGTATCAACACGCGAAATAAGGTAGGGAACCACTGATGTCAGCTAGTATCTTCTGTTTTACGGAATTCGATACACATATTTGTATATATAGTTCAACGTATAGTTTGCCTGATATCAACTCTGGAATATTCAAATTGGAAAACCGAAATCGTTTCCAAAGTTTATTCGAGAGATCTCTTGTATTTTGTATATTTAATTGCCCACTCTTTAAATTTTATGTTATTTTCTTGTGTTTCACGAAACCATTATTCCTTTGTCAATTGTTCCAGATTCCATGTTGTCGAATACAAAAGATAATTAGCAAGACAATTAACAGAATATTTATAGCTCGTCTGCGTGCAAATCTGAATGATATATTTGATAATTGTAGCCAACGCTTTCACGCCTCCAGATCTTTTGTCCTGAAATCGGATTTAAAAGAATTTTTAACATATTAGTATAAGTTATCCGCAATGCTAATACTCGATTTCGCTTGCAATTATCTCGTAAACGCATTTTTGTAGATGCTCCGGGGTCGGTCATTAATGTTTACTGCAAGTTTCGGGTTTTAAATCATCTGAATTTCTCAATGAAAATGTCTAATTCTCGAATGCAACATCGTTCTATGCATCGCATAAAAAAATGTGAAACCGTGTTCTTCGGAATTCTGTGATCTATTCCCTGCTTCTTTTGTTCACGCTCGTTGGTCTAGTGGTCTCCATCAATTCGCTGTTTTCATAATTCGTTGTAATACAGCTTACTATTTCAGTAGCTTATTTGCAAGAACTGCAGGCTTGTGGAACTCTCTTCTTGCTAATTGTTTTCCTCCTACATATAGCCTTGGTCTTTTAAAGACTGAAGCCAATAAGCATCTCCTTTCTTTGCGATTATCATATTTTGTTCTTGTAAGCTCCTTACAACAAGTGGCTTCGGGCGTTGTCTGGAGTGATTTCTATAAAAATTTAAATGGTCCGACGGGAAACAAATTATGTGACACGGTCGCTCAGCATCAGTCGATGTAAATTGTTCCAGCAAACCTATATTATTCCAATTTAAAATTATTTCTCCTTGTATATGAAGGTTGTTATGCTATTGTAAGTATCCCGCTCTCCTTCTGTATGTATATATATATATAAGTTAATCCAACAAAAGATATGAGGCAACTAATATCTTTAATTAGTGAACATCCGGATAAAACTTGGACTACCACTCAACACCTGCATCACTTTTCAATCAAGCTCTTTGATATCTTTCCTGAATATGTTTTAAATTGTATGACTTGGATAGCTTTAACAAAAAAGTATGTTTTGGGCTGATATATTTGATGTTTTATATACTTTTATGTATTTTTATATATATTTTTATATATTTTCAAAGTTTAATTTCATTACCTGCAGTAATGTCATTGCGGTAATGGTCCTCTGAAGAGAAGAATTTTCTTTGCAAACTCATGAGTTAAAGACTTTTAGGTACTTTGCCTGAACATTGAATTCCAATAAAATTTGATTCGCGCCTTATTTTATTATTTCATTTTATATCATGCTATATATATATATATATATATATAAATAAACTATTTTCAATATTTTACCGACGTTTCAAGATTATAGGAAATAACAATCTCATACGGTCATAGGGCGCGAACCCCGTTCACAGATACATCTTGAATCTGTAAGTTTCACCTATTTCCATTAAACCACAAGGGATTGTCACGTAATAACGGAGCAATTAAGTGATGTTTACACTGAAAGCGGCGAGCATAGACACCTAAACATTCGATAGCACTCAACGACAGGATTGGTGCATTGCACTGAAGCTTTTAGGTGAATATTTATTTTTTAATCTTTCCGACAGAGCTCAACTTTCAATTTTACTTGGAAGGGGCTTATAAATAAAATGAAGAGGATATGGATATATATATATATATATATAATCCTCTTCATTTTCCCCTTTATATCATCCTACCCAACTCTTTACTTCTTATCTGTTTATTTGATACTTGATACCATCTTATATATTCCCACTTTTTTTATCTCCATCATTAAAAAATCGTCCTCTCTTTACGTTTTGGTCGTTTTTTTGTGTCCTCTCCCTTGCCCTTCACCCTATGATCCTCCTACTACTTTTTACTTCCTTCCTATTTATTTTAATACTCGACTTTCCCCTTGATTATATATTATTTAACTGTCTCTCTCTTTCACTCTCTCTATCTTTCGTTTAAATGGCACTCTCTCATTGCATTCTAATCTGTTTCTTTCGTTTTCTTTTTTATCTTGCAGTAACAGTCTGTATTTAGTTAGTAGTGTACAATGAATCGTTTAAAATATGTATTTCGTTTCGGCATTAAATAATCGAAAATGGTGGAGTTGCCATAAAACAGATGAACTCCGCTAAACCACGCATACATACACGACCATTCCTTTCTATATTAATAAAATGATGAGACAGCTTCACATGTACCTCTATTTCGTCGCGTCAACGTAATTTTTATAATTTCATATTAAATTATTTTTTTAAAGTTCTATTAATCTGATATTTATTGAAATAACAAACACAATAAGTTAAAATAAAGCGAAATTTAAAAAATAAAATCTCATTTAAATATTATTCGATTACGAAATTAAGTCAACCAAAATACGTAAACAAGTTAGCGATTTTAATATTTTGTTAACGGTTTAATTTTTAAAAACTTATTTAGGGACCCTTCAAAATTAGATAAAAATCAATACGCATTTAAACTGTTGAGTAGAATATATAGTATCTGACTTCAGAATTCCTAGCAAATACTTATGTATTTCTGAATTTTTGGGATGAGGATTGATAATTTGTATAATTTGGATTACTCGGACTACTGTTCTCATCTTGAGTGTTATCCTTACAACGTTTCAGCCGCTGTAACCTCCGATATTATTCAGAACTCAGAAATATTTCTGCCGATCTCGGGAATCTGGACGGAATTTCGAACGGAACCCTTTATTTATTCCACAGTAGTAGCATGAGCTCATTTCGTCATCCAAATTATACAAATCCTTATGTATCAAAATATTAATGAATTTTGAAACTATTTGCATCCAATAATTTAATAAAACGACTAGAACTGACCATAACAAAATTAGTTTTAATTTATAACAAGTTTGTTCAATTAACAACTCAATAACTGAATGATACTTTTGTAGTTATAATTAACTGTCAAAATCCTATTCAAAATAATTTGTTAAAAAACAAAGACGACAAAGTGAAAAAGAAAGCGAAACACTATTGAAGGTTTCGTTATTTTTTTTTACGGCATATCAACCCATTATCGGGTTATTTAATGCCAAATCAGGTTATTTTGGTAGTAGTTTTTATGTGTTATTTAGTAAAACTAAGCATTGCTCTTAGTTGAATGGTCACATTGTAGATGAGCATTTGAACGATATGTTACAAACGTATTGAAATTCACCAAGATTTTCGGGTGCTTGAACAGAGAAGCGTACATATAAAAACGCTGAAAATCGCAGTTCCGATTAAATTAACCGATAAACTCTTTGAAATACTTATGTATCAAGCAAAAATAGGGGTGTACACAAAAAATTAGTAAAAACTATCGAGTAGAATTGTAATAAAAAATAAAAATCTGTTATATCGTTTAATCGGGTTCAGCCATTGATTTGACCAAAAAACACGAAATTCAGGGGGAGGTAACCCAGTCTGTCATATTAACACGTAATAAATCAATGGCAGTCACCAAAATGCGATGAAACTATTTTTAATTAAATTTCTACTACAAAAAAAACAGTATTTTTCCTACTTTTTAGTGACAATACTTATCTGCTGCGTAAGTATATAATACTGTTTTTTTTTTGTGGTATTGATATTTTAATACGGACGCTTTCTCTGTACAATCACCTATTTTCGCGTGATCTCATATAGATTTGGATAATCTCCACAAAAATAGCTTATGTGAATCTTTAGTAGCGTATCTAATTGGGCAAATTCTATATTTATTATTTTTGTTGCCAATTTTCTCTTGGTTTTGAAAGAGGTTTTCTTGGAGAGGTTTTCCGGGTTCCTACTAAATGAAGTGAATGTCTTTGTCTTGACTTTTCGCCAACGAAAATGGTCACTATCACTGTTTTCCCCCAAAAGCGTTGGTTCTTAGTTATTGTTGGGAAATGATTTCATGTTGCCATTCTATATTTTCCCTATATTTTTCGCACGGAATCCAAATGATGATAACAAACGTTTTTTAGACAAATAACATAAGCGCCACCTGTTAAAAAACCGTTATTGTTCCGTAAATATTATTACCATTATATTTCATACGTAGTAAGACTACACATAGAAAAAAACAAGAATATGTGTAAAGCTCCAAATATTCGGTGCTGATATCGATCCTGAACCAGTTTTTGTGAGTTTCAACTCCGAAGCGTTCGGCTGTCCTACGCAAACGCCCGAAAGTTGACGAGTCGATTTGTACCAAACGACAATTTTGATACGGTGCTGCGTCCTATGATAATAATGTTTTGAGGGTTAGGGTTAGGGTTTAGGGTTAGGGTTAAAAATAGTTATTTGATAACAGTAATTTCGCTCTGTTTTGCTTGTTTTGTTTGTTTGTTGTTTAAAAATATCTGAACAAGTTAAGGTCCACGCTTTTACAGATCAAACTCGTATTTAAAAGAATGAAATATTAACAAACTAGTGATTGGTTATTAATCTTATCTCCCTAAGGTAAAAAAGGTCCCGACTTTACCCATCTTAAAATGAATTTTGGTGCTTGTATAATAAAAGTCCGAAACAATTTTTTTTTGTCTTTTACTATTTGAGAGGTAAATAAGGGGCAGGTAACTCTTACAACGAATTTTAAACACGATTTTCCAGTAATCAAAACTGATGGCTTTAATTGGTGTTGCATATGTGGCTACTGTGCAAGGAGAACGTCGATTAGACATAAAAGGTTTAGGGTTTAGGGGTAGAAAAATATTGTTCGAAAGTTAGAGCTGTTATGAAGAGTTACCTGCCCCTTATTTACCTCTCCAAAACTAAAAGACAAGAAAAACTTTTTTCGGCTTTTTATTATACAAGCACCGAAAATCTTGCTTAAAATTCGAAGTAAGAGTTACCTGCCCCTTTGTTTACCTCTCAAACAATAAAAGACAAAAAAAACTTTTTGTTCGGACTTTTATTATACAAGCACCTGAATTTTTCCAAAATCAAATAATGTAGTCCCGTCGACTAAAACAGTAGATGTTTATCTGACGATTATGTTGACTGTAAGAAGACAGACTATTTATTGTTTTCAAAAAGAAGTATATTTTCGAACTCGAGTAATATTTCTGTCGAACTCGGGAATCTGGACGGAATTTCGAACGGAACCCTTTATTTAATCAACAAGAGCGAGGATTAAAGAAAGGGCTCCGTTCGAAATTCTGTCCAGATAACCGAGTCCGACAGAAATATCCACGTGTTCGAAGAGATACACCTGAAAAAGGCCGGAGGTCACAGCGGCCGAAACGTTGTGATAATAACACTTAAGATAGTCCGAATAACCAGAATTAAACAAATTATCACTCCTCATCTAAAAAATTTAGAAATATGGTCTAACTTAGAACTGATTTAATGTTTGTAAATAAAGTTCAAAGACCAAAGTCTTTGATTACTCATTATTTTGATTACTCATTATTTTATAATACGCTAAGCCGTTTCAGGTCCGTACGTACGTAATCACCTTTTGCACAAATTTTGAAAACATAAATTCGTCCGATTAGTAATTCATTTGATGTACCTAAATTTTAAAATTCTGACCTTAAATCAAATTATGTCGTCACATCGATTAAAACAGTACAATTTTAAATAAATACATGTAATAAATTGACATTTATTTTATTGATTTAAAAAATATTTAGTTGACAATTATTTTTACGGTAAGAAGATGGAGAATATTTGTTGTTTTAAAACGAATAAAATTGTTGCAATTTTAAATTTTTAAAAATAAAGAAAGAAGAAACCTATTCGTTTTATTTAAATAATATTTAGCTGACTATGACAATTAGTTTTCTTAATAGTATTGACTCTGACAGACATTATTTTAAAAGGAATATTATTATTAACATTAAATTTCACAGATTAATGGCGAAATCACCGTGGAATTTCTGCTGAATTCTGCTTGTCTATATAATAATACGCTAAGTCACTTCATATTTGTATGTACGTTATATATATATATATATATATATATATATATATATATATATATATATATATATGCTCCCCTATGAATAAGACATTCTGATAAAAGAAATGATGGCTTACACTTAGCAAAATACAATATTCTTCAAAAGCATTGAGCCATCTCGGTTATAAATGTTCTAAAATGTAAACAAAAAATAAATTCATTAAAAAACAATATAATTTATTCCACATACGCTGCCTGCGTGTTCGAAACGGCATCTTGTTTTCGAATGTGCTCGCTATGTCTAACCACATATTATATTATTTTTCCAAGGTTAAGTATTTTATGTTTGTATGTGCGGGATTAACTCTAAAACGTAATACCTGATCATTATGAATTTGAGAACATAGCTGCTCGATTTAAAGTGTCCAAATGTTGGCTATATTTAGTTTTATGCATGAAGGGGAAAAAGAGTAGACTTTATTTAGTAAAAATTACAAACTTTCGATTTTCATTCAATTTTAACAGGAATTAGACATTAATTAGTAAATATTATCCAAATTTAAGTTTATTGCGAGTTATAGGGATTTTAGGGAGCACAATATGGATACAGAATCCTATTTTAAAATAAAAATATACTAAATTTGCATTGAATTTGATCTATAGTCATTAAACACCAATTAAGCAAGAGTGAAAAATTTTCGACATCTTCTTAGAACTCCTTAAGCTTAAGCATTAAATGTTAGCTGTTTTCCATATTCAAATCATGTAATAGATGTTGCTCAAAATGTCAATAAGGATTCTAGACATCAGATTCTGCATCATTATATATTGATTTTAATTTTCATAAAGGAACAAAAGTAGTGCAATTTTACCTGCCCTAAGACCGGTATTCTTATATATATATATGAGAGAGAGAGAGTTTGAATTATCTACTAGACACCATCCTCGAGTGTGTTCGGTCTCTCTCAACAAGGGGTTGTCAAGACAACCTGACATGAGGATACTTCGCCCTACAAGTATACCCTGACCAAATTTTCTAAATTAACATAGTATTCACAGAACAAATAAAATCCATCTCAGCACATTTATATACTTATTCATACGAGGAATGGTTCACCTTCTCCGAGTGATAATACCTCAAGTTACAACACTTAGCTGGATACTCCACTAGACTAGATGAATTCTTATCTTGGAACCCGATAAGACCAATAGACGACAAGAAAGATATACTATAACATTTTTTCTGGTCAATTAGGGAGAGGAAAATTAATGTTCTTAACGTCTTTACTAACTCAACGTTTGAGAAATAAAGTATTATTTTAATAGAATATTCGAATATCTATGTATCCCATGTAAGGGCCCCTTGATTTCTGAGAACTTTTACTGAACTAAAATGAAACAGTATATATATATGTATATATATATATATGCCAACCATTTGCAAAAAAGGTGGGCTCCCTCTACCGGACGAAAAACTTCTTACACCTGCTATGATGCTATGTATATACAAAGTTACCATTCGCCTATGCATGGAGTATTGTTACCACATCTGGGCTGGTGCACCAACCACTAGTCTCTCCCTATTAGACATGGTTCAATAATCAGTTTCTAACCTAATAGGCTCCATACTGTCAACCAAGCTCCAGCCCGTCCACTTGCTCCTTTGTTGCGTCCTTGTGCTTGTTTTACAAGTACTTCAATTGAATGTGCTCAAACGAACTGGCTGCACTTGTGTCCTTTTAACGTAAATACCCTCGACCAACCCGACAACTAACAAAATAACATACTCTCACTGAAGATGTCGTCAGATGCATACTTTAATAAATTCTTTGCTCGAGCCGCTTGAATTTTGAATACCCTGTCTGCTCTTTGTTTCACCGACTGTAAAAACATGCAGAAATTTAAATGTAATTTGAATAAACATCTCGCTGCACAACTCCCTATAAATCTTGTCTCTAATTCACAATAGCCTTTACGTATTAATCACAATGTACCTTGTTTGGAGTGAATTGAAGTAATATATAAACTAATACACTAATGTGCACAGGCACACATGTACATCACGTGATTTGCGATTCTTGTGTTCCGAATATATTTCCTTACCAATCAGACATTTGCCAATGACGAGAGAAGCATCGGAAAAAAAAAGATTCGAAACGCACTCTTCTACGTTGGGAATATTTTCCAATTGAATTTGAAATTAGATTAACTTTCTTTCCCCAAAAATAAGAAAATCAGACAAAAATACGCAACTAAAAAAGCGTAACGAGGAAAGAAAAAAATAAAGACGCGTAAAATTGAGAAACGCGTGTGACGTCAGAGAACGCGTTACGCTGAAAGAAACAATGAATCAAACTAGAATAAAACCGGCAAACAACTAAATAAAACCGAAAGAAAAAAAATGAAACGATAAAAGAATAGAAGAATAAGAGAATCGCAGAGTAACAGAATAATGGTAGAAATTGCGAACAATACTGAAAACGAATAGGGGAAGCATTCCAAGCGGCGGTTTTTAGAATAATTATAGTCACTTTACTCTGTTAATATGAACGTAAGTAATTTCATAGCATTCCGTTGAACGAATTTGATCGCCCCCTCCCCCCGTCCCAGCCTACAAGCATAGACATATATTGTCAAGTAAATATCAATGAGAGGGTGGAACTATTTTAAACACGAAATTAAATATCGATTTTTGTCGATTTCTCTCGGCTACGATATTAACAAAAGGTTAGCTTTGCAGAAAACCAAGGCTGAAAATACGAGGCAACTGGTTCGAACTGCTTTCACGACGGTAGTAATTGTCTGCGTGGCAAGGTTACTTAATTACCACCCACGTTTGACAATTACAAAGGGCAAAGGTCACTAAATAAGAGTCACTATTATTTAAACAAAAATTTGATACGAGACGATGATTACTCTAATTTTTTTTTTTTTAACTAGGCGGACACTGTTAAAACTCCATTGTGCTTTCTACATAAATCTGTTGAAGTTATCGTTAATAATAATGTTCTTATTGAAGTAATGTCTACCCGGGTCAAAACTATTTAGAAAAAAAAAACGACTTTTTCTTCTTCCATAAAAATAATTTTCATTAAATATTCTTCAAATAATTATAACGAATATAACTTTTGGAAATGTATTTTATTTAAAATGTTACTGTCTGCTGGACGACAATTTGATTTTGGAACTATTCATTTGAAAATATTTAAAGTTGAAATTGTTTACCTTAGAGACATAGTTAACCATTGATCATCTTTGCTAATTGGACGATCTCATTTTTGAATGTGGGTAAAAGGTAATAACGCACGCACAAATATGAAGTGACTTAGCGTATTATTATTATATAGACTAGCAGAATTCAGCAGAAACTCCACGGTGATTTCGCCATTAATCTGTGAAATGTAATGTTAATAATGATATTCCTTTTGAAATGATGAATTGGCTACTCTGGTGCCCCCTCGACGTAAATTCACTAGACCAACTCGACAATCAACTAAATCTCGTTCATTCACTGTGGAGGTCCCCAGATGCCGGAGAGCCTTCTACTCAAATAGCTTCTTTCCTCGTGCTGTTGGAATTTGGAACTCCCTCCCTTCCCCCTGTTTCCCCGACAGTACTGACATGCAGAAATTTTAAACTAATGTGAACAGACATCTCGCTGCGCAGATCCCAATTTAGGCTGACATCCCAACCTTCTCATCTTTTCTTCTTCTCAGTAGCCTCTTACGTCTACAGTGGCGGCCTGCTTTGTTTGGGGTGAACCATGTTAAAAAAAAAAAATAAATGTCTGTCAGAGTCAATACTATTAAGAAAAATAATTGTCATAGTCAGCTAAATATTCTTCAAATAAAACGAATAGGTTTCTTCTTTATTTATTTATTTATTTATTTATTTATTTACAATTGTAGCAATTTAATTTATTTATAAACAACAAATATTCTCCGTCTTCTTACCATAAAAATAATAGTCAGCTAAATATTCTTGAAATTAATAAAACTAATGTCAATTTATTACATTTATTACAATTAAAAATTGTACTGTTTTAATCGACGAGACGACATAATTTAAGGTCAGAATTTTTAAATTTAGATACATCAAATGAATTACTAATCGGACGACTTTATTTTTTTTTTAATTGTGCAAAATTCCCTCCTACTACCACTGTTTCAAATATTTTGTACTTTGTGTGTTATTTTCTTCAGACCAATCATCCTGAGGAAGTCTTGAAATAAAGACGAAACGTTGATGAATACATAAATAATATTTTTGGTTTTCCTTATTTAATTGTACCATATGTATGTATATATATATATATATATATATATATATATATTAGATTAAAGACCACGAAATTTTCACGTTTTGTAATTTTTAAAATTATTTTCTAGACACGCGAGCAATTTGTCGGGTCTCACGTTGTAATTTAACGTTCATAGGGAGGGCCTGTAGACGAGTGGTTATAGCACTTGACTGGGCTGGACGACCCGGTTCGATCCCACGGCATGCGAATTTTCGAGTCTGAAAACTCCCTCTGTCCACCCAGCAGCGGAAGGAGAGGGATGGGCTCCACCTTGCATATGCTGTGCCCTAGACATGGGGATTCTTAACAAATCACCGCCGCTACAAACATGGGCAGTGTGCGATGTCGGCAACGACACTCGTGCGCGTCCAGGCTATGCGACCTTTACCTTTACCTACGTTGTAATTGGTGTAATATAGCTCCGAAATTTGTACCGGCCATCTTAAGCGCTTTCAATTTGTTGTTGTTTTGTTTGTTGCTTTTTTTTGTGCAAAACGGAGAGCTGCTAACTATCAACTAGATAGTTAAAGCTCCGATCCTTGGCTTGGATGTGTTGCTCGTCTAACAGCACTGAAGAGCTGTGATACATCAAAACAGTCTGTCTGTGGGTGAGTCTATATTTATTTGTAATAGGGATGGTCTTTTACTAAAAGCATGTATGCGTGATCTTGCTGTTAAAAAATGTTGCAGTTATGTTATGTTGTGGCATCGATGAGCCCATGTGTTCCGGTTCCTCTGTAAATCATTCTGTGGTCACGCCGTGTTTCAATGATTAGCAGAACTTTGAGTGTTGACGCAACTTAGTCGTATACTTGAGTAATTGGCTTGCCCGGTAAATTGTTTCTGCTTTGATGCGAGACGGTGTTGTTTCATTGTGCTGTGTCTGACCTACGCTGTCAGCAAGCATACTGGAATTAATATTTACATATAAAACGACAAACATAGTTTTGTATTTAAAGAAATACAATTTATTATACCTTCCCTAACATGGTCAGTGCATTTCATAGCTAAACTATAAGATAAGCTTGTATGTTCCTCCTTCCTTGTCCGACTCCATTTTCCACCTCAACTATATCTTTCATCCAAAAAACACTACCAACGTCACATGACCGATCCAACGAATTACAAGCGTTCAAAGGCTCACATATCGGCTTCAAAAGTTCATAAATAAAAACGACTTTTAATCATTAATTATAAGTCAAGTTATTTGGAATAGAGGGCACTAGACTTTGCCGTTACTTTAAAGATGATTGCATTATCGTTTTATAATAATCGCAAGCCTACCAACCGCGACTAGGACGACACTGCACAAATCTGCTGGGCACACTGCGTGCTGACCTCAAGCAGGCAGGACTAGGACCACTACGTACAGCGAAACAACTTCATTGCCTACGACCACTTGCGCATGACAAGGCCAGATGGTCTGTGACTAGCATGAAGGACTGATTGCAGCTACGGGATGTCATTTGACTACCGTAGCCGCAGAACACAGTTTTTTAATAATCATCTGGAACTAAAAAATATAACAGTTGCCCTTCACTACATGCAAAAGATATGAAACCTCAAAGTATGTAAAACCAAAATTAATATTTCTAGTCAACGTTTAACAGCTATCATGGTGGTATAGTTGAAATATCTGCACGGGTTCATAGTAAGTAACGGGCAATTGTAACCGGTATTACTTACATTCTTTCTCTCGTAACGATTCTGGTCTCGTCTCCAGCTCCAATCGATATTAATCTATCCAGGTTTGTCCGATCTGTCTTTCCTTGTATGTCCGAATCTTCGCATACGAGTTGAACGCGCATCAGACCAAAACCTAGTTCACCCTTCCGGCCGTGTTCGTCTATAAACTATCTTGGCCGCTGTTATATCACCACTTCTGCTATTGCCTGTCATTCTTAATTACGCTTGTATGTCTTGCATTGGAGATTGCGACGTACACGCAAAGAAAGAAAGACGGCGGCGGCGGCGAGCCGCCAAATATTCCAGCACCTAAACATGCTACACTGCACAATGGGAAGCCGGAATACAGTCTTGCTATCTATGTATTCGACCTCCCCAAGAAGGCTTGTATTGCAAAGGTTGTGTGAAGCGAAGAGAATGCCTACCATGATTTCATCATAAAATTAGTCATTTAGTGTCATCTAACGTCAATTTTAATGTATCTCTTCCTATTAAGTTCAATGCCCCATTGACACGGCTGTGGTAGATGATGAAGAGATGGCCAATTGATTCTTAAATTGAATTGATCTAAATTAAATTACACGCATATATATATATATATATATATATATATATATATATATATATATATATATATATGCACGTAAGCATATACGCAATGCACACATCATGCATATATATAACAGACCATTTTCAGTTTCGAAAGACAATGTATATGATATGCGTGCGAGTCTATAGTGAGGCAAGTGTTGCGCAGTTTACAACCGCACTTCTCTTGAACCAGTATTCTTTGAGTTGTGTATCAAAGAAAAGTCCAAGACGATTGAAAACAATGGCGGGGAAAGTAAGCAAGAACTGGTTTAATTTACAAGTGTTACTTCTTGTACAATTGGTTCTTTCCTACTATTTTAATCGTAGCTAGATGGAAGATATCTGGGCGCATTCTTTTGTACAGGGTATTTGTAAAAATTATTCGGTAATCCTGAGAGAATTTAGACCGTAACCACTACATCATTGAACCTACAAAAACAAAAACACACATGTATATCTATACTTTTTAATTCATATCAGATTATTAAATAAATCATCATGAGTAAGTATTTTAAATGAAGACAAAACGTTGATGAATACATAAATAAGTTTGGTGTTCCTTTATCATTTTCCATATATATATATATATATATATATATATATATATATATATATATATATATACAGGGTGGGCCAAAATAAGGGTCCTATCTTTAAATTTGAATAATTTGAATAACTTCCACAAAATAAAAGTTAAACTCACCAAACTTTATGTGTGTGTAGACTGACCCTTTCGAGATTTTTTGAAATAAACAAAACAAATTTTAGCCGAAAAACACTTCTTAAAACTTACAAAAACTAAAGTATTGTTTTTTACACTGTTTTGAGTTTTTTAAGCAAAAATAATGTTTTCTAAATGAGGGTACGTTCCTTAGGGCTAATACGGCTCATGCTTGCTTCGGAAGGGGTCCTTTACTTATTCTAAAAAAAAAAAAAAAAATCAATAAATAAAAAAGTTATGAATTTTAAAAAATAGGACCCTTATTTTTGCCCACCCTGTATATATATATATATATATATATATATATATATATATATATATGAAGATAAATGAAAGAGGGATAAACATGTGCGAATGACACATTTATTTCAACTTCGATTGTTCAATGCAAGGTCTACTCCGTAAAAACACGTTTATTATTCGTTCCTTAAGCTAAGGTTTTTCAAAGATTACAATCTTATCATTAGAGGAATGAGATAGATAGATAAGTTGGCAGTGGAAAAGACAAAATTCAAAATTTGAACATACTCACGTTCTGTCATTTAGAATACTATCTGTTCTACTTAATTTGATTAAACAGGGCGGATAATAATCAGATATAAGAGCCTTTCCGATTAAGAACAAGTAATACTCCGACTACTACTACTGGTAGTAATAGTAGTAGTACTACTACTACTACTACTACTACTAAAATAATAATAATAAGTTATTTATCTACCTCCAACAGCGGTAAGATGTGACACAAGGTCGGGAAAGTGGGATTTGAAAAACCAGCGCCCGAGAAGTTGAGCACTCTGGCCTAGAAAAAATGCCTCGGCAGCCCCGTCGGCCTTCCCCGATAAGGGCGCCTCAGGCGATTAGCAATAAACTAACCAGCTTCTCAAAGGGTGAGAAGGCAAAGCCTGGGAGGGTGGACCTCCTAGAACTGCACAGGACAAATCCATAGAACGGCGTAAATCAAGCCCCGAAGGCCAAGGCAATACCAATCTATGAGGTGCAGTATCCATCAGAACAGATACTACACTTTGATATTGGCCAAAAGGCCGACGAAAATAATAATAATAATAATTTATAATAATAATAATTATTATAATAATAATAATCTACTCCCCTCTTAAAAGGTAGCACCAGCCTCTGTTGGTACATCACAAAATGGCCCTGAAATATGAAGGAGGATGGATGGAACGATTGCACGATACAGACTTCCACTGGAAGGGCGCAGACATTACCGGATTCTTGATTTACGCCGGTCTATCGGTTGTCCGTCCTGTGCAGTTCTAGGAGGTGCACCCTCCCAGGCTTTGCCTTTCTCACCCTTTGAGAAGGGGTTAGTTTATTGCTAATCGCCTGAGGCGCCTCTACCGAGGAATGCCGACGGGGGTGCCCAGGCAATTTTTAAATGACCAGAGCGCTCAAATTCACGAGCGCTGGTTTTTCAAATCCCACTTTCCCGACCTTGTGTCACATCTTACCTTGTGGGAGGAAGATAAATAGAATCAACGAGAAATCAAAGGTAAACGTCTTTCGCAATAACGAAGAGATGTGTAACAGTTATCGAAATAAGTGGAGAGTGATGGAACTCTGGGTTAGGCTTCTGGTCACTCAAACTTGGAAACGCGGAAAACACCTTGTTGTTGCTAGTGAGCGATCACTGATAATGACTCATATGAAACTCCTAGCGATTAAATGATGATGATGATAATTGTAGGAGCACTAGGTATATTTCCGATAACACTGGAAATACAACTAAGAGAAATTGGAATAAAAGGGAAGATTGAGACCGTGCAACGAAGGACAATGATGAAAACAGCCGAACTCTCAAGGAAAATCATTGAATGCGGAAACCAACCAACATGACCGACAAACCAGAATCGACCACAGACAATTTTAAATGGAAAAATAATCAAACATCTAGAAAGAGCTACACACGATCCCAAACGTAGTGAAACCTGCTAGAAATCTGTTAAACTACACACACCCCCAAAAAATTCGTTAAAAATGTTCAATCATACACATTATGATGATATCAGTGTCGACTGGTACCGAAGAAAACTGTTGTGAAGGGTCAAGAATGATTTTTTTTAAAAAAGAGCGAGAACACCGACCAGACGTCTACTGAAAGTATACGGAGAGTACTGGAACTTTAGGGAGGCTTAGTGCCACTCTAATTCCAGATATCAACACATGATGATAGCGAGTCATAAATGGTAAACAGCTGTAGCGATGATGCTATGTGATTTTCATTGTCTATCGAAAAGAGTTGGAGAGTGCTAGAAATATGGGCAGACTTGTTGTCACTTAGATTCCAGTAAATGAGCAATCGCTGATACTGACCTTTGTGAAATCTCTTAGTTAAAATAAATTCGTAGGAATCAACACGGTACAACCTTTCTGACCGGCTTAATTCTGTGTGGCATTCTTGCAGGAGGGACTACGTAATGATGAAAATAGAACCATGGATTCGAATTTGGCACACGCAGGTCGTTAATCCGCATTGTAATCCACTTAACAACCGTCACCTCCTAACGAAAAAAATCACTCGTTCATTGGAAATGGTATGTATCTTTTCAATTATAATTATTTCTAGAAAGACACCTGCTACTTAGGGGAGGGGCCGCGTAAAGGTTGCCAACACCCTAAGTTAAAGTGTTTCCGTGGAACGAACTGGGGTCGAACCTGGCACACCCAGATCCTCAGTCCGTGTTGTTAACCACTTAGCCACCGTTACTTCCCAACTCTTAGCAAATAATAATAATAATAATAATAGTAATAGTAATAGTAATAGTAGTAATAGTAATGATGATAATAGTAATGATAATAATAACAATAATAATAGTAATAGTAATGATAATAATAACAATAAGAATAAGAATGATAAGACAAATGAGTAATAGGAAGCTCTATTAATAACAGGAATGGCTGTAGGATGGCGATTTCATAATACAATGACATCAAATCCGAAAATATTGTAAAACAAAGAAAAACTCACTGCTTTAGAAAAATAACATTTATGCATTTTTAGGAACCCATATTTAGTGTTGTAGCCATTTTCTTACTTGTAATAAAAACGACAAAATATTTTCTCTGAAATAATAAGTTTTTTTTTTAAGAGAAGATTTTTTAAAATGTTTTCTAGTAATAAAACGACACAATCCTGCCGTAGAGCTGTAAAAACGCAAAAAAAAACCTCTTTTCCAAATAAAATTCATCTCATAAAACTCAAACATATTCGTAAAATTCGACCATGGTTATTACATAAGAGGTTTGTGGTATTTCATTGCAAGTAAAAATGGCGACAAGCATAATATTAACTAAATGACGGAAAAGGATAACACTAAGGCTTATGTCCTCTTTTTAGATAAAAGACTAGGGTTTACTCGTCTTAACTATGCATCTATACTACATAGTTTAATTTCATATTCTAATAAGAGACATTTTCTCATCTTGGCAACTCTGTTATCTCTGCTAGTATATATATATATATATATATATATATATATATATATATATATATATATAATTCCAATTCTATTCCATGAAAAATGCCAGTATACAGAAATCATATGCCCTTAATAGGGTTAAGATGAAAATTCATATACACTAAATGTACAAAAGCAAGGAAATTCCCATTTTTTACACTTTTATTGTCATTAAGGGTATGCGACCACAACAGGGCTATGTATTTTACTAGTAAGAATTTTTCTTCAGCGCACCTAACACACTTCATCCACTCATGCATAGAGATTTATACTGTAGTGATGTGATAATGAAATGGTTTGGTTGATATGTAGTCATACCCTTAATGACAATAAAAGTGTAAAAATTTGGGAATGATATTGTATTGAAAGAGAAGTTGCATTGAACACTCACTCTCCGTATATGAAAAAAAACAACACGCGATTGACATTTAAACAAAGTGTTTACATGACACAATGGAATGCAAGAACAAAACCTCATCGAGTAAAAGGTCAAATGACAACACATTAACGTAGATGAGGAGGGAAAATGATAGAAAGCAACTATCATTTATCTTCTTTACTCCAGCAACGAAAACAGAGCAGACTTTTATCTTTCTCCAAATTCTGGTTTCTCCTTGTCAATACTACAGACCAACGAAGAAAAACGTTGACTAGATCGTCTACGTCTTTGTGAAGCTGCCCACGGAAAGGGGGCACAGACATTTCTGTTTTTATTCTGTTTTAATGAGTGTTCTCTAATAAAAAAAACTAGTTTCTATGCCCCTCGATTACATATATACGTATGAATTAAGTGTGCTAAATTTTGAGTGTGATTGATTATTTCAATTTACTGCAAGGCGGAATATTCTACACTTTTCCCGTGAATAATTTGTGCAGAAGTGACTGCAATAGATGCGATCGTATTTTAACACTTCATGCCGATTCCGTCGTCCGTGTCTGTATCAGTTAGCAAACTCTCTCTTCCCCTAGGCACAGCCTTAAATCAATTGTTTATATATTAGCCTAAATACCATTGTCTACCGACGAACTCTGTTTAATGGCAATTCCAAGAAACGTCCGAATTGATTTCTGATCACGTGACATACAGCCAAGCCAGAAAGATAAAGAAAAGAAAGGTTCACATTTGATTACATGGTTTTAATTAGTATCCCCAGATCGTGCGGCCTCATTTCGGATTCCGCCTTCTTTTCTTGTTTTCTTTTTCTTTATTATTTTCTAACAGGTAAACCCGACGTTGCCCGGCTGGTATAGGGAACCTTATCCCTATTTCGCATACGAAATAATATCATGTTTACGCATTTATTATTTTGTACGTTTTAAAAATGACGGATGTAGTAAGCATTGGTTGGATGAGAGTAAAGTGGTATGAATTGGAATACATTCCGGAACATTTATAGTCTTTAACCTCTAGAGGCACACCCGGCGTTTCCCGAGAATCAATGAGAACACCTGTGCAGCTCTTTTTCAAGTCCTGAACCCTTTATTAAAATTTATTTTCTTATTGTTTAATTTCTATAATTTTGAAGTAAAAATAAAAATAAAATAAAACGGAGTATTTCCTTTCCTAGGAATGGTAAACACGAACGAAGATCGCCATAATAATATTAAACCAATTTTAATCAAAAATGAAATATACTAATCAATGTGTTTTTGTATATTGTAACTTACGATCCTATATGGTTATGTTGGTTTTTCTCTAAAACTTTCGAAGGGGTTCGTGAATAAAAAATAATATCTAAAACTTTATATTCATAGATTTTGTAGCCTCGTATTATATCATTCCTAGTTTGTTTTTTTTTCGTTTGTTCTTTGTTTTTTTTTATTAATGTGATTTTTCTGTGTTGTGTTGCTTTTTGCTCATCATGTACGTTTTTTCCTTTGTGTTTATTTCCTTTTTTAAAATCTTTTCTCTCAGCTTTTTCCGATTCTCGTTCCTTCTGTCTTCCTTACTTCCGTCGTTCGCCTTGTAGGTGGGGCCACGAATTCACACACTTCAACCCTATGCAGATGGGGTGAAAAAATAAAACGAAAACGGGCCTACCTGTATGGCGTGTATGGCTACCCATGATGTCATAGGACGCGATCCTGGTGGCTGAGCCATTCTTCCACTTTGATTTTTACTTTGGTGAGACGGGAGATCGCAGAAGCTCGATCCGATCAGTCGTCTGGTCACGCCATGCCATAGCATATATAAGTTCATCTCAAACCGTATTATTTAATTTGATTGCTAAAAAAATCAAAACCTTATTTTTATTTTTATTTCCAAATAAATACTAGAAGATGGTAGCTGAATAGCAATCGCGTTGAGAACAAAAAAGATTAACACTTCCAATAAGTAATGTTTCCAAAGAGTAATGTTTCCAAAGAGTAATGTTCCTACTCTTACTCTAAAATGTATTTCTATAAGTAATGTTTTCTAAGAGCAATGTATTCTAAAAACAATATAATCGATGAATATAAATAATTATCCTACCTATAGAATTATATTTAACAATTTTATTCGGCATTTAATAACCCATACATGGTTGATACGCCGTAAACAAACCAAACTTCAATTCTTTTTCACTTTATTACCATGTGACGTTGTTTATTTTATATGCTACTCATTTGCCATTTTCTTTCTTGAAAAGTGTTGTTCCTCTTGTAAGGGTTAATCTCTCTCTCTCTCTCTCTCTCATATATATATATATATATAATATATATATATATATATATATATATCCACTTTTTCTCTTTCATATATATATATATATATATATAAGGAAATTGTAGTTTGCTTGAAGCATTTCTGGAAATATAAGTGCAGGTTTGTAATCCGAGGCAGGAGCAATGTGATATAGGTACCGGAAGGTGGAACCGATGAACAAAAATAAATGAGAAGAGAAAACAAGAATACAATCTCAAATCAATTTATAAATATTTCACGTAGAACAGATTAAATACGAGAACAGTAAATAAAAAAAGGTTACTGCCAAGCAAATAAAAGTTCCGGAATAAGGTAAACTTGAATTTTCGAGAGAGATACCTCTCATTATCAAAATACCAAAAAGATCAAAGACCTTATTATTGGTTACATATGTGCATACATGTTTCGGTTGTACTCTTCACATAGAGTCAACCTCTTCAGACCAAAGAAGACAGAAGTTTATATATATATATATATATGTATCTTAAGGGCACTAAATATATATATACTAATTTACAGTCTACGAACGTTGACACACGATTAAATACAAGCACTATAATGTATTTAATCGTTATTTGTTTTATTTATGCCATCGGTTGTTTTCTGAAATAGAAAAATGAGAAAATTCGATTCGTTTGTGGCTTTACTCAATCGTGCATTTCAATCAAATCCATCCATCTTTCTCCTCATTACTTTTCATTATTTCTGTCTTGCTTTTCTATTTATTTCTGTAACTTATTTTCTCCTTTCGTCCCGCAAACCTCATCTTTTATTAAATACTGGCCGCCATTTAATTTCGTCACTTTCTAGCTCAATTTCTCGACAATTGACTTTTTGTATCAACATTTAGACCCGGATGTGTAAAAATAATGTTAAAAACGGAATTTTCCACATAAAGCTATAGTGAGGAGAAAGTAGAAAATTCCGTTAAAAGTTTAAAGATGACATGTAAGGATACTGCATCATAGGCAGGAAGACGGTAGAGACGTAGAAGATAAGGTAAGACAATTTTTCTATCTTTTTTAAGACTACGAGAAAGAAGGAAAGAGAGTGGTGGTGCTTTAGAAAATTGAAGTCAAGATATAATGCTACTATACCTTATGTCAATAATCCTTATTCCAATTTTAATTAAAATCCATTGCATCTAGAAAATTATCTTCAATTTAAAGCTAAAGCTTTCGTGATCTTAAGAAGACGTTGAAATTCAAGGATTTCTGCGTAATAACTGTCTAATGACTATGGATCAACTTAAATACATATCTGAAATATTTGAATTTTCAAATATGGAGTTGTGTACATATTATTGCCCCCCCCTATATTACCCTATAAACTTTTAAAATATTCCAAATGAACTGAAATTGTGGAGATAGTTATTGATGTCTAATATCTATTGTTAAATTTTCACAAAAATCGAAGGTATCTGATTTTTTTTCGAAGGGCTTCCACCCCCTCTGTGATCCCTTTGCATGAAACTAAATTAAACTAAATATATTCCAGATTACTCACCGTTACGTCTATCAGTTGTGTTCCAAAATTCATAATGTTTTGTTAATTTACATAGAAGCGAATTCTGTATATACAAATATGTAAACATATACACATAACTAACTTTATATAGAGATAAAAATGACAGCAGAAATTTATGACGCAACTAACCATTTGGTAATCATTTGGTTAATAAATACATATTCTATTTATCAGAAAATCATTTAAAAAGCTTAATAAATAATTTATTTGTGTATATTTAAAAATTTCAAAGATTTATTTTCGATTTGAATCGATCTCGGGTTTTCAGAACCTGCTCCCAATGAGTGGAGAACTTTGATAACTTGTCTTTAAAGGTAATGCACATTTTCGAAAGCCGACAAAGACAGAATACTTCAGCTAGTCGATAAAGAACCCCTTATTTCTTCTGTTCTTTCTCCCTAAACATCGATGCCTTTCTATTCCTTCATATTTTCTTACGTCTTCTTTTATTGAACTTTTTCTCTGACATTTTTCTTTTCCCTCTTCGCTGATACCCTTTCTCTTTTGAAAATCATTTCTTCCTCTTCCCGCCTTCTCTATTTCATCTTTTCTTTCTCCGAGTACATTCCACTCAAATTACCAATTTATCGCTCTGGCAATTTCGAAATGTCCAGTGAAATGGCTTGAATAATTACTATCCACTTGTTTCGGACAGTTCCGGCCAATTCCGTACGTTTCCGTTAAATATCTCCCTTGGAGAATGACATATCACGCAGTTCTCTGTCAACCTCATCTGCAATAATAACCCCTTCCAAAAAGATTGTTTCACCCAGAACTTGTGTGTCTGTCTGTCCGTCTCTATGCTTGCATTATGTCTCCCTGTCTGTCTCCCTGTCTGTCTCCCTGTCTGTCTCCCTGTCTGTCTCCCTGTCTGTCTCCCTGTCTGTCTCCCTGTCTGTCTCCCTGTCTGTCTCCCTGTCTGTCTCCCTCTGTCCCACTGTCTGTCTCACTGTCTGTCTCACTGTCTGTCTCACTGTCTATATATTTGTCTATCTCCCTGTCTACTTTTCTGTCTCGCTGCCTGTCTCTTTCCGTCTTCTAGCATGTGTGCATTCCTGTCTCCCTGTTTGTTAGTCTGTATTTCTGTCTCCCTGCTTTGCCTTTCTATCTCCCTGCTTTGCCTTTCTATCTCCCTGCATTGCCTTTCTATCTCCCTGCATTGCCTTTCTATCTCCCTGCTTTGCCTTTCTGTCTCCCTGTTTCTTTCTGCTTGTTTGTCTCTTTGAGTATCTGTCATTCTGCGAGATCTATGGGAACAATTTACATGAATAAATGTAAGTCATAGATTCTATCATGTGTATTATATAACATATACTATTTAAACATATTGCATAACATATAGCAGCATTTATATATACACTATACTACTCGTGACATGTTGGGTTTAATTCGATTCGAAAATGAATATAATATTCTTAAGACATTATTTTTCATATATAAAATAAATCTTATTGCCATTCAGCGACTACTAGCTGTTTGCAGACCTCAGAGGAATACTCCATAAAAAGAAAATTGGCTCCACTGTAGATATAATATCGGAAACTCAAATCGTTCAAAAATGGCATCTGATTTTTAGAAAAGCGTTGGAATCCGGGCATTTCTCTCGAAGGAGATTATATTGAGAAGAATTGTTTTCCCTAAAACGTATTGTTTTATTAGTTAGGTCCGGGACTTATTAAGGTATGTGTTGGATATTTTGAAAATTACCAAATGTATCTATCAAATTTGTTGTAATTAGATGAATCCATTATCTTTTCCTTTCAGTTTTTATTTTCTGGTGTGTCTACTGTTGTAGTATGGGCAAAAAACAGGACCAATTGAAAATAATGTGACAGAAAAATAAAAACAGGAAACAGAAATCAACACCGATATTCGAAACCCGAACTGATTAACAGCAGTCTGGTCTTCTTACCCTTATTTTTTCAACCCTATACGAAAAGAATTACGGTTTACAATGCTTTTATGTTCTATATACGCATTATCAGCTGCCTGGAGTGCTCTATTCTTCTTTAACGAATAACCATGCATTATCCCCGTAAGGCAGTCAATATGTTGTAATTCCTTCTCACACTGTTTATTTCCTGGTATGTCTTATATTTTCGTTCGGACAACAAATAACAAAAATAAAAATCCTGTGAGATAAAAAAAAAACATTAATCACGTTTTACGCCGGATTTACGAAGATCAATTTATCTACATTTACGTCTCGATAGCGATTTGTCTTCAACTCATCTGTACAATTTGTCGTCTAAATCGTCATTATTTACGCCTATGTATACCACCTTGTGCGTTTAGCAGTGAAAGGGCTGGTTTAGATGTGTAATCGAAATATATTGTGCTCTAGAGATGGGGGAGCAGCAGGCGCCATCATGTATTTCTTCTAATGCATCAATTATATATAACGATCATTATTATCCATTTGATGGTATTGAATATTACGACAATGTATTTACGACAAAAATGTCAATAATTAAAAAGTAATTGTATTATCATACAGATGTGTTTAGTGGATCGATGGCATAACTTGGGGATTAGGTTCTGTACATATAGAGTAGCCTCTTTGTATTTTATGAGGTTAGACACTGGGTGAGGTGTCGGTTTTGATGAAAGTGTTTCTGTGGAACGAACTGGATTCGAACCCCGCACACCTAGGTTTTCAGTCCGCATTGTTAACCATTTAGCCACTGTAAGTTGATTCTGTATTACAACTCTGATTAATTAAATTTTCTTTGCGGTCCATTCTTACTCAGTGTGGTCTTGGGTTTCGCTGATCATATTTATTTACCTGTATTTGGTCTGTTGTATTCTATTACTCGAAAATAAGGACCAGCATTTCGAGGATGACGACCGGGATCACGACGTTGGCTATCAAAGGAACTCCTGCCCATCATGGCGTTCAAATCTTTTTTCTATGCCCACGGATTTCATATTTAGTTTCATTAGTGTATATGGAAACACAAGGTCTAAGCGTATTTTGCCGGTCATCATGTCACTTTTCGGCTAGGAACGAAGTGAAGTATCTGTACTGATCCTACACTGAGTCTATTCTGTCATCGGTCGATGAAGAAGTCCTTCTAGACATAGTCAATTTTTATTTGGGTTCCAATCGAGAGTGCACCTCTTTTGGGGAGCTGGATTTTCCCCACATTAAAAACCGACCATGTGCTTAACTCTGCCTTCATGGGGAGGCAAGTAATTAGGAACAATGTTTATTTATTCCATACGTAGAAATAAGTCTATTACACACATAGGATGTGTTAGATGTTTACAATGAAAATATTGATCGGTATTTGTTTTTATGGCGTTTCCGGACCTATATTTATGGAACCATTTTCAGTATTTACCTAGAACATCAAACAAGGCAGTAAGAAACCAGAGAAAGGTTGCTCCACAAGGAGTGAAATAAAATAAGACCTGATGATGATGATGATGATGATAGAACATAATCGCAGACGATTTTCGAAACCTCTGAATATCAATAAAAATATGTATTAAACACATCTGTTCACACTTGACTATGTATATCCTATTTGAGTTTAATCTGTATTGCGTATATAAC
>OY744522.1:187294138-187304138 GCA_963556195.1 Sepiola atlantica
ACTAGCAGCGATATTGTATAACTTGAAGGTGTGGAAGTTGCTGCTGCATTTAGCCCCTACTTCAGTTGCTGCTCCATCTGACGACAGACTATTCCGATCAATGCAGCAGTTTTTAAGTGTCCACAATTTGAGTAGTTCGATGAGGTCAAAGAGGCCTATCAAGAATGTTTAGTTTTCAAGCCGAAGGAGTGGTAATTTGACCGAAAGCTCGCAGGTCGTTGGCAGGTTGATAGACAATGACGAAGTTTATTTTGAAGAATTGTCTTGGCTTTACGAGCGCCTCTCTATCGCCGTTATCTGGAGAAACGCCTTGAGTCTGCTCTCGGCCTTCCAAGCCAGCCGGACATTCGATGAAAACTATGAACTGTGATACGATTATATATAAGGAATCGGGATTTCTCGATATTGAACTAAACAATGTCCTAGTGACGAATAAGGGGTTTATTAATTATTCATTGAATTTATTAATCTTATAGTTTATTTTTTCACAGAATTGATAAGTGTAATATATTTGTTTTTTAATTTTTTTTATTTGTGATTAAATAAAGTTCATTAATTAAAAAACAAACAAATTGAAGAATAACTTCCTATTTACTTGTATCCCACTCGAGGGCAAAGTAAGACACAGTCGGGTTTTAATGTGGGGAAAACTCAGCTCCCCCAAAAGAGGGACGCTGGATTGGAACAAAAATAGAAATTGCTTCAGTCTAAGAATTCTTCACTGACCGAGGGCAGAAAAGACAAAGTACAGCATCAGAACAGATATTACACTTTGCTCCTGGGCAAAAAGCCAAAAAACGTTGGTGCTGTTTTTGTGATAATTTTATGTTTACACGCGGCACGAATTTTTTTTTCCTCGACCTAATATATAGATCTGAATCCCTGTACTTTGAATTTTTCTAACATCTTCAGGTTTTTTCATGATTTACTTATCCATATAAACCTGGATGCTCTTTTTTGATAAGCCTGTACATGGATGCTTGTATTATCGTCGGTCGTGTCCAGCCAACATTTAATTAATTAACATAAAAAACATATATACGCGATGGCAAATGTATGGCGAACCTTACTAGAATGTTCAGCCTATTCACTGGTTTTAGATTGGGTAGAGCGAAGAGTTTTATTAAATAGTACGTGCGTAGGGAAACCTAATATAATAATAAAATAAATTATATATCATAGCATCAATTAATGAGTACTGAAAATATCATTGTAATCTGATTATTTCATGTTTAATTTTTTTTGTATTTTAAAAATAAATCTGAGTCTGTCGAATACTACAATAAATGTAACCGGTCGGTTTGGTCATTGTTTGAATCAGAAAAATCGTCTTTACAAAATCAGCTGAGTATAAAAAATAAAAATCTAAAAGTAACCGCTTTCTCATCTCTCTCACTCTTTGTCTCTACAGCTGCGGATCTACTAATATTATTCCATGATAAATGCCAGTATACTGAAATCATATGCCCTTAATAGGGTTAAGATAAAAATTCATATACACTAAATGTACAAAAGCAAGGAAATTCCCAAATTTTTACACTTTTATTGTTATTAAGGGTATGCGAGCACAACAGGGCTATGTATTTTACTGGTAGGAAATTTTCTTCAGCGCAACTCACACACTTCATCCACTCATGCATAGAGATTTATACTGTAGTGATGTAATAATGAAATGGTTTGGTTGATATGTAGTCATACCCTTAATGACAATAAAAGTGTAAAAATTTGGGAATTTCCTTGCTTTTGTACATTTACTGTATATGAATTTTCATCTTAACCCTATTAAGGGCATATGATTTCAGTATACTGGCAATTTTTCATGGAATGTCACTACTTTTGTAAATGCTATGCCTCAAGACAATGGTAATTTTTAAGTTTTTTTTTAATTTTCTGGAAAACTAAGGTATATGGTAAACTGAAATTAAAATGCCATCAACTAGACCCTAGAACCTCTATCTCTGCCAAGAATCAGCTGAATCCATCAAATAGTTGATGAGATACAGGGTGGCACACACGTACGTACGTACACACGGATAACACAAAATCACTTCTGACCTTTCTGGATCTCTGGGTTGCTTTGACTAATGATGCTGAAATTCTACACACTTATAGAACCTACTAAATGAAAAGTTTGTGCAAAGTTTTAACTAGTTTGGTTTATTGGTTTTTGAGTTATGACTGATCAAAGAAATGAGATTTCTAGCATAGGTCGTTTTTGAAGTCTATTAAGGGATAGAGCGCTATCGCGCCTCCCTTAATTACCCCTCGTAATAATATTATTACCCTAGTAATATTCCCTTTTGTTCATAATGAACCATTCCAATCATGTTATTTGTCATTTCTTTATTACTTTCGACTATTAATAAAAGAAGGGAGAGAGGGAGATAATGAAAAACGCTAGAGTTATAGCTACCTTATAAAAAATAAGAACCGGAAAGTTAAACAACATACAATGAGAGAGGGTGAGAGTGATAGATCGAATAATGGTAAAAAAGATAGGTCACTTAGTCAGTTAATTGCAAATTACTTCTAAACAGAACGATTAAAGCGGATTTTAAAAACTTATCTGACGAATATTTTAGCATGTATTTTGTGTGATTAAATATATAAGAACAAGGCTTTAGGGAAACAAACGTTGATTAACTCAGCTTTAGTATAATAATAGATGTCAAATTAAAACCCTTAGTTTACTTTCGATGTATCCCGGGAACCCATTCTTTTTTAGTTGGGTTTAGATATGCCCGTCATGTCCTTAACGTAGTTTAGCTACTAAATGAGACACGTAACAGCTGAACAAGTCTGAGCTATAAACGAGAAGGAAATCGATATCTGTCACATTTAAGGAGTTCACGGGAAAGAATAATTTGGAATTTGCAGCGTCATTACAAGTTAATGGCATTGCTAATCTATTTCAACGAGGACAGAAAACAAATCACAGGTAATAGTGCGCGACAATTACCTGCCAATTACAGAAACTATGTTCATTTGAAATTCATCAGATTAGAAAGACGGTAATTCAAAAGTAATTATTTCCTCGTTCAAACACCAATACTCGCCGGATCCGGGAAGAAAAGCAACGGTGAACCTGGTCAGTCCTAAGATTATTTGAGAATACAACATACTGTGAGTTTGAAAGTAAAGGTGAATGAACGAGTCCTTGATAATGAAAATCCTCCAAGATGCCTACTTCCATCGTATATTTTGATCTTTGTCATTTATTTGTATCTTGGAATCACACTATGCACTCCTTAACTACACCCTATTTTATTTTCTCACACTTAAGTCCCATCACTCCCATTTAAAGAGTATACACACACACACACACACATATATATATATTATTAATTATATATATATATTATTAATTATATATATATATATTATTAATTATATATATATATATTATTAATTATATATATATATTATTAATTATATATATATATATATATTATTAATTATATATATATATATTAATTATATATATATATATATAAATATATATATATATAAATATATATTATTAATTATATATATATATATTAATTATATATATATATAAATATATATTATTAATTATATATATATATATTAATTATATATATTATTAATTATATATATATATATTTATATTTGAAAAAATGTCAGACTACGATACTCGTGGGTACAGTTTCCAATCTCAGCGTTGATATGCTGTATTTGTTTACATCACACAAATCAGTCACAATTACGACTAAACAGCTTTCGGCATCTTACCAACATAGTATATCTCATTAAGCTCTATACTAGTAGATCGCGTTACGTGGTAAGAGTTTCTACGTAAGTTTATCTCTGGTTAAGACTCTAAAGAATGGCGGTGTTATGTCTCCTAGCAATGTATTCGAGAAATATTTTAATTATCCTATCTACAGAATTATATTTGGCAATCTAATTTGGCATTTAATAACTCGTAGATGGTTGATATGCCGTAAAACAAACTAAATCAAACCATTATTTTGTCTTACTACTTCACGGTTGCCTACGGTTTCGAATCTAATCTTTTACATGCTGCCTGTGTCTGAATCACACGGATGATTGTTAATTAAAGTCTTCAGCCCCATGTCGATTTACTGTCATTACACAACTTCCTGTTTTCTACGTTGATCTTATGAAAAATTTCTTACTTCATGAAAATTCCGTTTCTAACACATCTACGTCAAAATATTTAAACATTCGATCAACATCTTTTTCCAATTTTCACATGTATTTTCGTTTAATTTTTTGCTATTTGTAATGACAAACGAGAACAGTCGTAACTCAAGAAAGCTTTATTCGGCATAAACTGTCAGTATAATATTAGTGCTGCTAGAGAGTTCTCCAAAGGGGAGATGATTTGGAATAGGGAAATTATTCGTAATTGTTCTTTACACTATTCTCATATAATCGAATCAAATTTATTTTGCAAAAGATAGAAAAGTGTAACATCAATGTAGAGTGACAGGTAGAATATCTTTACATCCATGTACAGTCTTAATGTTTGTCAGAGAGTACCTTAAACATGGATATAGTGGTCATTGTCACGACTTTCTCTGGCAGCCTATTCCACGTAACAGAATCAATGGTGCCCTACTTCTATTGAGACGGACGATACGATGGTACATCTTTTTGCAGAGAACGGGGCTATAGTGCAAATCTCCTTAATAGGTGTACTTAAATTTCAGCTATGATGTTATACACCTTATGGTGCCTTTCTTCTATTGAGATGAGAGAGACGATAGTACATCTTTCTGCGTGTGCCCGAGGAGACCGTGGGTATAGTGCAAATCTCATTAATAGGTGTATTTAGATTCTAGTTATGTACACCAGAAGCAAGTGGCTTCGCTCGCTCCGCTGCCCAAGTGAGAACAGATTTCGTTTCCAAAGCTGCTTTTTGTTGGTAAGCGTAGCGAGTCCCGTCACATCCTGGTTGCCAAACGTTGAACATGCTTCACATGTATAAAATCCTTTTTTGTAAATAAGGATCTGTTGCTTAAATGCAATACTCAAGAATTGACTGTACCAGAGTTATGTATAAGAGACAGAAAGTGTGAGGGGAAAGTATTAAAATTCGTTTAATTTTTAATCTCTTTCTTGTCATATTGTCGCTACTTGTTTATATATGCCGTGTATCGAACTATTTCTAATTGACAGATAATCGCATCAATTTTATGAGCCAATCACCGAACAACAAATAAATGTGTTTAGGTGTTATGACCCAGGAAGCGCATGTAATAGTTTTTATTTCGATGATATAAATTAAAATTCTTCGACAGTCTTATTTAAAGTTCGGTTTATTATAATTAATCGTATAATGAGATATCTGAGCTTGTCGTGTTTTTAGAATATTTTCCCTGTCAGCTCGAAGTTTATAAAAACACCTACGCTTAAATCTTCTTTGAAGGATTCTATCTGTAATCGATTTAAAAAAAAATATTATTCATGACAGAAAACTAGCTCCGCGCAAATAGGATACAGCAAACATTTGTAAGATGATAAGAAAGCGGGTAAAATTAGTATTCAACGAATAATGTGGAGATAGAAAATCACGTGATGTAAAGTTGTTTGTAAACATCTATCGCAATATTATTTGCGACTTAACCTTATAAGCCGGTAGTATGCATAGATAATTTTGTTTATTGTTGTGGGGTACAAATCACCCCTATTGAAGAACTAATGGAAGCAACCATCTATAATAAATACCATGGTTGCAAAGACTCAAACAGAGGACATTCCTATTCATGTTTTACAGCATGGTAGGAATCCGGTCATCTCCTACCACATTTAGTGGCGTTACTGTATTGCTATGAATAAATACATTGTATATTTTAACCTGTCACAATTTGTGGTTGTTATCTTTGTGACCCCTAGCACGGGTTTACAACATTTATGTATATATATATATTTATTCTAGATTTTTTCACGTTTATCTATATACGACTAAACTCTGTGGATCTTGTTTGTTGGTTATTTAGTGTGTCATCTTTTTGTTTGTTCCCGTGCATAATTGATGACGTCATAAATGATTTCGTCATCCATCAAATCAGAATGAGAGAGAAGAAGTGACCTTTATCTCTATAATGACTCACGGGTCTTCTACTAGTCGTTAGGGTAAGGGTTAAACACTTATTAATGTATTGAGGTTTTATTTTAGATGTATACGTGGTGCATTTCCCATGCTTTGGGATTCTTTTTAAATAATCTGTATATAATACGCTATGGTATTTCATGTTCGTACGTACGGTATTACCTTTCCCCCTTTTAAGAAAAATTAGATCGTCCGATCAGAAAAGATGGCGATTGTTGAGTAATCTGATGTCGTTTAAGAGAAAATTCGAGTTTACCTGTTTTAAAATGAAATGTTTCCGAAATCAAATTATCTTGTCCCGTCAATGAAAACAGTATCTTTTTAAAATAAAATTTCAAATGTTTTATTGGTTTGAAGAATATTTAGCTGACAGTTATTTTTACGGTAAAAAGACAAGGAATATTGATTGTTTTAAAAATAATTAAATTGCTATAATTTTAAAGAAATAAAGAAAGAACTCTATTCGTTTGATTTATTTAAAGAATATTTAGCTGACAATTACAAATAGTTTTACAAAAGAAAAACTGGTAATTTTAGTGCTTAATAGTATTGACTCTGACAGACATTTATTATTTCAATAGGGATATTATTATTGACAGTCAATTTTACAGATTGGTGTAGAACACCGTGGAATTTCTACGGGTCCCGCTAGTTTATTTAATCTTCAGACATGTTAAGCACACCGATTAGAAGTACTGCAACATCTCCTTTAGTAGACAGACTGGATCCTATTCAAATAACTTACATGTGTAAGATTCTAACTTTAAATAATATTTTACTGCATTTCTAATGGGCATGTTGTCTACCTCAAGTTCAATTGCAATTTTGCTTATGGATTTGGTTTTATCCTTTAAGATATTTGATTTGAGAGCTTTAATAACACTTTAGTACGATATTTGCTTATAGTCTGTATATTGTTTACATTGTAAACAGTCCTTATTGACACTAACTATTTTTGAAGTCTCGTTTTGTATGACGATATCATTCAGCAAATTCAACACTCTTTTACGCTTTCTATTATAATTACTCATATAGGCAAAGGATAATAGTGTTAGGTATGATTCATAGTTCATAGTTAATTTTTACTTCCACAGCCCATATATATATATATATATATATATATATATATGTGTGTATCGGGGCAGCATTTTTTCTCTTAGGCACGTATTATTAAAAATAACCGACAACTCGTGTCTGGATATTTTTGTATGGATCCCTTCCATTTTCCGGATTAAAGTCCTAATCTCGGATGAGAATTGGCTGATGAATCTGCCGTAATTTTCTTTTAGGTCCAAAGTACTTTCTGACCCATCTGGGTCCATCTTCAGTGGGAATAATGTCAATCAGGTAAAGACCTGGAGTGAGTTTATAGTTAATTTTGGCGGGAAAATTTGAATACGAAACTATATTTATTTAGTATTATAAGCATTTAAATATATTAGTACTAGTGTTAAAATGAATCCTGTTAATAACCGTTTTTTTTTTTGTTTTTATGTGTAAAGCTTCTAGTATATGGAGGTTTTGTATATTAGTATTGTGTTCTAGGATTTTAGTGTTGTCTTCAAGAAGTTTTCGGATTTGCGAGCGGGGACAGGAATGTTCGTTAATGAAGTGTCTGGCTATGGCACTATTATCCGATAGATGCATGGTCAACCTCCTGGACAAAGTCGTCGTAGTCGAGCCAATGTATACGTTTTTTTCTTGGTTGTCACAGACACAGTTTCCCAATGGACATTTAAACTCGTATATATAATATATATATATATAATATATATATATATATATATATATATATATACATATATATATAATGTGTGTTAGCTGGAAAATGTGATAGTTTTGTAAATCTCATTAAACTTATTTAAAATGTTCACATCAGTATATGTCGTGGTGACAGAACATGCTCTTTTAAGAGATATTTTCGCATTGAAATTTAAGAGATTTTATTTTGTTTTACGAGACTAGAATAGCAAAATCACCTAAATTGCACCACTCATATTCCATTTGTCAACCTTGTTTTGTGTAACTTATTTGCTATCTGATTGAATAGTTACGAGAAACGTAATGTTTCTGTTATCCAACAAGATAGTTACATACGTTTGTTATTTAGTGTGTGAAAGTAACACACATTTCTGAAGATTTATAGTTAAAACCTATGTTGTGAATTGAAATTTATAGATCTTTAAATATTACTCGAAGAAACGATTATTAGAAGTGTACCGGACTTACATGGCACTTTGTGGTAACCTTGATTAATTCACTTATTAAAGCAGACACACAAATATTACTTTCATGTAGTTTGCATCTTATTAAGATTAGAGATTAAATATTTACAGTCAAGGTTCAGTCCTCCTATTTCCTCTTTGATATGAAATTAATTCAGCGATATATCGCGCATGACAGGCTTGACTCACCGGGTTCGAATCGTGGTAGGCATTTTATCGTTTTTGTTGTGTTTACTGATGAGTCATTAATTATCAATACTAAGATTTGATGATGACCAGGTTGTAGCCCTCAGGGCAACAATCATCTAGTAACATGTTCCACAGATAAAAAGGTCTTTTAAAAGTTTGTTTATGTAAATTTCGTTAAATGTTAAACACACAGAGGGAAGAAGGAAAGTTATTTGCAATGGTGGTGGTAAGACGAGGAAGAACACGTGATTGTCAAGGATCTTTCGATGAAAATAACGATGGAGTAGAGAAAGACTACCAACGTCTGTTTCACAAATTTCCTTGGGAAAAATATTAATCAAGTTCTTTAGTTAAATAATAGGGTAAACTATAGGCTAGGGGATCGAATAACCCGTGTAGGAGAATTAGAATCTCCAAAACAGAGACCCGAGTCTTGTTCTTCATTGATTCTGTTACAAACCTTTGCACCACGTGTTTGTCAGTCTTTGTAAAAAGGTTTGTAGTTTTTTGCTGTGTAAACCACACGACACGTTAACCGTTTCCCCGGCGGCCTTCGTGGGGAGGAGGGGGGGGGGTAAAACGTTTTATTTTAAGAGGAATTTTAAAATAAAAGAGGCGAACGACTAACTTATTTCAGCTGTCAGGAGCAGCATGCCAGTCTCAAACTGTATCTGGTCAGCCCATCTCTTTAATGGTCGTCCTCTTGATCTTAAATCTTCTTAACATGATTTCTTTACATAGCTGGAGTCTGGTAGTCGGGAAACATGTTGTCAACCTCTTTTTTTTTTGAATAACGGTACTGATGAATTTGTTACGCCTCTTTCTTATATTTGCATGTATTTGTCTATCTCGCAGATTTACGCTAAGATTGGTTCCTAAACATTTAATTTAAAAGAAGTTAGGCTTTCTCTCACGCTCTGTCAGTATAGTCCATGTTTCACTTGCATATACAGAAATGCATTGTAAAGCCTTAACTTGTTCCATTTCATTTCTTTTAGGCGTCCAAATACAGAAGTTGCTATTCCTATTCTTCTCTGGTGATACCAGATCAGGCTGCCCTGTAGCTCCCTGAGACGAAATTCACCTACATTGACGTTTTTTTTTGTTTTTTTTTTTTGTAAAACTTAATTATGTTCTACAAAACCAAAACCAAAAACAACAGCCCTTCTCCCTTTCTCCCTCCCCTTTTTTATTTTATTTTTCCTACCCTACTCCCGGTCCTGGATATGACCTTAAACTACATCCGATGGTGAGATCCGGCTTACGGACTTTGGGGAATGTGGAGCCTCCTCTTAATTACCATTGCTCCCAGGTCCACCCTGACCCGGAGTGGTAGTACCTGTTAGGGTCCCAACTATGGGTTAAATAGAAACAGATATTAAAAGGGGAAAGAAACAAAAAAGAGAAGAAAACAAATATACTTTAACAACCAAACCAAACACCATCAATAAATATTTGAACGTGTGAGGAACTTGAAGCATAAAAA
>OY744522.1:187309138-187379138 GCA_963556195.1 Sepiola atlantica
TCATGTAAATTATGTAAATTTGAAAGACGCGTAAAGTTTGGGGAAGTGTTGGAGTGGGTATATATAGGAGCTGATAAGTAGATAGCATGAGTGTATATTTGCAGATAATAATTTATTAGAAGCTTTACAACAAATTAATTATGTAAATTTGAAAGACGCGTGAAGTTTAAGGAAGTTTTAGAATGGGTATATGTAGGAGCTGATAAGTTGATATCATGAGTGTATATTTTCGAATATTAATTGATTAGAAGCTTTAAAATGAATTAATTATGTAAATTTGAAAGTCGCGTGAAGTTTGAGAAAGTTTTGGAATGGGTATATATAGGAGCTGCTAGGTAGATATAAAAAGAGAGCGATCAAAATTGATAATATAGTTTCTGCTTCAAACAGACAGACAGATACCTAATCTCCATTATTATACATAATATATACATAATATATATATATATATATATATTATATAATGTATGAATTCCAGTCTTCTCATACGCGTAACACTATAATTGATATCAGTTTGTTCTTGACAAGTCTTTTTCGTAAAGCAACAGAAGTTTTTTTTTGTTTTGTTTTTTCTTGCAGCTATCATTTGCCTGTTTAATCACACTTATTCGTCGATTCACATCTGCCAAAACAATCAATAAGTCTTCTTGAGTCTCTCGTATTTTTACCTCCACTTTCACAAATATCTTTCCGAATCGTCGTAAGCGCCGAAGACGCGATCAGCGCCTAACATGCAACAGGAACAATAGCAAGTAAAAATGAACAATGGCGATGATGGCAGGCGAATGCGAACAAGATGAGGAGATGATGGAAAGATGGAGGAAACAATGGGATGGGGGGGGGGTGGAGCGCCCTCAAAACGGCATAAATAGAGGCATGGTAGAGTTTGTCAAGAAATACACACTGAAAATAATAAAAATTTGTAAAAAGATGGAGACAACAGTAGAAAACAGAAAATAAATAACAGTTTGTTAAAACAAAAGGAAGAATTCGTTTTATTTGAAAATACATCGTGTGTACTTTGAATGAAAATTTGAAGGAATCGGCCTCCTGCGTCTCATAAATAACGCCTGCACAGTTTTATTTATAGTTTCATCTGTCTGTATGAACAAACCAATAGTTATCTCTCTCTTTCATATGTATATATATATATATATATATATATATACATATATATATATATATATACATATATACATATCTATACATATATACATATATATATATACATATACATATATATATATACATATATATATATACATATACATATATATATATACATATACATATACATATATACATATATATATACATATACATATACATATATATATACATATATATATATATACATATATATATATATATATATACATATATATATATACACACACATATATATATATATACACACATATATATATATATAGGCAAACATTATTAAGCAACACGGAGTGTTTTTGCTTGATAAAACTTTTTTTTTCAATTTTCTGATAAAAAGGTATTATCAAGCAAAAACACTCCGTGTTATTTAATAATGTTTTCCTAAATGAAAACATGCTGCCTAAATACACACTATATATATATATATATATATATATATATATATAGAGAGAGAGAGAGATATATATTGAATGTGAGATCATACATATAATTATTTCCACAATCAGACTATGCTGCAGCCCAAAAACAATGAAAGAAACAAACCAGAGGTCTTAGACCCGAGTTTCACCCTCTTTTAGGCTCATCAGTAGAAAACATCCAGACTCAGGATTCGAAATCCGAGTCACTTGCATGCAAAATTAGTACTCCGCCACTGAACTACCTCGCCACATACAAGAAAGTATATTAACAGTCTCGGATTTCCGGTTTGTTTCTATCATGGGTTGTGGGCGGCGGCGTTGTCTGATTGTGGAAATAATATTTATATATATAAAAAGAAGAGAGATAAACATGTACGAATGACAAATTTATTTCAATTTCGATTGTTCAATGCAATGAGTACTCGGTAAAAACATGTGTATTATTCTTTCCTGGAGCCAAAGCTTTTCAAAGATCAAAATCTTATCAGAGGAATTACATAGATAAATAAGTTGGCAGTGGAAAAGCAAAAATTCAAAATTTGAAAAAGTATTAAGTAATGGAGAGTGAGAATGTGCCTGTAATATTATATATACATTTTTCTTTTAATTATGTATAACATGTATTTTTATGACATTTAATGAGGAATAAGTACGAACATCTGTTTAGACTTTGCCTAGATAAATGACATACACACGTATGGAATTAATTAAACTTCTAAATCGAAACATTTACTTGAATATCATATGTTATCTCAGACTTTAAAATTCTACTTTAAAGTACTAAATAAGTTTGCCTTCATTATTTTCTTTTCTTTTTCGAACTGGCCATCTGTGCCGTATCCGGCGTATCTGGGAAGACATTTTACTTTCATTGTTGTTACAGTGTTTCTACTACATCGTTTTTAAATATCATTTTGAGATTTAAATTTTACTAGCGGGGCTACCCGGCGTTGCTCGGGGTCATAAAAACATATAATTGAAGAAAAATCGCGTGTGTAACATCTTTATATTAAAACTTCTATTTCTCTCCCTCTCTCTATAGCCGTCTCTTTATCTTTCTACTTTTCACTTTCCTGGTCGCGCCATTTCACCGCTACTTTTTAATTTTGTCTTTTGCGAAAGCTGTTTCTTCCCCACCATTCTATCCTACGTTTCCAAGGGCCATAGTATGACTTATTTCTATAAAAAGTACCACCTCTGTCTGCGCCTTCTATATAGGTGTTCATACTATATATTTTCAATCCCTTCATGAAATTATTCATCATTTTCAATCCGCTCGTGGTATTCTTCATCATTTTCGATCCTCTCATTGTATTCTTCATCATTTTCAATCTCCTCATGATATTCTTCATCATTTTCAATCCTCTCATGATATTCTTCTTCATTTTCAATCCTCTCATGATATTCTTCATCATTTTCAATCCCCTCATGATATTCTTCATCATTTTCAATCCTCTCATGATATTCCTCATCATTTTCAATCCTCTCATGATATTCTTCATCATTTTCAATCCTCTCATGATATTCTTCATCATTTTCAATCCTCTCATGATATTCTTCATCATTTTCAATCCTCTCATGATATTCTTCATCATTTTCAATCCTCTCATGATATTCTTCATCATTTTCAATCCTCTCATGATATTCTTCATCATTTTCAATCATCTCATGGTATTCTTAATCACTTTCAATCCTCTAATGATAGTCTACATCATTTTCAATCCTCTCATGATATTCCGCTTCATTTTCAATCCCCTCATGACATTGAATTATTAATTGGACTAAATTGTTGTGAACCTATACCTAATTGTCGTTATGTTGTTTTAATCTATGTTTATAACATTAGTAAATATTAATAGTTTCAAAACATTTCAATCCTTTATCATTAGGATTTGGAAAGAATTTTCAATCCAGAAATGACTTTCTATTCGAGAGTTTAAATGCTGATATAGTCCTTTCAATTTTCAGATGGTATACGAAATAATTCATTCTTGTATTTCTCAACTATTAAGAAACAATTTAACTGGCTGACTTGATTACAAAGAAACCGAAACGCATTTTGGTGAATTTAATTTAGTAATTAAAGTATATTTTTAACAAGAAGTTCGTTTTAGTACTATACGCTATTGCATATTTTATTTCAATAAATAATTGATTATTTTTTTTAACTCGCTCCAGACAAGACATGAAGCCACTTGGTGTAAGAAGCTTAAAAAATACTACTTGAAAGTAAAAATTAGCCAACTATAAATGTTATATAGATATATTCCGATCCAGAAAACAGCATTTTTTTCCAGTTTGTCAGAAACATCACTCATGGATTGTGAGGACTAAAGGACAAAATAAGAAAAGAATAGTAAATTATATTTGAACATGTGACGTAGAAATGATAAATAAACGTACTCATACAGTGCCCATCCTCTTCCTGTACAAGAGTCAAATACGCCCTAAGATGGAGTAGTGCCGCCACATATGGGGAGGTGCTGGCTAGAGCAGACTTTCCTGCCTTGACACAGTCCAAAACCGACTTCGAAATCTAGTGGGGGATTTCCTCTTCACTTCCCTACAGTCACTCTCTCACAGAAGAGAAGTTGCTAGTCCTTCTTTGCTCTACCGTTAATTTCATGGCAGCTGCTCGACTGAGCTCAAATCTATGGTCCTCCCTTGTAAAATATTCACAACTAGAACTCGTCTTCCTACTACCACTGTCAATGTTTTCCCTTTCTCCCTCTGCGTGTCCAAGACGAAACGAAACTTCCATGGACAGAGTGTATTTCCTAGAACTGCCCGTCTTTGGAACACAATGCCGCGAACCTGTAACTCCAATGTAAACAAGTTCTTGTTGTATCGTCCCGGTAAATAATCACTGTCTGCCCGACTACGACCATCGTGATAGTGAACGCGATATTGTCTAACCATCCACTAGTCAAACTCTTTACCTCTTATTCCCAGTGACCTTTGGTCCTTGATAAGTGGTGACCTTTATTGTAAAAAAACAAACAAAAAATACACACAAGAATTGTTCACACAATGTTATTAATGGAGATATTTTGTATATTTCTCAATCGAAATGACGTGTCAGATCCAAGGCAATGACAATTTAAAACAGCCCATCATAAAAGCTTAGCAAATAATAGAAAAACGCATGTATATTCCTATATTTATCAAACATCGATCTATTCATAAGCTTCATAACAAGAGGGAAACGATGTTATTTACAGGTCTTCGCAATAGACAAAAGACTTGTTCAGGCAGTATAGAGTGCCATTCATTGTTAGGAAGAGCCACCTCTCTGCATTTGTTATAGAACAAAACGAATCCGTATTCTGAATAGATTCCTTTTAAAGCATTTATTTGCAGCCTGTCTCTAGAGATATTGACAAGAGTATCTTTCTCTACGTTCTTTGGGAATTTTTATGCGAATTTTCGGCATGTGATCATTGTAAAAATTATATTAAAGTGTGAGGCATTGAATATTTTTTATTTATATTTAGGAAAGCCAGGCCATCCCCAGACTGCATGCATATTTCATATATATATATATATATATATATATATATATATATATATATATATATATATATATATATATATAATGAGAGAAATGAAGGATGTGAGTAATCTGACGTGATGGGAAATGAAAAAGGAAAAACCAAGAGATATTTTTTTATATATTCATCAACGTTTCGTCTTCATTTTTAAGACTTCCTCAGGATGATAATTTTAAGAAAGATGTCATGCAAGTACATCGAAATATTGGGTAGACATGATGGGTTGATGAGAAAAAGTAGTAGCCGTGGCTACTAAGAGCGCTGGATCAAGTCAGTCAGTGACAGAGAGTGAAATGAATGTGGATGGCTGTGAGTGAAAAGGGGGAGGGGTGGGAGTGTTAGTGAGTTTGTTTTAGGGGGGAGAGAAGGGAGGGTGTGCTGAGGTTTTTGTTGTGGTGAGGTGTAGCATGGATTTTTTAATATAGATTTATAGATTTATAATAGCAATTGAATCAAGTTTTTAAAGGCAAAGTTCCTAAAGAATATGAATGTAACATACGTTACAAAAGAGATACTTTAATAGTTAATATAAATGGTTCGGCATAAACTTCATGACGTTACTAGTCATCCTCTCACTTCAAAAAATGACATACAGTCAATATGTAATACAATGAAACACATACATTAATCAAGATGGAGTAAGAGACTCAATATTAGGAATCCAATAGTCACCATACATGTATTCCGGACATTCTCCCTCTGCTCATTTATACACGGATTGTTAACCATACGATTTTTTATTCCTTTTTGTTGATGTTATCATATTGATAAACTTACTCCATTTTGATGTAAGCGTGTGTTCCTCTGTACGGCATATTAATTGAAGAGGATTTTCTGAAGAAACGGGTAACTTTCTTTATATCTTAAGTTGTATGCTAGAATCATTCATATAAAATATCAAATTATTTCCCGTGAAAAAGTACTAAAATTTATATTTGTTTGCATCTTTTTTAGTTTGAAACTTGCTTTAAATGCTATTATAGATCCAGTAATACAGATTACTACACTCTAGTCAGTGTGCACTGAATTTTGAGCTTTCATACGGCAATTTGGAACTGATTAGTATAGTTAAATGAAAACGGTATTTTTTAAACGAATTAAACTTTAAATATATACAGTTCTTTATATATATATACATTTTTTATTTCTCAATCGTTTTCTCCAACTTAAACAATTTTTCCCCTCATATCTCATTCGATTTTCTTAGTTTTTAATTTATCATTCTGACGTTTCCTCTTAGAGGGTCAGAATGAGGCCTTAAGGAAAATTTTAGCAATTTTCTTTTTTTCTTTCTCCACTCACCCGTTTCATTAGTTAAAAAAATGTTTCCTCTGAAATTTATCCTACGATTTTGTTGTACGCGAAATTTACTTATATATATATATAACGGTTTAGTACGTTTTCCATTTATTTATTTTTACTTTTTCATTGTATCAACAGTCCACTCAGAACTTTACAAATCCCTGCAATTAACAAATATGGCGGCATTCCAACAATTCACAGTCTCTATTTATTAGTTTTCTTTTCTTTTCCTTAACTTCTTCATTTCCTTATCTAAAACAAAGTAGTTGGCTCCTTTTTCCCCTCGCAGACAATTACACACATGTCCGCTTGTTTAGTGTAAAGTTCCATTCCGCTTCGAACTTGAAGAATTTATACCATTAACCAAAATGGCGTCATTCCAAGACTTGTGAATTGTAATTCTTTTTCTTGATCTGTTAGTTTTTTGATTTACAACCAAAACTGATTTTGCTATAAACCATAGGGCGACTCGGGGCGCCCCCGCCGAATAATCCTATTTTGCGGTACATTTCTCATGTTAGTGTTTATTTTAAGGTGCGTCCAAGTGGCTCTGGCAGTAAGTAGATAAGTTTGACGGTTGATTCTTCACGCTAAACGTTTGAAAGAACATTGTTCTCGCGTCAGTGTGAAATGCTCTCAGTCGTTTTTTTACGCGTTATTTGAAAATAGTATTTTCATCACTGTTGCATGATTGGGATCGAATTTCAATTTCTTTCAATTATCAAGTTTACTTTAAGGCGTAATGGGTGTAACGTGATTAACGAGTGCGAGTTAATAAACCTAACGTTCCCCGACTTTCACGTTTCTCGAATTAATCGGCTTCCTTTTTTTATATAAAACAGACAGTTCTCAGATCTGCATATAGATTAAAAGGACAGCGGAAGACCTTGAGAACCTAACGTTTCGTCCAACTGTTGTGAGGGCTTCATCAAGAGCGAAAAGTGCTAAAAATGGAAAAAGAATGTTCTTTGCCATTTTTAGCACTTTTCGCTCTTAATAAAGCCCACGTAACAGTTGATCGAAACGTTGAGTTCTCAAGGTATTTCGTTGTCCTTTTAATTGATACCGTCCGATTATTTTAGCCTTTCATCTGTTCAGCTCTACATATAAGCAACAACTAGACCAACACTCATTGATGAGGGTTCTCAGTCAGAAAATGGACACCAAATGAAGAAATGCACTACACTAAAGTATGATGTTAAATTTTTCTGAGACGTAAGCACCATAGTTATAAGATAAAGTATCCCCCCACAAGGAATAATATTGATATAATTTTGGACTGTGTTTTGGTTTCTATCATTTTCACACTGTTTCAGAATCGAGTTATTTCCCTTGAGTCAAAGGTAAGAGTTATCACCCTTGGATAAAGAAAGCTGTCTGCCATGACTATTTTCTTATTTGGATCAAAATATGTAAGCAGTACGTCAGAGTTAATGAGTGCTTAGATTTTGCCAAATGAGTTCTGACAGTCCACGGGACAGGACCATTTTGCGTCTTTTTGTTCAATAAATTTGTTAAAGGTTGTTCTTCGTCCTTCCTTCATTTTGGAGTTGAAATTAAAACCGATAACAACGTATAAACACACAGACGTAACAAAAGACAGTGAAATAAAGAAGATATATATTAAACTATACCACCCGTGACCCGTTGGGTCAGTTTGTTATATTAGCTATGGAATTCATGTATGAGCGTGACACTTGTGGCATAAAGAAAATAGGTTTTTTTTACATAACAGAAGCATTTCTATGAAAGTATATTAAAATGAAAAAAGAATATAGATAGATTTCTATGAGTCGTTCTGTTTATTATAATTGTTTTTTTTTTTTTAATTACAGTTACTGAATTATAAGTGGTTGGTTAGGGCGATTTGAGAAAGGAAGGGGGTACAGCAGGCTTTCTCGCGTACGTAACGAAAACAGAGGGAGTAGGAGTGGTGAAATCTATGAGAGGGAAAGTGGGAGGTGGTTTCGTTTACCGACCGCTAGTATGGCTGATATTAATAATGAGTGTTGTTTTTTTGTTTGTTTGTTTTTGTTTTTTAAATGGGAGGAGTTTTTTTGAAACTGCGACAGACTTTACGAAGTCCTCCCGTTGAATGTTTTTAGCCGTGAAGAAAACAAATAAACTATTTGATGAAATTAAATGAAATTGTTTTAAAATTTCCAGAATGAAAAATGTCATGCGTTCGTTAATAATAATAGAGAATAACGGAATTGGAATAACAGATTGAAGACGATGCTATTTACGCATGCGCAACCGGATGTTGAAAACCGGAAAGCTGAAAGCTGATTGCAAACATACAAGAACAATAGACTTTTAGTATTATATAGATTATAACAATACCGAAAAAATGATACTTATGGACATAGAAGCTCTCAAATGTACTTTCGAACTGCACTATTTATTCTGTATACTGCAGATGTCTCGCATTGCACGTATAATCAATTCTATACTTTCCGACTGCCATGCTGTTACGACAAAATGGCTTAGAATAGTATAAATTGTGTGTTCTGGTGAGCGTAAACATGGTGATATTGAACGGGTCAGTCGGAACAAATCCAGATGTCACTGTCCGAAAACTTACTGAAAAGGCTTGGCCTCCTTCAGGAAAATGAGAAAATAAGAAATTCTCAATAAATGCGTATATACATCAGAGAAATAATATAAACCATTGGTATGATGTGAAACGTTTCTTTTAACGATAAAAGAATGTTTCATCTCTTGACCGGATTGTCACCTGCGACGAAAAGTGAATACCTTATGATAATCAGTGACATATTCTGTGTCGCAAATGTGTGTTTTATCTTACACAGAAAACGTTTCCTCTTCTATTTATTCATCGTCAATTACGTCTTTCTCTCTTATCGTATTTCTCTTAATTTTTCCACCAACTAAATTATTTGAAATACTTTCATTACTTTATTGAATAAGACTATTTCCTTCAATTCCATTTTTTCTTTCAATGCGAGTTTTTTCATTTTTAACATATTTTCTCTTCTTTTTTTCAGTTTTTGTTATCTTCTTTTTTACCTTATTTTTAACTACCCTTTATTTCTCTTCCTTTTCTTCTTCTTTACTCGCCTTTGCCTTCAACTTCCTATTTTTATGCGCATGTACCTTCTTTGTCTTTTTCTCTTCATTTTCTTTTTATTCACCTCCTTTTCTCCTTTATTTTCTTCATCTTCTAAATCTTCTTCTTCACATTCATTATTCTTCCTTTTCTTCTTTGTTGCCTCCTTTACTTTCTCCCACATCTTAATATAAACCTTCTTTACCTTTTTCTTTCTAACCTTTTTTCCTACATCCTGCCCTTTTCCTTTGTTCATCTTCCTTCTTTTCCTTTTATTTTCTTTCTTTCCCTTTTATTTCCCATTTTCTTTTTTCATTTTCTTTTTCCTTTTTTCATCTTCGTTTTCTTTTTTCATTTTGCTTTTCCTTTTTTCCTTTTTCTTATTTTTCTTATTTGCATCTTTTTTTTAATCTCTTTCTTTTTTATCTTTTCTTTTTTCATCTTCCTTTTTCTTTTTCATCTTCCTATTCCTTTTACGTTTCCCCTTTTCTTTTTTTCATCTCCCTTTTCCTTTTTTCATCTTTTCGTTTTCACTTTCTTTTTCCTTCTTTTCATTTTCCTTTTCCTTTTTTAATTTTTCTATTTTTGTTTAAATTCTCCTTTACCTTTTTTCAGTTTTCTTTTCCTATGTTCATCTTCCTTTTTTCTTTTTCATCTTCCTTTTTCGTTTTTTCATCTTTGGGTTTTTCTTTTCATTTCCTGTTTTTCATTTTAATTTTCTTTTCCTTTTTTTCCTTTTTTCCTTTTTTTTTTTTGATTTTCCTTCTTTTCCTATTTCCATCTTCCTTCTATTGCTTTACTTTCCATTCGCATATATTTTCAAGATAATGGAATATGCATATGTATACAATAATACATCCCTGTTGTGACATCTTCAGTTCTCTCCGACCCATTACGTTTCCTTCTCCATGATGCCCAAAATCACCACACAATCTTCTGCTACACAGCATGTCTTCTTGTTCAGCTCATTAAATCCTTTCGCTCCAATCGAGTGTCAGCCTCCGAAAGTAATTAAACTCTTCCTCTTCATCTTTGTATTTCCCGGTCATCTTAATTAATCACTCCTGGAAACCCAAGCGGAAGTAGACAAGACAAACGATCCATGTAATAAACCATTGCCATAGCTTAAATGGTTGATGCGGGGAGGAAATCGGTAGACTTATAATTACCGACACTGACTATGCAATCGGCAATCAGAGTTATATTTCCAATGGTATATAATACGTTCACGCATGCATAAACTTTGGGAAAGAAATGTATCCAAGTGTTTTTTACATCAATAAGAAATATAGCAACCAATTAATAATGTATGCTAAGTACTTCTCGTCTTATTTGCAAATTCTGTTGACTTTCGACCACATCAAACATTTTATTCCAAAGATCGTAATTCGATTTTAGCACAAAACATAGGCGAATAATAGCATCATAAAAGACGAGTGTCGAACTTTCGATGTTTATTTAATTTGGCGTATGAACCTCTAAGGGTTGGATTCTATAACAAATGATCACAGAGTAAAAATAGAGGTTAACCTCTAAGGGTTGGATTCTATAACAAATGATCACAGAGTAAAAATAGAGGTTAACCTCTAAGGGTTGGATTCTATAACAAATGATCACAGAGTAAAAATAGAGGTTAACCTCTAAGGGTTGGATTCTATAACAAATGATCACAGAGTAAAAATAGAGGTTAACCTCTAAGGGTTGGATTCTATAACAAATGATCACAGAGTAAAAATAGAGGTTAACCTCTAAGGGTTGGATTCTATAACAAATGATCACAGAGTAAAAATAGAGGTTAACCTCTAAGGGTTGGATTCTATAACAAATGATCACAGAGTAAAAATAGAGGTTAGTTATTACTCTTTAAACTTTTTATCTAATCGCTTTTGAACTTTAAATGCCAGCTTTTAATATGGCGATCTGGCCATAGTTACGCATTAACCAGAGCTCATATTTTATCCATGCGAATAATTAACGTTTATTCTTATAAACACAAGTATTAAATTGGCTCTGATCCGTTATATGTTAAACAGCGATGTCTGTGATGTTTCGTCCTCAGATTTGAAGTAACATTTCCGTTGGTTTCTCACGTCTAAGTTATTTACAGCATTGTCGTTGTATCTGTTTATTTTAAATATCTATATGATAGGTAATATACAGAGATATTGGAGTTGACACAGCGGTTCCCTTTAGATAACCGAATTGATGCCACGGTAAGCCTGGTCAATAATAGGTAAGTTGCGAATCGGGAATAACATTTGCTGTATATGGGATGCCAATGAAACATTTAAACTAAGAAACTAACTGAGAAACTAACGTCATAAAATGATTGCGCACTGAAAAGCATAGACATCATGTCACCTCTCTCAATGGCTACGGCTGTAGAAAGAGTGAATGACGATGTAGAGAGTATATAGCTACTACTACAGCAGAAAAATACAGTTTAAAGATGTTAAGGAAACATAAAAAAACAGAATCGAGTTATTTCCCTTGAATCAAAGGTAAGAGTTATCGCTCTTGGATAAAGGAAGTCGTCTGCCATGAATATTTTCTCATTTTGGATCAAAATATGTAAGCAGTAGGTCAGAGTTAATGAGTGCTTTGATTGTGTCAAATGAGTTCTGACAGTCCACGGGCCAGGACCATTTTGCGTCTTTTTATTAAATAAATTTGTTAACGGTTGTTTTTCGCCCTTCTTTCATTGTGGAGTTTAAATTAAAACCGATAACACCGTATAAACACACAGACGTAAAAAAGACAGTGAAATAAAGAAGATATATATTAAATTATAACAATACCGAAAAAATTACACTCATGGATATAGAAGCTCTCAAATGTATGTAATACATATTTAACAAAGAAAGCGCTTTTGGACATAGCTACCTGGAAATAGAAGAACATGGCCGGAAGCGACACCATCTTTCACAAAGGAAAGACACAAAAAGTATAGATGAGATAAAAGCTTAAACGTGGTTTGATGTCTAATTAATTCAAAAGATTTACGAATAATATGCTTCAATAATTCTTTAGAGTAGATTTTTAAATTAGTCTAAGCATCTCTCTCAGAGGCTCTGTCTGTCTGTCCGTGGGTTTTACCATCGACCTTTCTCTCTTCAGTTTACATATAGCATCTTCATCAATAAACGCACAAATTTACTAGATTTATATTACAAAGGTCCTTGATAGGATCTTAAATACTAAGATACGATCCCTATATCACGGGTAAGTTTTAAATATGCTATCTGTTAAATATACTATCTGTTAAATATACTATCTGTTAAATATACTATCTGTTGAATATACTATCTGTTGAATATACTATCTGTTGAATATACTATCTGTTGAATACACTATCTGTTGAATACACTATCTGTTGAATATACTATCTGTTGAATATACTATCTGTTGAATATACTATCTGTTGAATATACTATCTGTTGAATATACTATCTGTTGAATATACTATCTGTTGAATATACTATCTGTTGAATATACTATCTGTTAAATATACTATCTGTTGAATACACTATCTGTTGAATATACTATCTGTTGAATATACTATCTGTTGAATATACTATCTGTTGAATATACTATCTGTTGAATATACTATCTGTTGAATATACTATCTGTTGAATATACTATTTGTTGAATATACTATCTGTTGAATATACTATCTGTTGAATATACTATCTGTTGAATATACTATCTGTTGAATATACTATCTGTTAAACATACTATCTGTTAAACATACTATCTGTTAAACATATATCTGTTGAATATACTATCTGTTGAATATGCTATCTGTTGAATATGCTATCTGTTGAATATACTATCTGTTGAATATACTATATTATGGTGATCCTTTCCAACCGGTCGCGCTGACAATCGATTTATTCCTTCGTTAGATTTTAAAATATCCACAAACCTTCAGCTGTTACCCGAGTTTCCGACTAACTAACGTAAACTTGCCGGTTTTGTCGACAATTCCAAAACAAGAAAAATTCCCCATGAACTGTAAGAAATATGTATTGGAACACATTTGTCTTTTTAACCAATTTTTATAAGTTTGGTGTAAAGATGTATTTACTATTTTTTACTTTATGTTGACAACTTTCCGTATCAGGGGAGATAACTATTTTTATTTGCAAAAACAAAGACGTTTTGGGTTTTGAAATGGAAATAAAGAAACATTTTATTGGCTCGTTAAAATAAACAATTCTGGGAAAAAAAAAGAAAACACTAAAATACAAATTCATCGGCTATTGAAATTTACTGTTTTAGAATTCATTATTTAATAAAGTTATTACTTCTCTCTATGAAATTAAAAAGGTAAATATTTCTTTAAAAACTAAACTAGGTTATTTCTTTTTTATCAAAATTGTTTCTTAGTATATGCTTCCAGGTTATTTTTCATTAATATTTTCAATTTCATTTTTCTTTAAAATCAACTGTTGCAAAAAAAAACTAAAAAAGTAGAGATAAGTTATCTCCCTTGATCTTATAAAATTGCTAACCTAATGTAAAAAGGGTCGATTTTTTACCTATCAGCATAGATCGATTGTTAAAAATAAATAAAAATGAATATAAAATAAAAACATTCTTATTATAGTAAGAATATATTCATGTATATTTGTTAAATATTTTCATCCAGTTTTAATACGAAAAGATAACTGTATCTCTTGAAAGTACGTACGATGACTGGACGTAAAATGTAGTTGTTCGGTCGGCTTAGAAAAGAGACGCTAAAATGGCGTAACATTTGTTTTTAATGTTAATTTACGTACTTTTGAGTTTAAATAATAAATTTTAAGAAACGTTCAAAAACTTCTGACATCGGAAAGGGAATCGAAGTGAAGGTGCTGATTCCAAACTGCGGTTAGTTCGGCTCTTAGATCAACTGTTTAACTGTAATACCGCGGCATACATACATATTATATATATATATATATATATATATATATATATATATATATATATATTATATATATATATATATATATATATATATTATATATATATATGAGAGAGAGAGGGAGAGATATGTGTATGTATAAATAGTTGTCTATCACGCTTTGTACTTAACTCTTGACGAAACTTCTTGAAAAAAGGTAAACGAAATATCAGACCACTACATAGATTGATGTGATCTCGTCTTATATATATTGTGTTGGTTTATCGTTTTCCCTTTGATATTATATATATATATATATATATATATATATATATATATATATATATATATATATAATCTGATGTCTGGTGTTCGCATCTTTTGATTGATGTGCTCGTTGAGTCTAACCACATGGATGAGTTTTAAAGGACGAAACAGCTGTATGTTGATTGATACACACACACACACACACAAACATATATATATATGTATATATATTTATATAGTAAGTTATGAAAATATATTTACGGCAATTAAGCTACACAGAATATTCCGCGTTTCATCCCCGGGAGGAATCTTCAGGCATTTTAGCCTGAAGATTGCCCCGGGGATGAAACGCGGAGCCTCTCGGTAGCTTAATTGCCATAAATATATTTTCATAACTTACTACTTAGCTCTACTTACGTATCGAGCACTGTTGAAGTAAATACTGAAAATTGATACATAAAAAAATATATCTCCTCATAAAATTTTATGTGACTACATGATAGTATATATATATATATATATATATATATATATATATATATATATATATATATATATATATATATGTGTGTGTATATATATGTGTTTATAACTGTTCACTTAAAACTTATAATATAATCAATCTTTACAAGATTACTAAATTTTACTTAGCTGCTAAACGTATGTTTCCATTTCTATAAAAAAAATAAATAAACAGGAACACAATGTTGGTAAGTGTCTGAGTTGCGTAAGAATATAGAAATATTAATTTGCAAACGATATATTTATTGTCAAGAATTTCTAGTCAAAGATCTTCGCATGAGAATATTGATTTATTTGATGTATATTCCCACCATCTTCGCCATCTTTTGTTTTTGATTTTTCTATCTGCGCGTGTATTCATTGCTCTTCTTTTCTGGAGGCGGTGAAAATACAAGGTGTTTCATTGAATGGTGCGTTGAATTGTTTACTTCCTGCCATTGTTCGCTTACTAAACATAGAAGAGCCATTATAATTATCAGTTGAAAGCTCTTTTCCTCGTCGCCCTCTTCATTAGTATGCGCATGTATGTCTCTCTGTATATACATATAGTTTTTAGATGTATTCGTTTTTACACACCGAGGAAAGATCTGTTTGACATGAGTATTCGTTGGTTGAATTGAAAACATCTGTTTTTAATGCTAAATAACACCAAGATGGACTCGCGTACCTGACTATAAACGAAATGACCATTCGGGAAAACGATTTTGCGGGGACCGACTTATACTTTAACACTAAAACATTAGCGTTTTACAATGTTAAAATGTCCATTTTTCTCATGCAAGTTCTATAGCAATTCAGATTTAATAAAAAAAAATACATATCTTGATAAAGGACAGAGGACCGTACGAAATATAACCAAATTCTACTGGCTCCTATAATTTACATTCTTTTGTTTTCTATAAGTATATAAACACAAAGAAAGATGCAAAATGCCTTCAAAAAACCATGTTAGATGCAAATACTTTTATTAAAATAAAAATGAAAAATCAAACAATATTTTTCTTCATCTTGACTTTTTTTTCTAATATTTCGCTTGATATAATAAGCTTCGTCAGAGCTTTAGACAAATAAAAGGTATTAACCTTATTTTTTTCGTAATAATCCTTCCCGGTCTTGTAGAATTCACGTCCGGTGTTGTGTGGACTTAACGATGTAAATGTATCTTTAAAATTGAGCTTAAATTGCGCATGGTCGCTGGTAGGTATACATTTGGGAATGTTCATTGAATTATTTAAGACGTATATTGAGGGAGAAAGAGAGTGACAACATATTTAATATGTATATATATATATATATACATATTTAATATGTGTATATATATATATATATATATATATATATATATATATATATGAGAGAGATTACTCATAAATAACTATTACAATTACTTTATGCATAAACATCTCACCTTTCCAAATATTTTCCCGCCAGAAATAAGCAACTGTTTCACAATGTCGCATTATTGATTTTTGAATTGCATTTCTTGAATTATGATTTCTTTTGTTTCTTTCTAGTGAACAATGAGAAACATACCTTTTAAAAGAAATTGACAGGCTTAATTTATTACAGTAATATATTAACCGTTTACCTGCAAACTCAATACTACTACTATAATTACTACTACTACTACTACTACTACCGCTAAGAATAATAATAATAATAAGAAGAAGAAGAAGAAAGCAGAAAGCAGAAAGACCCGGTGGGGTCCGAGGTTGAATGAGGAAAAAAACGTCATTTTGCGCCCATATTACAATTTTACATTTTATAATTTTTTTGGTGGGACCCAAGGATATATCTAGCATTGATTGATTAGAATAAGGTGTAAGTAAATTGGCATTAATTGAAATAAATTTCGGTGAATTTATAGTGTTTAAACAATCCCTCCAGCCACGCCAAGCGTTTCCCGGTAATCTATAACGACAATTATGCAGCCAAGCTCTGAACGCGTGTTTAAACATGTCCATTCATAGGTTTTTTAAAATTAATTTCTATAATTTTCATAGTTATAAAACAGATGACATAAAGTAAAAAGTCATATTTCCTGTTTTATGGATTTCAAGAGCGAACGCAGACCTCACGATAATGTTGTATCATTTCTGATCAAAAATCCAATGTTTTGTAATGTAGCTTTAGAAGATATATGGCGGTCTATCTACAACATTTTACAAAGAATCCGTGAACAAACAAACAAATACAAACAAATCTGGAAATATACAGAATATATGGATTATTCCATGAAAAATGCCAGTATACTGAAATCATATGCCTTTAATAGGGTTAAGATGAAAATTCATATACACTAAATGTAAAAAAGCAAGGACATTCCCAAATGTTTACACTTTTATTGTCATTAAGGGTATGACTACATATCAACCAAACCACTTCATTATCACATCACTACAGTATAAATATCTATGGATGAAGTGTGTGCGGAGCGCTGAAGAAAAATTCCTACCAGTAAAATACATAGCCCTGTTGTGCTCGCATACCCTTAATGACAATAAAAGTGTAAAAATTTGGGAATTTCCTTGCTTTTGTACATTTAGTGCATATGAATTTTCATCTTAACCCTATTAAGGGCATATGATTTCAGTATACTGGCATTTTTCATGGAATGTCACTACTTTTGTAAAGGCTATGCCTCAATACAATGGTCATTTTTAAGGTTTTTTGGAATTTTCTGGAAAACTAGGGTATATGGTAAACTGAAATTAAAATGCCATCAACTAGAACCTAGAACTTCTATCTCTGCCAAAAATCAGCTGAATCCATCAAATAGTTGATGAGATACAGGGTGGCACATACGTATGTACGTACACACTGATAACATGATTTCATGATTGAACTTTCTGGATCGCCTTGACTAATAATGCTGAAATTCTACACATTTATAGAACCTATCAAATAAAAATGTTGTGCAAAAAAATTTAGTTTATTGGTTTTTGAGTTATGATTGATCAAAGAAATGAGATTTCCAGCATAGCCCATTCGTGTAGTCTATTAAGGGATAGAGCACTCTCGCGCCTCCCTTGATTTAGATTATTCAGACTACTGTTTTCATCTTGAATGTTATTCTCACAACGTTTCGGTTGATATAACCTCCGACCTTCTTCAGATGTATTTTGGTAAACTCGGGAATCATTCTTTCGAGCGGAATCCTTTATTTAATCCACGGGGGTCGCTTGCTCTTGTTCTGTCAACCGTGACAGGGTAGAAATATTAAGTAATTCATAATCGTATTCGTAGTATCACCCGCACTGAGGATTGAACCATCAACTTCACACGACTGTTATTTTGAACTGATTATAACTTAGCACTTTATCCGTTACGCCATGGGTAAAGTGCCGAATGCAAATTATTAATGATTATCTAAACGATTCCGAAACATGATATGGGATATATTCTAGCATTTAAAGGGATCGAAAACGCCATTTAAAAAATGATTGAAACTTGATTGTTAAATTTTAACCGTTCGTCTTATGCTTGTAAATTATACAAGAATCAGAGGTATCTGATTTTTCTACGAAGGGCTCTAACACCTTTTGCATAAAACTAAATATAGCTAACATTACAATCCATTACGCCTAGCAACAATGATCGGTTAATTATTTTACGAGTGGATCCTGTAAATACAAATAAACATATACACACCTAGCTTTTTTATGAATAGAAATTAAAACTAAAGAAAATAAAGATTGTTATTTTGAAGAACGCGTTTATCGCGTCATCTCTTTTGTATCTGGAAAGATGTTTAACACATTTATAACAGCACACCCATGTCATACCAATGGGTCACCTCATTTAATCGATAGACTAACCCTTCAAGTTACTACCATCCTAGGTTAGATTGATAATCAATAGCAAATAATGATTCCATCCTCTTCAAATCTCCCAGCTGGTGCTGGGTCTGACCTCGGAATGCACCCATCCGGTAGTGAGGCTCCAATTAGGGAGTTTAGATTCGTGGCGTCATCGTTTATGTGTCACTACACACAGTTACACGCTGACTCGAAGTGGTAGTACCTGTCAAATCACATCTTCGCATTAAATAAACACTATCGTTTACAGACTTTGTATCTTCAAAATATAAACATGTAAAACAAATTAATTCACAAACCAATCGTATATAAAATGCCTCATGGCTTTCGGCATATAATAGCGTAACGACAGTTGACCTGCTATGAAGACGAACACAAAACCAACAAAACTTTCCAAATCTGAACTTTACTGCCATATTCAGCTTTGTGCTCTGGAGTAAGAGAGGGCAATTTCTCACCTTTCTCAGAGGTATTAGTGAAAGTAATGCAATAATCCTGACTCATTTTGGCCTATAATCTCCTCAATGGTCATTACGATATACCTCAGGACCTATTATTCACCCCTGCCTCAGAAAGAGATCTACGCGGACACCTCAAGAAACTATTTCACCGCCGATCTCTAGTGAACCGGAGGGCCGCCTTCTCAATGAAGATCTCTGAACCATGGAATAGACTCCCAAATGAGGTAATAAATACGCCAAAAACACAACAATTTAAGGTAAATTTGGACAGGTGCTGGGCTACTCTATCCTCTTCTGTGTAAATTCCAACTACTCTTTAACGACGTTACAACTGAAACATACTTGTTATATTTTATGCCAAATTAATTGAATTGAATGACTATAAAGGTTAACACTAACCCTAACCCCAACTAAAAAACGGCAGGCCGAGCCCACTGTCTGCGCCGATAAGAACTACACTAGAGTGTAAAGTTTTGCATCGGAGGAAATAATTTTATATTTACGTTTAAGAATATCCCTAAACAAGTCAATTATTTAATAAAAGTCTCGTCCGAGATGAACCCGTTTTATACAGCAGTTTTAAAGCATTACGTGATTTTGCCTACGTCCTTTAAACAGATCTATTGCTCAATGGCCGACCATACCACAGAGTGCAATTTCAAACAAAAGAGAGTCCATTCAGTGCAGCGATTCACCTGAGAATTCTAAAACCACATAAATAAACTCAATTTACAACACAATCACGAAAGACTCTGTTTGATTCCTCACCCAATACAATCGCGTACGCCAACAGCTAAAAAAATCAACAAACATTCGGTAGTTCCCCTGACGTGATGTTTCAGGTGTTGATCTTGTTAGATATTACTCAGGGTTGATATACTTTTAAATTCAAGAAAATATTTCATTTGCCCAAATAACCTGATTTTTTCTACAGTTTTCTTTTTGTAAACTAATGAGTCACGGATTATACAGGACCTAATGCCACTCGAGGATAATAATTAATGAGATGCTCAGTTGGTGATGACCAATACGATGAGGGGATTGGAAATGATGGGTGAAAAAGGCAGAATTTGATTATTTAATTGGGCGAATCGACAAGAATTTGTTTACATTAAACTTTAAGACGACCATGTTGTAGTCAGATGGGAAGCAATCCCTGTGTACCGTATTTTACAGATAGGAAGTTCTTGGAAAGAAACTTTGTTCATGGAAGTGCCGTTTAATTTTTGGTACACACAGGAAGAAAGGAAAATGCTGTACACCAGTTGTAGCTTGACGATTTTTGCTGTGGATTTGAACTGAGTCGAGCACCTATCATTAAAATAACGATAGAGTAGAGAAAGAGTAACGACGTCTCTTCTGTGGGAAAGGGGATGTCGGGAAGATAAGAAATCATATCCCACTAGATTTCGAAGTCGATGGTATAATCTTTAAAGTTAGGAAAGTGTGGTGTGAGCGGCACCTCCACAGATGTTGCAACAGTATTAATAATAATTTAAAAAATGGCACTGACAAATGGAGTATAAGAGTAAAAATTTGAATATCAATTTTAATAATTGACGCTAGTTATGCGTCTATAAATGAGTTCACTATCCAAATTGAAGAAAAAAACGAGATGCTGAGAATGTGTCATTAGAAGGGCGAAGGAATATAACAGCATCTCGAAGAACAAGGTAATAAGGCAAGGATAATATTTTTAGAGCATACATAATCTTTAAAACGTATGATATTCTATATAAAAAATATATGCTTGTTGCGTATTACATTCTTTAATAACTATCTTAATGTTTGGGACAATGTATTTATTACAAGCAGAAAAAAATTGTGGTTGTCTGGAATTGAATAAGAACCCCTCATGTCCGTCTTCACCCAGTTCATAGGAGCACATTACCTATTTTGCCTTTATTCTTTACATTTTATGATATTCCATGTTTGGGATGGTATGGTTGAGGACGCTGTCATAGCTCGAGGTTAACGCAGACGAAAGTGGCTTGTGACTTTTAACGCCTCTAAAACAAAGCTTCTCTCTTTCAACCACCAACGCTCGATCCTCACTTCTCCATAGTCAAAATGAATGCTTCTCTTCTAGATAAGCTTCTACGTCTGACCTTCACTCCAGACTTGAATTGGAAGAATTGCATCAAATCTGTTGCTAAGATTGATAGAAAAATGATTGGATAATTCTACTGCTCTAAATAATTACCTCCAACGCAATCTTCTACATGTATAAGAGCCAGATACGCCCTACGACTGAGTACTGCTGTCATATGACTGAGGTTGTGTGTAAAGTTATATTTATTTATTGACACATTTTTAGGTAAATTGATAGTTTTTTTCCAACCCCGTAAAAGAACACTTGGTTTTTCCGAGGTATCAGTTTACTCCGTATCCAAGCATTTATTCTAATATTACAATTTCTATTCTTTAAGTTTGAAATTTCTGTTTTTGTCAAACTATGAATTAAATAAAATGACGTAAAATATTGTACTGCCGTTTTATGAATATTCGACGCAAACGAAGAATCACGAGTTATGTGCCTTCGTTGATCGAAATGAGATATTCTTTTATTTAAGTACTATGAAATATAAAATAATAAATGATGTAAACACCTTCAGAAGATGCGAGAATTTATTAACAAAAACTAAAACAAATCAGACCTATATTGCGATTTATTTGTACTAAAATTGTATTGCGAATTTTATTTACGATTTCCAAGGTGTCATTTATCGGGGGGGGGGGGCACTCTATTTCAATACATACGAAAAGTTATCTGTACGAAACAAAGTTTCGGATTTCTTATTGCCGTCAATAATATTGATGAAACGCAGTGACCGAATCATCTCCGAAACAGGACGCTAGTCGGTCGTTGATTATACACCCAGCAATTTATTTATATACTTGAATTAATTATTTCCTTACATGGCCTGTTATTCCCAAATTGTAACCCATCTAAGTATTGACTAGGCTAAACATCGCTAATTTTGGTGATGTGGCGAGAGAAACGCTGTGTATACGTTATTTGGCCGTGACACTGACACACACACACACACACACACACACACATATATATATATATATATATATATATATATATATATATATATATATATATACACATTTAAACATAACAGCTCATCCATATATATATATATACACATTTAAACATAACAGCTCATCCATATATATATATATATATATATATACACATTTAAACATAACAGCTCATCCATATATATATATACACACACACATTTAAACATAACAGCTCATCCATATATATATATATATATATATATATATATACACACACACATTTAAACATAACAGCTTATCCATATATATATATATATATATATATATATATATATATATATATATATATATATATATATATATACGTTCACTCGTATTGGAATAAAACAATGTCGGGTCTGGAAACATGTGACTGTGGATTCATTTTAACAGTTTTATCGTATAGGACTCCCTTTAGAAGACAGACGGGGCAGCCAACAAACGTAGATTGCTATAAATACGTAACTAACAGCCACTGTTCTTACTTAAACCTAAGTAAGCATATGCACTAGGTACACTCAATTTTCAACTTTTAAAAATATCTCTTGTAGAGAAAATACTAACACGAACTTTTAACAATAAACTCTCCCGGGTAGCATATAAAAACGACCATTCTAACACCGAATAGTACGACGGTAGTACGAGTGCAGCCTGGCCGTTCTCCGTATACATTACAAGCCAGCTACCCAACTATCGCATTGTCCACGTACAGAATAAAACCTTTAGTAAAATTCCGGTTACAGTTTCCACACTTAAAAGTGTGGGAGTTGGTAGAGAATTTAATTCTGTTGCGTTTGTTATAAATTATTTGTTATTTATCTTTTGTTGACGAATGATCGACTTTTCATGACTTTTACCACATATTTATATCGTATGTTAGTCGTTCAAGTTATTATTTAATATTTTCTCATAATATTACAAACATATCAAATATTACAGAAATATCAAATTATCAAATATTACAAAAATATCAAATTGTTTATTGAATTAAGTACTAATATAAACACTAGATCTCCAACTTACATCAATATTTTAACAATTAGTTTTAAGATTGTCTGATGAGACGTACTTAAAAAGCAAGGTACTGATATCGATCCTGAACCAGTTTTCGTGAGGTTCGACTCGGAAGCGTTCGGTTGTCCTACGCAAACGCCCGAGTGTTGACGGGCCGAATGGTACCAAACGACAATTTTGATACGGTGCTGCGTCCTGTGATTGTAAGTTATATTTTCAAGAAATTTTCTAAAAGAAACAACAACAAAAACAAAACAAGCAAAACATAGCGAAGTTACTGTTATCAAATAAATATGTTTTTTTTTTTATTTTGATACGTTGCTGCGTCCTATAATTTTTAGTTATAGTTTCAAGAAAGGTTTTAAACAATAAAACAAATAAAACAAGCAAAACATAGCGAAATTACTGTTATCAAATAAATATTTTTAACCCTAACCCTAAACCCTAACCTTAACAACAACAAAAACAAAACAAAACAAGCAACACATTATTATCATAGGACGCAGCACCGTATCAAAATTGTCGTCTGGTACGAATCGGCTCGTCATCTCTGGGGCGTTTGCGTAGGATAGCTGAACGCTTCCGAGTCGAACCTCACGAAAACTGGTTCAGGATCGATATCAGTACCAAAAGCAATTACAATTATTTTTTTTTTAAATAAATTCAACATTTTAGTTATTTTTATCCACATTTCATGAACATATTCAGACGACTAGCGTAGCAATTGATGCCCTCAATTTCAGAAGTTCAGCCTTTGTAAGTTTCAAGATATTTACATATCTCCAAAATTGTTTAAAAATCGAGGATTACCAGTGCTTCTTATTGGACGATCCTTAAAAGTTATTATTAAAAAATTGACACAAGTTGGAAAACTAGTTTTTGATGTCAGTACTCACCGCCCAAATACCCAACCGTCTCCGCGTGAACATTTTTACCCGATAGTATCACTATGAATAAATTTAAATGTAATGTGAATAAACATATTGCTGCCCACCTTCCAACCTAGGTTTACACCTTATAAATCTGGTTATTCCCACCGTACGCTACAGTGAATATTTGTTGTAATATTGGATACGTCAAAATGTAGAAAATTAACCTATACGAATATAAAACGTATTCCTATTAAAATAAAACAGGATTTCTAATGCTTAAGAATAAAATAATATATTTGATAATATTGGAGAACTGCGACGTAGTGTCAGTTACAGATAGGCAGGCAATGAATGCATAGCCTAACATTTGAATCGGTTTACAAATCGTCTATTTTATTTCGGTTTTTACATTGGGTTATGTACGTCCATATTTAATAAAATGTGGATTAAGCTTATTCCGCGTTTCTGTTCCGATTTGGCGTTTACCTTTTTTGTCTTGGGAATTGATTCCAGTTGAATTGATGCGCACAAACAAACCCTCGATACAGGAATTCATATAGCGAGACTCGCACACGCATGCACTCATATACACACTGTCTTCCACATATATGTATACACATGGATACATTAGATAGACACGCTCATTCACACTAATCCACATGCGTGTACACATACATACAATAACTAAAAAAATATACACAAATATCAGACATCACTCACCCATGCACATATACTCACATAGAGATACATATACATATTTACCCTAAATTATACACTAGCTTACACTGATCCTTTTGTACTCTAGCACACACGTGTACGCAATAACTAAAAAATATACACACATATAAGACATCACTCACACATACACATATACTCACATATACATATTTACCTTAAATTATACACTCGCTTATACTGATCTTTATGCACTCCAACACACACGTGTACACAATAACTAACAACTATACACAAATATCAGACATCACTCACACATACACATATACTCACATAGAAATACATATACATATTCACCCTAAACTATACACTCGCTCATACTGATCTTTATGCACTCCATCACACACGTGTACACAATAACTAAAAAATATACACACATATAAGACATCACTCACACATACACATATACTCACATATACATATTTACCTTAAATTATACACTCGCTTATACTGATCTTTATGCACTCCAACACACACGTGTACACAATAACAACAACTATACACAAATATCAGACATCACTCACACATACCCATATACTCACATAGATACATATACATATTCACCCTAAACTATACACTCGCTTATACTGATCTTTGTGCACTCCAACACACACGTGTACACAATAATTAAAAAATATACACAACCAAACCAAAGACCATGAATAAATATTATTTTAAGATATAAAGAACTTGAAGCATAAAAACTTGTATCAAAATGACCGGATTCGGCATTTAATAAGCCGCAAAGGTTGATATGCCGTAAGACAAAACAACAAAACCAAGCATCATGAATAAATATTTAAATATAAAAAGAACTTGAAGCATAAAATCTTTTACCAAAATGACCGGATTCGGTATTAAATAACCCGAAAAGAGTTGATATGCCGTAAAAAAAACAACCAAACCAAACCCAACCAAATATACACAAATATAAGATATATTCGCATATACACATATACTCACAGGCAGATAAATATACATATTCAACCTATATAAATTCAGATATAGTAACATACATCGTACACGTATACATAACTAATGTATTCAATACAAATATTTTTTATGAATAAACAAACGCAGCTCTTTAAAATCAAGCAATGTTATTCATATGTGAAGAAACATCATTTCTGATGTGGTTCTGTAAAAACATATGTTACAACTGTACACGCCAGATGATTGACTAAATACTTGCGTGTTTCCATGGGTGTGTATGTGTATATGCTTTTATGATGCGCAGAGTGTGTGTAGATTCCAGTAGCTTATTATTATTATTGTTACGAGTGTACACTTTCCGTTAAACGTAACGAAATAAATGTATGCTTCGCTAGTGTTCTCGCTAATAATCATAAATGTTGAAGTTACAAAAAGAAATAAGAAATAAAGAAAACGTCTCAAACTGGAAAGTTTATAAAAAGAAATAGAAGATATATTAATAAAAAAAATTAAAAATATATTAATAAAAAAATTAAAAAATATATTAATAAAAAAAATTAAATACATTAATAAATATATATATATATATATTAATAAAAAAAAATATTAATAATTTTTTTTAAATATATTAATAAAAACATTAAAAAATATATTAATAAAATTTTGTTTTAAATATATTAATAAAAAATATATTAATCGGTATAAGAAGAATATTTCGATTTCTGCATCCATTTAGAGCAGAGTCCTGAAGATGTCAAGCTGATTTACTACGTTGACCGAAATACAAAGCTCCTGTCCCATCGCTGCAATATTGCATACTTGTGCTTGTTTTACTAGTACTTTAATGAAATGTGCTCCGATGAACTTTCTTCTCTGGTTCCCCCTTGACGTAAATAAACTGGACCAACCCAACAATCAGCTAAATCACATCCATTCACTGTGGAGGTCCCCAGATGCCGGAAAGCCTTCTCTTCTAATAGCTTATTTCCTCGAACTGCCGGCCTTTGGAACTCCTTCCCTTCTCCTATTTTCCCGACTGTATCGACATGCAGAATTTAAAACTAATGTGAACAAGCATCTCGCTACACAGCTCCCAATTTAGTATGACACCATAAACTTTCACCCTAATTCTCAGTAGCCCCTTACGTCTACAGTGGCAACATGCCTTGTTTGGGGTGAACTAAGTTTTTTTAAATCTCTCTGCACAGCTCCCAATTTAGGATGACACTAAAAACCTACACCCTAATTCTCAGTAGCCCCTTACGTCTACAGTGGCAACTCTCCTTGTTTGTGGTGAACTATATTTAAAAAAAATATCTCTGTAAATGTGAAGGTATAGAAAAAAGAATTATAAAAATAAAACGTCTCATTATAAAAATAGTATTACTTTTCTGAACTCATTTAAGACGATAGGGGGTTTCCGTCTTACTATTTTCTTTCTCTCGCCCCCTAAACACTATAAATGATTTTTACTGACTGACGTCTGTTTGACACTACGGATATATATTTACGTACATATTATTTATATGTACGTAAATATATATCCACATTGATCTTTATTATAGAGTGGGTGAATATATTCTTATTTATAAGTTTGTCTATTGTTTTTAAGGCTGTTTCGAATTATTGTTTTGGTTTAATATATTCATATTGCTGGAGTTTGTAAATAGCTTATATAATTAGAGATTTGTTAGTAAACCGCTGAAGGTTGATCGAATATTTACTAATTTAATAGTCAGTGTTGCACTGTCTGACCAGCTGAGCTACACATAAATAAACTGATAAAAATCAACACTAGAAAGTCGGTTTATAAAAAAGCTGGAATATACAATTATGCTCAGATGGGCAAGCTCATTCTCTGAGTTCTAATTGGCTGCTAGTTAATGAGTAGACAATCTAATAAACATTTACATATAAAATATTGGAGCCTTTTATACCGTTAAGTATCAATTTTACTTTACATCTCCTCTTCGAGCGTAATAGGCTTTGTAGAAAAACGTATTCATTTTTCTTTAATTGCTATGATTCGTTATTTTGATAAAAAATATATCCAAAAAGTTACTTTTAAAAAATTAAATTTATAAAAATCCAGATTTAAAAAATGTGTACTATAAATTTATATCTGATACTAATAAAAATATCAGAACAAAACATACTTTGGTTTCATTCAGCTTAGAGTAGTTAAGATTAGAGAAGTATTTGGGGGATAATAGATAAATATTATTCTTAAATCATCAAAAGAAATAATATTAAACTCTGTTATTGTTGTATGGAAAATATTCATACAATAATGAATAACATATTAGGTATTAATTTTTCTTTAATTGCTATGATTCGTTATTTTGATAAAAAATATATCCAAAAAGTTACTTTTTTTAAATTAAATTAATAAACATCCAGATTAAAAAGAATGTGTACTATAAATGTATATCTAATGATATTAATGAAAAATAAAAAAGATAACATAACGAAACATAATTTGCTTTCATCCAGCTTAGAGTAGTTAAGATTAGAGAAGTATTCGGGGGATAATAGATAAATATTATTCTTAAATCATCAAAAGAAATAATATTAAACTCAGTTATTGTTGTATGGAAAATATTTCTACAATAATGAATAACATAATAAGATAATCAATAATGCTAATAACTGTACTAATAACGGTATTAATAGTAGAATCAAAAGTGGTTTTACATTGATGAATGAATGTTTAAAATCTACTGTAATATACAAAACAACCCTAAACAACAATATTATTAATGAAGAGAAAGTAAATATAGGGACTACGGAAAATCAATTTAAAGATAAATATAATCATCGTATAATATTAGAAAATAAATAGTAGAAACTGTAAATCATGTTTAGAGGAAAACTATCAAATTATTATTAAGTAAAACAATGTTTTTAGTAGAATGCAGATATATAAATGAAAATTTGTTTTCTATTTAAGTTTTGATTATACAAAATAAGCAAGTTATAAAATAAATAATATATATGATAGTCATTCACAGACAACTGTTTCTTCGTCTTTCTAATCATTGTGGCTAGACGAAGCGAGTGTTTTTACGGAAACCTTAATTATTAGTCACATATGAAATGCGACCTAGCTGCCCCAACACACAGACACACACACACACACACACACACACATATATATATATATATATATATATATATATATATATATATATATAATGCTATTTAGATGTTTAATTACTTACTATTTGTGGATAATGCGCGTTGGAGCAGTGGCACACGCCTCGACTTCTGAGTCAAACATGACTTTCGTATCTGGGTTCGAACCGTGTGATCGGCAAGGATTGTCTCCTCTTATACTGATGATTACATGTTTTGCATGAAACACTAGTGTATATGGGTTTATTTTGAAAATAATATTTATTTATAAATAATTATATATATATATATATATATATATATATATGTGTGTGTGTGTGTGAATGAAAAAGGAGAAACTAAATTATCAGTAAAGTCATCAACGTTTCGTCTTCATCAAGAAAAGACTTCCTCAGGATTGTTTAAGAGAATAAAAAAGTTATAAACACAAGTATATTACTTGGAAATAGTCTGTATGTATAGAATGTAACAAATATTTATGTTCATCCTCTGGGCGAAACATGGCCGACTAAAATAAAAATGTTTAATACGAATATATATATATATATATATATATATATATTAGACGGGTCGTTTAGACCCCATTTGTATACAACTAAAATTGATTTTACTTTATTTGTATATGTCTATTATAGTATAAAATATTTAATTTTGATAAATTATGCTTGGTACCAGAAGCTGAATAAAAACATACGAACTCGCCACGAATATATGTCTTATATAACTAAGGTGGATATGCCGTAAAACAGGCTAGTCAAACTTAAAAGATAAAAGGGATTATTGTTTATTTTCCGTCTGATGGCTTCATTGCCGTTTCAGTAGCAACGCAAAAAGATATTCTATCTGATGTCGCTGTGGCCGATAGCCAAAAGTAGCTCATATATCTCTAATGGTTAACCGGTCTGCGTGCCAAACTTCACAAACATTCTTTCAAGCTTGGCAACTCTATTTACTAAACTTATCTTTTTACTGCCCGGAGCCAACACCGTTGGGCAGACGAGGCGCATCAAACTTATTAGACTGAATAGCGAGTTCCTCTTACGAATAACTTGTCTAAAATCAGTCCAGCACAAATAAAAACTACATATACAAGCAACTAACTTGAATAGATGTCACTCAGCTGGTTACTTATAATGTAATAGTCTTGAAACCTCAATACGTTTTTTATCATGCCGCCACTGTAGACGTAAGGGCTACTGAGAAGTTGGCGACTCTTATTTGGACCTTACTAACAGCGACTATTTTGAATTAAATCTAAGCAATAAAAACATTGACATGGTTAAAAATGTGAAAAATGTGAAAATATCGATTTCATAATTGAAGTTGTGAACTTTAAAGAGTTTTAATTCGGAAGTTTAAACAGTTAGCGAAATTTCCAAATAAATGTTTTATCAGTTAGGTTATCCCTTGTAACTAGATTTCCCTTGAGGATGTTAGTGATACTATTTTTTATAATAATGATAGTTCCTTGTAGCTACGTAGCTGGGATTAGAATCTGGGTTAAGTTTGGAATGTAGTGAAGAATGCGCTGTTGGAATTCAAATATTTTGTCACGATATTGCGAGTTGGCGGGATTTTAAAGGTAAATAAAAAGTCATATGTGAGTATGTTTAAAAATGTATGGAAACTAATAATGTGGATAGATACTAGCGGCTAAATGAAAATATCAGAGCTGATTTGGTTACTTGGTAGCAGGGACATTTTCGGCATTTGTTCTTACTGTGAGGTTGCGCTTCGTGCTTCCCATGGTGTGTAAAATAGAAATACTCCAGATGAAGCGCCTAATTTCCGTGACTGCTCGGCGGCAACAATCGAGCAGGTTGCGGAAGCGCCCGAGAGCTGCCGAGACGAAAACGAGGCTGAAGCAGATCTGACCGATCAGGTTGCTGCCAATCGTCTGCACTCAGCACAACAAAACAAGCGGTAGGAAGACCTTTCGAACCGGTCGCAAACGTATCCGTAAACCCTGACCCTCGACGAGAAAATATATGAAATTCCTCTCTACCCCCTAAAAAAATATACAAAAAAAACTTGCCTAAATATCCTAAGAAAAATAACATACTTCTTTGTTTTATGTAATAAAAAAACGACAACATAAAGTTGCCTTAATATCGTAAAAGAAATAGCATTTATTTCTGTGATTTATGTAAAAAAAGATTTTTTTTAAATTAAAATGGTTCATTTGGCCCACGAAAAAAATAAATTATTTGTAGTTCTTCAGCATTTTTTTTTTCATTTTTTTCAAATATATGTACTTTTTTCTTTTGTATTCTTCGTCTTATATTGTCGTCTGCCACTCTTCCATTTTATGAATTTCAGTTTTGCTTCAGCCTCGTTTTCGTCTCGGCAGCTTCATCTGGAGTAGTACCGAGAAAAGTATGGTATCAAAATTTGAACATCAAATAAAATGAGAAATACATTTCTTTTGTGTGTTTGTTAAGTTTTTGCATGTTCCCCCACCCCTGTACATAATTGAGGGGTTAAACACGTTGAACTGTGACCGGTTGGATCAACATTGGTATATTTTACATTAGTTTATTTACCTATTGTGAAAGTAAAAATATATTTTAAAAGTGTATTTAGTTGTTGGTAGTTTATGAAATATGTATTAGGTCTAAAGCAATTGAATAAGTATTGAGAAAAAGTCTTATTTACACTATTTTAAGACGTTTTTCAATCTTTTGTTTACTTCCTCTCCAGGAGATAAGTCACAAGGTGGGAGTTTTGATGAAAGTGTTTCTATAGAACGAGCTGGATTCGAACCCGGAACACGCAGGTGGTCAGTCCGCTTCGCTGACCACTCATTCACCGGTCCATCACCATAAATGTTTTTCAGTACTAACCAACAAGAATTGATACAATCCTGTCTTTGACATCGACCAAATTTATATAATACTAACATTTTATTTTAGGTGTTAGCGAAGATAATATGAGAATCTTCTGCATGTACAGTGAAGTTTAATATACTAACAAGTTACCACCGCAAAAGCCCACAATGGGGGTTACTATAATTGTTAGACGGATGATAAACAATACTATGAGAGGATTGGAAATAATTAGTAGAAAGGTTAGAATTTGATTAAGAGGACTGCTGAATTTACATCAGAATAGCGTAGCTTAGAAAAGAATCTTAGGGTGTGGGGGGGGGGGCTGGATGTTCTAAAGATAGGAATGGAGATGGAGTTGCGGAAGGAGGTGACTTTATCATGATTCGATGGCGAAGAGTAGTCAGAAGAGTCAACTGACAAGGTACTGACCATTACGTAATCGGAATCCTCTTTTGCGATGTTTTCGTCCTCTTCATCCTCACCACAAATACTCACTTCGTAGGCGACTATCGAAGCATGATCGAGCTTGCCGGGGGATTTAGACATTTGCTCGACAATTAGAGAGTCTCTACGTGTGTGTTCCAGTGACATCATTTTATTCATTTTGTATAACTCTCGATTCTCGAATTTTTTTTTTTTTTTAGTTTGTAAGGGTAAGAACATGTTGCACCAGAGCTCCGCAAAGTTCCTGCGCAGAGAAGGTCTCTTCCGGTAATTACTCCCCATATTTAATTCATTCACCGTGAAAACAATCAAGATTATCAGAGTTTTAGTATACTAGTTGCTCTAAATAAAGACGAAACTCTCAGAGGTCTAGCCTGTTCGTTCAGTAGACGATCCGTGTCTCGAAGTGTCCTGATCAAACGTCATAAAAGATTTATCCCCTTTCTCCCTCTACTCTCTCTCTCTCTCCCCGGTTTGATGGATGACGTCATTCACGCACTGACCATTACGTAATCGGAATCCTCCTTTGGAAGGTGTTCGTTGTCCTCATCCTCACCACTATCGGGGGCTTTATACATTTGCTCGACAATTAGAGAGTCTCTACGTTTGCGTTCCAGTGACGTCAATTTCCTCCTTTCGTGTAACTCTGATTCTCGAGTATATTTTTTTTTGGAGTCTGCAAGGGTAAAAACATGTTGCACATGAGCTCCGCAAATACCTACACAGAACAGATCTCCTCCGGTAATCACTATACATATTTAATTCATTCACCGAGAAAACAATCAAGATTATCAGAGTTCTAGTATTATACTTGTAACTCTTAATAAAGGCGAGACCACCAGTGGTCTAGCCTGTTCGTCCAGTAGACGATCCGTGTCCTGAAGTGTACTAATAAAACGTCATAAAAGATTTCTTCTCCCCCCCTTTCTCTCTCGCTTCTCTCTATCTCCCCGGTTTGATGGGATGACGTCATTCACGTACTCCTGTTTTAATAGATGACTACAGAAACGATGATGTAATCCACCCGGCACGAGGATAAAAAAAGCTAACCATCAAGCAAAGTCCACAGTTTTAGTTGTCTAATAGATCCATGGGTATCTAGACGTTTTGTATAGTAGACGTCCTGTGTCCTTTCGGCTTTAGTTATTATATATACCTAAAAGATTTTCTTCCTATCTCTCTGTTTAAGTAGATTAGTGTTGTAATTTTCTGTGCACTGATATCCTACCTGTTATTTATAGATAATGTCACAGACCCATGACTTCATCTTGCGTGTACTGGGTCAAACAAACAGGATAACACGAGTTTTAGTAGTATAGGGATATAGATTGATACACGAAATAGTGTGTATATATATATATATATATATATATATATATATGAGAGAGAGAGAGTTTCGAATTTTGCGACTGCATTGAATAATTATTTCTACACTGATGATTCCGGAAAAATGAAACGTATGCTTATGTAGATAAACAAATATTTATAATTATTTGTCGCCCCCAAATTCAGGCTGGGCACTCTAGTGAGTAGTATTAACACATTCGTCAATTCTATAGCTTTAATGCATGTTTCTTCATTAGTTGAACATTGTTGATGTCGACTGCCTATCGCGCAAGCTTGGCGTCATAGGTTTAAAACTCTCACCGATTTATGTGGTTGTTGACTGTGGCCGCGTGGGTTAAGGTGTCGGAATTTGAGTTAAAAACTTGACTCGTGTTCCGGGGTTTCAAATCCTGCGACCGGATTGTATCATTATCTATACACTGCTTATTCTGGAAAGATGAAACGTAGATAAACAAATATTTATAATTATATATATATATATATATATATATATATATATATATATATATATATTAATCTAAGTTAAGTGTGTATCGAAGAATTTCTACTGTTTATATAATAGTGCTCAATAAAAAGTAGTGCTATTTATTTATTAATAAAAGTTTTATTTATACAAACATAGCATGGCTACGTATACGGTACATGTTTCCCTTACATGTTCTGGATGTGTAGGCATTCTATGTTGATATTGATAAGACCTTTATTTTATGTACATATATATATCGTTATGTTCGCGTATACTTCGTGTATGTATAAAGATGAAGAATCGCCCTTGCGATAAGATCACAAGGAAACAGACACGTGTGTCTGGTTGCCTTATTGATTGTACTTGGTCCGACGAACTCATGGTTGGGCCTTCACAATCACGGTTTTTAATTTTTTAGATAAGGATTGATAATTTGGATTATCTACATGGACACATGGTGCAAAGGATAAAGGTTTTGAGTGTCAGTCAATTCTATATTTTGTGATTCAATGGACACTATACACTAGTTTGATCGTCCATTGATGCCTTTGGTTTCACAGACAAACTGGAAACTCAGCCCTGCGAGCTAAAGATACCAAATGTAACCGATTGTTTATTCGACATTATGATAGTGTAACACACTGAGTAAGTGTGTAATTATTTCGCTGTAATTACGACTCACTATTGCTTAGCGTAGACACAGCCAACATATCAAGGCTGAGATTCGAAACCGCGGGTATCGTTGTCAGATATATTTTCTTCTGCTTAGTAGGAGGAGAAATAACACCTTTACGGATTACATTCCTTCGATGTTGAAAATAAACTAGAAGCTTGCATGTCCCCTTAACACTTGCCTGTCCCCTTAACACTTGCCTGTCCCCTTAACACTTGCCTTCATTGGCGTGTGGGAAAATGAAAGATAAGCTTTCTTTGACAAACGTGACATAGCAGATCTTACGGCCATGTAACTGAATACACAGCCACAACAACGGCTATTATTATAGTAAAGCGGATTATGGCGACGGTAAATTCTCCGGACAGAACATTAGTTGCTGACTATAGCAATAAAGATGAGCACGTATCGTTTTGTTAACTTATTTTGCACCTGTCAAAAGTGAAACTGTTAGAAAGATGAATACGTTTGTCTCCAGGTAACACGTTTTGTTCGAGAAGAGCTCTCCAAAGAACACAAAAACCTTTCTCCCTTTGTCGGGAAAGAATGATTGGATCAAGCGAAGAGAAATGGCCGCGAAGAATTGATTATGGCATTCGCCTCGAAAACTAATAAATTAAACGGTCGAAATACCCGGGTAAATTCTAAAACAAAGCAACAAGGGTACATTCTTTAGATACGTCTATTCAATCAATACGTTTAGCGCTCAAAATGATATTTAACCTATTCTAAGAGTGACAGACTGCCGTAGCGACCGTCAGAATCTGTTTAAGAGATGCATGACGAATCTATTTAGAAATGCTATTGCAAACTGAGTGTGACAAAGCGATTGATCGGACAGAAAAGCTTATACAGATACTTGGACATATGTAATTTGATTGCTCACACCCTATTTTTCTACTCTGCACTCTCTCTCTCTCACACACACATACGTGATGTTGCTAGTCTCAGTCTTTTCTATAAGTACTATTATGACATGTGTTTTCAGAATTGCGTGATCTATTCCCCGCTTCCGTTGTTCCAGCTTGCTTGACTAGTTGGTCTCCATCAATCCGCTGTTTTGATACCTCATTGTAATACAACTTTCTATTCTAGTAGATTATTTCTAAGAACTGCGAGCTTGTGGAACTCTCTTCCTGCTTACTGTTTTCCATCTACCTTGGTATTTTCAAGACTAAAGCCAATAAGCATCTTCTGTCTTTGCAATAATTATCTTTCGTTCTTGTTAGCTCCTTGCATCAATTAATTGGCTTCATGCCTTGTTTGGAGCGATTTCCATAAAAATTGTAAACTGAGATGCGCCCATTAAATCTACTTCAGCTCAGTTCTCAGAAATCAAGAGACCCCTTCCTGGGGCTAACACTTGATTTCTATATGAGATACATTGATCCCGGCCAACACGTGGATATCTAAGTGTAGTATCTATTCCGATGGATACTGCACCCCATAGACTGGTATTGTCTTGGTCTTCGGGGCTTGATTTACGCCTGTCTATGGGTCTGTTTTGTGCAATTCTAAGATGTCCAGCCACCCAGGCTTTGCCCTTCCTCTTTGGAGAGGAGTAAGTTTATTGCTTAATGCCGACGGGGCTGCCCAGGCAATTTTTAATGGCCAGAGTGCTCACCTTCTCGAGCGCTGGCTTTTCAAGTCCCATTTTCCCGACCCGACCTTGGAGCACATCTTACCTTGTGGGAGTAAGATAAAAATGGCCTTGTACCTAACCTCCTGAAGAGGAGGTAAATAATACCTAAAATTCTTCTATACCACTGAAACCGTGAGTTAGTAAAACAGGCGTAAAGTGTTATGTTCTGATACAACACTTCATCTTTTCTGTACTCGGTCAGCGAAAGAGAAATCTTTCTAGACTGATGCAATTTAAAAGTTTGTTCAACTCCAGAGTGTCTCTTTTTGGAGAGCTGGATTTTCCCCCACATTAAACCGATCTTGTGTCTAACTCTGCCCTCGTGGGGAAGCAAGTAAAAAGCAACACTAATGTCCCCCTTCCCAATTAAACATTAACATTTTAGTTTATCTTCATGCTGCTCGTTTCTTGATCTTGACGTATTCCAGGACAATAATACATCTCGACTGGTGGAATATCTAGCTAAGTGCTGTTATTTAAGGTAACATCACTAGGAGAAAGTTCACCATTTCCCGTATCAGCCAGTATAGACATGTCGAATGGATCTTATTTGGGTTTTTGAAAACCATGTTGTTTTGAAGATTTGGGCATCGTTTACTTGAAGGGTGAAATGCCCTAATGTCAGGTTATCCTGGCCAACCTCTGTACAGAAAGATCGAAGACGTCCGAGGATCGTGTCTAGTAAGCATTCACACACTATACTTATAGTGATGAAAATATTATTTCAATATTAAGTGTGACCGACTGACGGACCATACAGACAGAAGGAGTTTTTTTTATACAGATACGTAGACGATATCTAACAAAATGTTATTTCAAAATGTCCAGAGACATAATGATAGACAGAGCCTTTTAGATATGTAGATGGACGCATTGAAAATAAGATTCTCTATTAACTCTATGGTTATAGTGATAGACATGCTATTTCAAGCTTAAGCATGATATATTACGAACCACAAACCGTCTAAAAAGTGTGACGGACTGACGAAAATACTATTTTAAGCTTTCTTATAAAAACGTAGTTCACCCCAAACAAGGCAGACCGCCACTGTAGACGTAAGGGCCTACTGAGAAGAAAGAAAAGGGGAGAAGGTTAGGGGGGTAAACCTAAACTAGGATCTGCGCAGCGAGATGTCTGTTTACATTAATTTTAAATTTCTGCATGTCAGTATTGTCGAGGAAACAGGGGGCAGGGAGGGAGTTCCAGAGGCTAGCAGCACGAGGAAAGAAGCTATTTGAGTAGAAAGCTCTCCGGTATCTGGGGACCTCCACAGTGAATGGATGAGATTTAGTTGATTGTCGAGTTGGTCTAGTGAATTTACGTCGAGTCTGGAAGAGCCATGAAAACCCTCAAGCGTGACAGACAAACGAATCTATTGACCGACTAGCAGACCATTTCATATGAATGTTTGGGAGCATCTTAAACAAGTAATAACTTTTTGACTAATGGAAAAATTGTTTAGGGGTTAAATATGCAAATAATCACAACTTTGAAAATAAATAAATAAATAAATAAATAATAACTGTATTCTTCAAACTTATGCACTGCATTAAACTGTTTAAAAAATCGATGGTGTGATCGGAGTTAAGTTCTATATGTGTAAAGAAGTCTCAGGGTTAAGGGGTACTTTTTAGTAGCACTCCGTTACTTTTCTTTGTGGCCCATTTCTTCGTCTGCGCTATATTTGGCTTTGTCTGATCATATTTTTTTACCTGTATTTGGTCTGTTATCTGAAATAAGAAAGGTCAACATTCACAGGACGTTTACCAAGTTACTCATTTTTTTGGCTATCAAAGTAGCTCCTACCGATCATGACGCTCAGATTTTTCTCCTGAGCTCCACAACTTTTTTTAATATTTGTTTACTATCATTTCTTTCCTGATGTTGCTGATGTGAGTGACAACACCCGTCCCAGTCTTATTATACCTGTAATCTTCTCACATGCGATAGTGTTTTTCGAGCCCGTGTGTAGAAATAACATTGCACTATATGTTAGATGTCTACAATACAAAATATTGATCAGTATTAGGCGTGTACCTTTTCTTCCTAAAATTCTCATGGATGGCTCTGATTTTTAGAAGAAATCAACTTTGAAACTTCTTGGTCTTTCTCTCTCATCAAATCTTTCTTTGAGTCTATATATATTAGATCCATTGTTTTATCTGCTTCTCGTAAGGTCGGTTCTCTCTATCGCTCCAAACACTTTTTCACACCTGAGGATATTTTGTATCTCTACAAATCTACAATCAGACCATGTATGAAGTACTGTTGTCATATTTGGGCTGCTGAATCTGTCCCATTTGAGGGTTCTTGATCAGGTGCAGAAACGTATCTGTAATTTGATTGTTCCCACACTTTCTTTTTCTCCACACCTTCACTCTCAAAGACGTTATGTTGCTAGTCTCAGTCTTTTCTATGTATACTATTATAACTTGTGTTCTTTGGAATTATGTGATGTATTTTCTGCTTCTTTTTGTTTAAGCTCGTTTGATCATTGGTCTAGTGGTCTCCATCAATTTGCTGTTTTGATACCTAATTGTAATACAGCTTCTTATTTCAGTAGATTCTTTCCAAGAAATGCAGGCTTCTGAAACTCTCTTCTTTCTGACTATTTTTGCGATAATCCTATTTCGTTCTTGTTAGTTCCTTCCATTAAGTGGCTACATTTCCCAAAAAAAGAAATGCATATACCAGGGGATCTAAGAGTTATCGGACCTATTTACAAGTATAGAACAAAATCTAGAAGGTATACAGTCGATTAATCAAAACCCTGTAAAATAATAGCTATTAAATAAAACAATTAATGGTATCCGGTGTTTCCCGGGAATAAGTTTCCTCTTTATAGAGGACAAAACCAAAACATGTCGTAGTGTTAGACACAAGATCGTTTTATAATGTGGAGAAACTCGAGTTTCCCCCCAAAAAAATTACACTCTGGATTGAGACAAGATTAAAATTAGCTCAGTCTAGAAGGATTTCTTCTTCACTGACCATGGACAGAAATGATGAAGTGTGGTAACAGAACAGATATTACACTTTGCTCCTAGCTTAAAGGCCAAGAACGTCGGAGAAGAATTTGTGATTTGAAATAGTTAAAAGCGTGAAAGTTAAACATATGTGTTATTCTATTTTCCCGAATAGTCAAAGATACCATTATTCTTATAGTATATGTTATCGCAATATTCTTTTGTATTGCGTAGTTATCATCATTAGATTGCTTGTACAATCTTACTTTATAAGTTGTTTACACGACTTTTATATAAATTTCATAATATTTAATGTGATAATATCTCTCTCTATATATATATATATATATATATATGCGGCATGATAACGTTAAAACACCGGTTCTCGTTAGATAACCGTAGTTAAGCAACGTTGAGCCTGGTCAGTACTAGATGTTAACTATTTAGGTTACTAGGCTCTGTATGTGATCACCTAGCTATGGGCAAATAGCGTCGCCAACCTGCAGTGCCTAGCGTAGCTACTATGGCAAAAAAACCTGAGAGTCACCAATAAGGTATCGGAAACCAGTGAGGGTTCCTCCTCAAGGAGTGATCAAAAACCCTGATTGTAAATTGTGATGAATAAGTAAGTTATGCAAAACAAGATAAACCAGTGGGAATTACATGGCTGAGAAAGAGTAGTGACGTAGCAAAAAGAAAGTCGAATTACTCACTTTTTTAGTTCTTATTGTGAGACGAGGCAGACGTGTTTATGAGGGACTTCTTTTCTCTCCCAATTGTGGCGTGTTGGAGCAACACTCATAATGCGTAACTCTCCAAGAGAAATTTGAATAAGAAGAGTAGAAAGTGACTAACTTTGGTTTACTATAGGCAATATCGTATCTCTCGCTTTCCTTATTTTGTCCTTCAGCCCTCACGGCTCATTACGGTCCAAATCGAGTTCTGCTAGTATTGGGAAAGGTATTAACGACCAGCCAATTTGGCATAATGGTAAGAGTATTAGCTAATGAGCTGGGAGACCAGGGTTCAATCCTCGGTCCAGTCAGATCAAACTCTTTGAAAAGAGGGACTTCGAGTACCATTTTTAACACTCAGCATTATAGGGTGAAGATCAAAGAGAGTACTAAGTTGACCTTATTTTGTCCTCTAGCCCTCAGATTCTATGAGCGATGTTTCTGAAAAGGGGGAAGAATTGCAGTTTACTGAATTGGATTCTATCCATCTAACACTTATCGTTGGCTAGTTTGTCTACCTCGAACTAGTATTCATTAGCTTTTTACATCAAGTGGCTTCATGTCTTGTCTGGAGCGATTTCTATTTAAAAAAAATAAAAATTAAGAAAAGTATTAAAACCCAGAAGGATAATGTGTTGCTATTATTACGCATTGTTTATTACTGAAGAGAAAGATACTCTACTGCAACTCATACTACAAAGTATTGTTACATAACGAGGGCCGTTGTTTGTGTGAAAAGGTTTGAGTGACACTTTAGCAGTTAGAGGTGACTCTAGACGGAGGTCGATGGAACCACGTGACTTCCGGACGCAGATTTACTGTCTCTTAGTTGGTGAGACTTCAATCAATAGAGAGTGCTCACAATATTACTAGGTGTAGCGGGATAAACAATCCGTTTATCTGTTTGTCGCACGAGAGTAACTTGTCCCTCGGATGCTGTCTGTGACTGTTTTTCTCTTTGTAATAAAACGTTATCAAAAACTCAACATCGGCGTCCGAGTAATTATGTTCACAGACTAGCAAGAACCTATATCCCTGACGACGATACGGGTGTATAATGGTTTTTACCCGCACCGGTAAGTGAAAATGTAACAATAGTGCGGTGTATCAAAATTGTCTTAAATGAGAAAAGAGGTTGAATATTTTATTAATATCTCAAAATACGTTGTGAATGAACAAAAATAATGTAAAGAACACCCGATCAAAGTATTGGTTTGTAACAATATTTAAATATGATATGGAAAACAAGGTTAGCAAATGGGAATTATGTTGAGAGAAACGAATAAGGATGTAGAAGTCACTTTCCAGAAATCACGTGGTATTGTGAAATGTGTCAAAAAACAAACTAGACACGATTTTTGGTATTGTCTGTATTTCCCAAAATCCAACAGAAGTTAGGATCAGTGGTTTTTCTGCATAATCAACATGATCACAATTCCAATCACTACACGAGTATCTTCGTCACATCGGCTAGAAATTACACAATTCACTGCAAACCCCATAAAAATATAACTTTTATCATACTCTTTTTATTCAATATTACGCCTTTTCTGATTTAAAGTAAGCCATTCTTTATTACAAGTAAGCCATTTTTTAATTAAAAGTAAAGACGTTTTATGACAAGTCGGGGTCTTTTTATTGCAAGTCGGGGTCTTTTTATTGCAAGTCGGGGTCTTTTTATTGCAAGTCGGGGTCTTTTTATTGCAAGTCGGGGTCTTTTTATTGCAAGTCGGGGTCTTTTTATTGCAAGTCGGGGTCTTTTTATTGCAAGTCGGGGTCTTTTTTATAGCAAGTCGGGGTCTTTTTTATAGCAGGTCGGGCCCTTTTTTTATAGCAAGTCGGGCCCTTTTTTATAGCAAGTCGGGCCCTTTTTTATAGCAAGTCGGGCCCTTTTTTATAGCAAGTGGGGCCCTTTTTTTTATAGCAAGTCGGGCCCTTTTTTTTATAGCAAGTCGGGCCCTTTTTTTATAGCAAGTCGGGCCCTTTTTTTATAGCAAGTCGGGCCCTTTTGTTATAGCAAGTCGGGCCCTTTTGTTATAGCAAGTCGGGCCCTTTTGTTATAGCAAGTCGGGCCCTTTTGTTATAGCAAGTCGGGCCCTTTTGTTATAGCAAGTCGGGCCCTTTTGTTATAGCAAGTCGGGCCCTTTTGTTATAGCAAGTCGGGCCCTTTTGTTATAGCAAGTCGGGCCCTTTTGTTATAGCAAGTCGGGCTTTTTTTTTTATAGCAAGTCGGGCTTTTTTTTTATAGCAAGTCGGGCCCTTTTTTATAGCAGGTTTGGGCCCTTTTTTATGGCAGGTTTGGGCTCTTGTTTATGGCAGGTTTGGGCCCTTTCTCATTGCAGGTTTGGGCCCGTTCTTATTGCAGGTCAGGCCCGTTTTCATTCCCAGTTGAGTCCGTTTTCTTTAATGTTTGACTTTGTGAATTACAGGGTTAAACTCTGTAGATTTTGATTCGGTGTGTCAAGTACACGTATTGCGTCTGTCGACATAACTCGCGTATTTTTCCAGTAATAATTTAATTCGTATTTACTCAGAGGAAATGACAAATGTCTGAGACGAATAAGTGACTGTAATGTTATTATTGAATCAAAGATAAATTAAAATAGAAAAATATTCGTTTCTGGCGTCTTTTGTGTAAAGTTAATATCTCTCTGGTCAAACAAGTTTCCGTTTAAAAACTGATTGGTTTTGCTTTCCCACTTTTTAAACTGACAGATACAAATTTATAACATTACTAGTAAGAAAACCAGACGTTGTCACACATTGAATTGGCAGCGTTATCAACTTTGGCCCCTAGCCCTTAACAGTATATTACCTTTTTATTTTTAATTCTTAAATTTACATATTCAATTTTGCCAGTAGGATTATAGAATGTATTTGGTGGGAAATAAAAAAAATATTTATTGTAATAAATGTCGGTAAATGTATATTTGTGACACTATCGTTTGTTGGTGAGAGTATATTAGCGTGTCTGAGCCGTGGAGACATCTAGAAAATGGTTCTCATAGCCTTGGCACAGTACTACACAAGCTCTGGAGGAGGGCGAGAGTCACATCGCTTTCAATGAAAGTATTCATCATACTCGAGAGGGTATTTGACGGGAATTACGGTGGCGTCATTAGGGATGGGCACATTACTTTCAGAAGTTCAGTAGACTTTCGAGTAATCGTGTTTCTTCGGAAATTAATAAATATATTTTTCTATGTAAAGTGATGTGTTGTTCACTCATTGCAAGCCTTCAATTTCCAGCTAATGGTTCAAGCCGGATTATTAAGTCTTAGGAAAGAATTAATGACGCCACCGTAATCCCCGTCAAATACCCAACCGGGTATAATACCCCTAACATGTATAATTAACCCTTTCATTAAATGAGATGTGCTTATCATTTACTATTCGGGGAGCTGGGTACTGTGACAGAACGTTAACAGCCCTTCCAAAGAGATCCCTACGGCTCGGACACATCAAGTTACACTACCCCGGCAAGTGATAGTACCACATATTATAGCTTTTCTTCCAAGGATATCCAGGGGTTTCGCGGAAATAAATAATTAATCCTATTTTTGCCTGCTCCAAACCCTGAACCCTGATTATTAACATTTTTTTACATTTTTTTTTTAATTCCTATGATTTTAATTTCGTAAATAAAATACAATAAAAAGTAGTATATTCTTTTTAATGTTATCGCGCAAAGGCAGACCCCAGAATAAGTAATACAACTTTTCATAGAAAGAAAGACAATTATCCAAGTACTTTAGATAATACCGTTTGAAAAAGCATTGCAGATACATGAATTAACGGTTTAAATATAATTAAGGTATCTGCAATACTTCAAAAGTAGGACTATATTTCCTTATCTCAACACGCGTCGCCAGCGTAACCTCATAATATCGACATTTAAAGTGTGACTATTTTCACAATCTAACCGATTTACAAATACTATGGGATTAATATTTCACGAAAAAGAAAAAAATGTCTATTACTTCTGATGAAGACATCCCACGTCGAAAATTCATGTTTTAAAATAAATGAATCTAAATATAATTCATATATATATATATATTATTTATATTATGGAAAATGACACGTTCTATTAAAATGGGCGACTTCATGCAATAATCTTTACCGCTTAGGAATGGGAAAATACCATAGAAACAGGTTTATTCATATCGCCAATAAATAACAAAACTATATAACAAAACTATATATATATATATATTTGTGTATTTATGCAGCATATTTTCATTTAGGCAAACTTTTGCATAGCGGAATGGAAATACATACGCACGCATATATATATATATATATATATATATATATATATATATATATATATATATATATGATAATCCAGTTGAAGTAAACATCCACAGGATAAAAATCGAAAGAATTTCAACCGGGCTTATAAACAGTGCTCAATATCAAATAGAGCTTTTATATATATAATTATTTGTATTTATACAGACATCTACATAATTTGCGACACTGGAAAGCCGATGTTGTCGATCAACAGCTGTTAGAAACTGAGATCTCATCAGGCAGAATGAAAATCTGATTCTTCCCAAATGCAAACGTAGCAGACCTATAATTCTCTCTTTTACTGGACTCTCTTCAGTCTTGATTATGTCTGGCTCCTTTGTTCGGATTTGAAACCGACAGTACTGATGTTAAGGGAAATATAACACAGTGTCGGTTTCAAATTCAAACAAAGGGGACGAATAATTCGTCTCTCTTCAGCCTCTGCTTATGTCTAATCTACTGCACATACATAAACAAGGCTAAAGAGAGTCCAGTAAAAAAGAAAATTATAGAACCGGTTTGTTTGGATTTTGGACAGTCCCGATTTTGTTCTGATCCTCTGTAATGCATATATAAATAAATATCACGCTCTTATTTTTCATTTTCTTTAATAATTAGCACTCTGATGAGGTTCTCTCTCACTGACCTAACATGTATATATATATATATATGCTAAATCAATCTCGACATATGATTTTAGTACATTATATACAAAAATACCACATAAAGAACTTATTAAAGAATTAGGTAATACTGTAGATTTAGCTTTTGCAGAAGGAAAAGGTAAATACATAGACTTTGCAAAATCAAAAGCCGTTTGGTGTAAAAATAAAAATGGTAAGACGAGTGTGTCCAAAACTGGTCTGATAATGCTTATAAGTCACCTTATAAAAGAGAGTTACTTTCAAATAGGGAATAAATTACTACTCCAAACAATAGGTATTCCAATGGGTTTGGATCCTTCTCCATTTTGGGCAAATCTATATTTACATAGACTGGAATATATATATATATATATATATATATATGTCATCATTAATAAAAAATGATATATCTAGAGCGTATAGTTATCATGGATGTACGCGATATATTGACGACCTTGTTTGCAATAATGATAGCGAAGAGTTTGCAAATACTAAACATTTAATATATCCTAAAGAGTTAAAATTAAACTGTGAACATAAGGGAATACAAGCTACTTTTCTTGATTTGGATATAAAAATTGAAGATAAAATATTTATCTATAAACTGTTTGATAAAAGAAATTCATTCCCTTTTCGTATCGTGCAAATGCCATATAAAAATAGTACTAGCCCTGTGTATATATTTTACGGGAATATTATGTCTGAATTTCTGAGGATTGCTTGTGTTACCTTAAAATTAGTAGATTTCATGCCCCCAATTTCTGATCTAATAATACGAATAATTACCCAAGGTGGCGATCAAAACAAAATATTTGAACAATTAAATAAGGCAATTACTCGCCATCCTGATGCTTTTAAATCTTATCAAATTAATCAAAATAAACTGATAGAACAAATCATAGGATATATAAATAAAAATAATGTAGAATATGTATAAACGTATATATAACACATCTACTAATTATAATGAGAAAAAGAAAAACAATAAAAATACAGTAAAAAGAAAGAAAGAAAAAAAATGTTAAAAAAGAAGAAGAAAGAGAAAAAATCGACAGTTATGAACGCCGATTTTTAACACTGGGAGTGGACAAATAAGAAGAAAAAGAAGAAAAAGAGAAAAAATTAACGGTTAACTTATAGACGCAGATTTGAAACACTGAGAAAGGAAAAACATCGACAGTTCTGAACGCAGATTAGAAAAACTGTAAGTGAACAAGGAAGATTAATATTTATTTGAGGTTGACGACAACGGGGAGATGGACAGCAAAGGAGGAGGAATAGGGAGAGAAGGAGGGACTAAAGGTATATATATATATGTATATATATATATATATATATATATACATATTTATTTATTTTTTATTTTTTGATGTGTTGATATTTTTTATATTTATAATATAAAACTAAAAATAATACATTGATCACCTAAATAATAGTGTAATGGATTCGTCCAAACACTTTAAACTGCAGCAACATTTTTGTAAGTAACGGATAAATTTTATTAGACAGACGAACAGCACAGGTAAAGAATTTTTTTTTCTTAAATAACTAATATAAGTTAGCAAAACATTTATATGGAACAAAACGTAGATTTAGTATAAGGAACGTTTATATTTTTGTCTTTTAAGGGAAGTGGGGTCTGATCAACTCTGCTGGGAAGCCATGAAATTAAATACTGTCTTGTTTTTAAATTCCCGAAACAGTTTTTCATGGTAAACAACTGATGATCCCTTAAAATAGTGTTAGAAACAAACTAATATAATAACTGTAAAAAATAAATTGACTTACATGAGTTATTTTCTACTGAAAGACTTGGGACTATAAGTTTTTTTTTTGTTTTTTTGTTTTTTAATATAGGTTTAATGGTTGAGAAACTTCCGAGACTATATATGTATATATATATATATATATATATATATATATATATATATAGGCAAACATTATAAAAATAACACAGTGTTTTTGCTTGATAAAACTTTTTTTTATTTTTTCAATTTTCCGAATGGTCCATTTAGTGTTTCGGTCAAATTGCTGTATGTAAGTTCCATGGGTTTCTTGTACAATTTTTTTTCTTTTTTTGCGAGTATTTTCGATTTGATTCGTCAAATCATCTTCAGGCAGTGTTAATTTTTGTTTCTTAAAAAAATATGTCTTTACTGCTTGAGTTTTTTATCATTGTAACGGCCAGTAATTTACAACTTAAAATGAGCGTCTATAATATTGAGATGTTACATGAGAGCGTGATTACGTTCTAAGAGCGTGCAAGATTCACAAATTTGATTGCTTCATCGTTAAAAATTTGATTACGTTCTGAGCGCGTTCAAGATTACAAACGTATAATTGCTTAATGGCTAAGAATCTACTAACGTTTATTACTATGCTAGACACTTTTACATATTATGACTAGTTTCGTAATTCACATTATTGATTGTGGGATGTTTAGGTTTTATGTAAAGGGCTAAAATATTTTTTAATCTTTTGGTGTTAGTATCGTGGTGTATGATTTTAATATTGCTAACTAGTATGTGTCTATATTGTGAAGGGGCAGTCATTTTTTAAGGAGTTGGCAAATGGAGCTACTGTCAGAGAGATGTAAGGTTAATCTTCGAGAAAAGTGTCGTGGTTGTAAAACCGATGTAAGAATTAGTTTTATTGTTATGGTCGGAGATACATTCTCCCATGGGGCATTGAAACTGATATATTTTATTGGTTGTTCCTTATGTATGTTGGGTCTGAGAAGTGCTATTTTTACTACATGGTTCGATGTTTTCATTTTTTTGTAATGAAAGATGAATCTTGTTTTAGTAGCAGAGTTTATGGGGCTTATGTAGCGATGTATTATATTTTTAAGAGCTTATTCATCCAATTTAAAGTTCGGATGCATTTGGTTACAGTAGAATAGATTTATGTAGTGTGAATTATTGAGCTGATTATTATTAGTATTATTATTATCATTATTGTCTAAGTTTCTAATTTTATTAGTGCTCGATACCTTAATAGAGCTTAGTAGTAAGTTATAAAAATATATTTATGGCAATTAAGCTATGTAAATCCAATCACGCTCATCAATCATAAAACAGATTCTGAATTCTATCGAACGTAGGCTTATCAATAATTCCAGCAACGAAAATCTTTTTAATAATAAAATTAAAAATAAAGTAAAAAGAAATATAATCTCGTATATACACCGTCCTATAATCAGATGCTAAAGTCTAAACTGGGAAAAAAATCCTTAATCTTATTGAAAAACATCTCCCCGAGACAATCTTTTGCATAAAATATTCAATAAAATCTTTAACTGTCCTACAGCTGCTGCAAAAATCTAGAAATGATAATTAAGGCACACAATAACAAAATACTAAAAGAGAACAGCAGAGAGAAAAAATAACAAATTGCATAAAAACTGACCAATATAGCAAAAATAACACTAAGAAAAACAAGAGTATAAGCACTACAAATAGTAATAACCAAAACCCTAATAGTAATCACCCAAATAAAAATAAACAAGTTAGTAATGTCAAGAAGAGATGTAACTGCATAAATCGTACACTTTGTCCACTACAAAATAAATGCCCAACCAAAAGTATTGTTTACCAAGCCACAATATTTGCAAAATAAATGCCAAATAAGAAGTACTACTATGTGAGTATGACATCCCTAGATTTTAAAACCCAGATATTACGATCACAACTACGTCTTAAAAAGGAAGAACGCCGAATTAAAACAACACTAACAAACCACTATTGGGGGCTCAAAGAAAACAGACGCTCACCGATAATTGAATGAAAAATAATACAACATACCAGTACATGTAGAAAGTTTGGCAACCCGTGTAGATTATGTCTGAATGAGAAATTTGAAATCCTAAACTTTAAAGACCCCCAAAAGCTATTAAATTGTAGAAGTGAAATAGCAAACAACTGCCTTCACAGAATAAAATTTATTTTAGGTTAACAATACATAATAAATGAATAAATCAATAAACAAATAAATAAATAAAACAAAACTAAACTATAACCTAAAAACATAAAAACTAAAACCTAAAAAAGAAATACTAGACAGCACGTGTTAAAATAAGGTCACCCATTATATTGATACAACAAAGAAACAGGGATGAGTCATCCTATAGAAAACAGAACAATAGAATAGGAAATAGGATGTAAAACTAACCAAACCTTTGTTCGTGAGAAGCCCAACGATTGGCTAAGAGAAAAACAAAGAATCTGATTGGCCAACTAGACGTGTCTATAAAAATCTGATTGGCTAACTAGACGTGTCTATAAAAACACTCTGATAAACTAACTCCATACATTTTAGCCTGACGATTCCCTCCGGAGATAAAACGCGGAAGCCTTTGTGTAGCTTAATTGCCATAAATATATTTTCATAACGTATTATATATATATATATATATATATATATATAATACACTTAGGTATAAAATACCTGATATCGATCTATCAGTTTGCTGAGGCAATGTTTTTGTAGTCCACTCATAAGTGATAACTCATCCCCATTCTACCGATTCTATTTCTGTTTCTCCTTGATCTCAAGACAAATGCCTTTTACCTACTCTTAACTTTCCTACCAGTCATTGATTTTGTTACGCCCAATATTTGATTGGCGCCATGACAGCGATGGATGGGTAGAAAATCTAACATGTTGCCGCTCCACGGTCAACAAATCCCCGTTGATTGTCTACGTGCCGGCGCGTTCGAAGCACTCATCACGTGATATCAGTTGCTCGGCATTTCAACGTGACAGGATTTCTCATCTCGCAACTGCCGCGGACGTCGCCTACGTTTTTTGAGAGTCATCGCAACTCTATAAAAAGGCTGCGTCCGTCGATCGATCAGTCGTTCTTTTTTTTCTTTACTTTTAATAATTAGTTAGCGCTTATCAAGATAAAAAAAAACTACTCGAGGATAAGGTTAATTTATATATTGACACCTAAAAACATATTATGCCACGTTTAACATTAACTTGGCTCACGGAATGTGTGTACTTGCTGTTTTCTGGATCGTCTGTTGTTTTTAATAGACGATGTATATATATATATATATATATATATATATATATATTATATATTATATATATATATATATATATCAGTTTGTGTGTATATAATTTATTACTATTTTATGTATATACACATATAATATTATAAGATAATATATTTCATATATATATTTAGTATTTACTTCCGCAGTACTCCCTATGTGAGTGGAGCTTAGTAGTTATAGTATATTAGTATATTGTGGCAAGTAAGCTATACAGAAATGTATATTTTATTTCCGAAGTAAATCATCAGGCTGATTTCCTTTGGGAAGAAAACATGAACTTTTTTACGAGATTTACTTGCGTTAAATATATTTAATAATATATATATATATATATATATATATATATATATATATATATATGAGAGAGAGAGATACATATATGTATAAACATATTCATGGCATTAAAGGTTCACTCCTGAAAGGAATCGTCAGACAAAGTTCACGGATTTTTTAGTAAGTGATTTTATACATCCACGTGGTGTTAATATAACTAACTAACTAACCAATCATATTTGTTGTTATTTCCCTCCCACGGGTTAATGTTTTCATTAGCCAATGGTTGAGCTTCTCGAAATAAAGGCATCACTGACCATTATTTGACATTCTTTTCCTTTGTTTTGATGTGACGCATCCCTTCTGTGAATGTTTTGATTTACCAGCTGACCATATTGAAGCACATGCGTTCTAAATATATATATATATATATATATATATATATATATATATATATATATGTGTGTGTGTGCACCCTCTGTCAAAAATATTTCGCCATGTTTGCACTAATATTCGTATAAATTATAAAATAACGGAAGTAATTTAATTTTTCATATATAAATTATAATTTCTGATTTAAAGAGAATATACTTACCGTTGTCTTTTTTATATTAGAGAATGTATTTCCGAATTTATTGCTATTTGCTTCCTCGCTTTCCCTTCACGACTGGAAATGATTTCCTCGGGAGGCTAGCAAAAGGCATGTTTTTACTCGCTAACGTTTGTGTGACGGGACAAGTATGTAATATGGACATGTCATCTCTTAGCGTGAAAATGTAATTTGTCTACTTGTAAAGCCGTTTCTAACGTTAGATGGGAATCATTTCGACTGTTTATAGACAACAGCTGCGGACACTCGTTGCCACGTTTTAAGTAGTCATTTAAATCTATTAATGTAACGTTATGTTGGTATTTCAAGCGCAATTTATTTTTTGTAGTGTCTTGAAAACAGCTGTAATCTTGTTGACATAAGTAGTTTGATCAATGGGTAGTGGCATCTCTATTTATTCTTCTAATATTCCGTTGTAGTTAAGCTGTCGCCACAATTGGAGTAAATATATAGTAGCTAAGTTTTTCTTCTTTTTTCTGTTAGTTCTGTAAGAAGGTAACAGATACATAAACGTCACAAATTATTTTTTAGACAAGAATTGATAATTAATATCATTAAAATGTCATTCTCACAAATTTTCGGCCTATGTAACCTCCGACCTTCTTCGTGTACTTTTTGTCGAACTTTGGAATCTATACGGTGTTAAGTAAATATAGTTCTAAGTAGTAGTATTATGGAAGCTGAAGTTTTAATCTAAACTACAGGCAAGAATTAAGTAAAATAAAAATCACTTACCTAAGACAACGATCCGGCCATGGCTGACGTGACGGGAACAACCTACGCCTGTGGGTTAAATAAAGGTTTCAGTTAGAAATTCCGAATAGATTACTGAGTTCGACAAGATGCATCTGAAGAAGTTCGGCGGTGTAATTATCCGAATGATCTAAATAATACGATATATTTGCTTTATGTATCTTTGTTTTTTATCTTTTATCAATTTACCGTATTGTTTAGTTTCATAATACGTTAGCTTATCATCGCTAAACCTCGGGATGAATAAAGACGGAGCTTCTCAAAATGCGATCAAATTATGAACAAAATTTGTCCTTTTAGCCAATACTTGGTGACCTTTTTCTTCATAGCAAACAAGGCCAGTAGGATGGATACCAACGCAGCAACCCTACTACACGGTTCTATTCTGTTTAACTCGCACTTATGACGATAATAAATCTACTGTTAACATTAAATTTAATAAACTAGTCGGATGTTTGGGGGTCAGATTTTTTTTCCACGCGTTCATGTGTGGTACAATTTTTTTAGTAACTAGCGATTTGTTATCTTTTTAGTAACTAGCGATTTGTTATCTTTTTAGTAACTAGCGATTTGTTATCTTTTTAGTAATTAGCGATTTGTTATCTTTTTAGTAACTAACGATTTGTTATCTTTTTAGTAACTAACGAGTTGTTATCTTTTAAGAAACTAGCGCTTTGTTATCTTTTTAGTAACTAGCGATTTGTTCTCTTTTTAGTAACTAGCGATTTGTTATTTTTTTAGTAACTAGCTATTAGGTAATTTTTTTAATAACTAGCTATTAGGTAATTTTATTTAGTAACTAGCGATTAGGTAATTTTATTTAGTAACTAGCGATTAGGTAATTTTATTTAGTAACTAGCGATTAGGTAATTTTATTTAGTAACTAGCGATTAGGTAATTTTTAGTAGTAACTAGCGATTTGTTTTTCAGTTATACTTAACTCGCAAGGTTGCCAGTAAGAAATCGACTAATACTGTTTTACGGGCACCGCTGTGCCAGTATAAATTATTAAAAAATCTTTCATAAAAGAGACGCAATTTAAAATAAATTATTATTATTATTGTCGACGACGTCTGTCTGTCTAAAGAGAATGATGTTTCTACCATTCATTGATTCGTGTCACTTCGGACTCCCATATGACTTGAAACACTTGGTGCATATAGCTTTCCCCATTGGTCGGGAACAAGTGGTGAACAACACTTGCCGTTGATTAAAGGAGAAAATAACACTTTAACTTAAACATATACTTTTAACTTTAAGGGAATACGCTATATTTCATAGTGTACACACCATTTACGATAGATTCAAGAGTAAAAGAGATCGAATAAATGTCAAAACAATGTATTTAATAAAAAGCTATCTTATCTTGTAACTCTTCCGAAATCGAGATAATAGTTGTGATTTTACCGTTTCTCCAGTAATGTTTACAAGACTGCTCTTCGTTCTGAGTAAATTCCTGTTATTTTACGGCTTTATTTACCATTGAAAATATTCTCCGCTTCATCTCCAATATTTATTTATTTTAATTTTTTTAACATAGTTAACTCGAAACAAGGCAAGTTTCTATTGTAGACGTAAGGAGCTATTGAGAATTAGGGTGAAAGTTTAGGGGGTTATCCTAAATAAGGAGTTGTGCAGCGAGATACTTGCTCATATTAGTTCTAAATTTCTGCATGTTGATACAGGCGGGGAAACACGTAGCAGGGAGGGAGTTCCAAAGGCCAGCAGCACGAGGAAATAAGCTATTAGAGTAGAAGGCTATCCGGCATTTGGAGACCTCCACAGTGAATGGATGGGATCTAGCTGATTATCGTGTTAGTCGAATGTATTTACGTCGAGGGGGGCACCAGAACAGCAAGTTCATCGGAGCACATTTCATTAAAGTATATGTAAAACAAACACAAGGATGCAACATTGCGGCAATTGGCTTGGTGGATAGTGAAGGGCCTATCAGATTAGAAACTCTTTTTTGGACCTTGTCAAAGAGGGAGAGACTAATGGACGGTGCACCAGCCCAAATGTGACAACAATACTCCATGCATGGGGGAGTGGTGGCTTTATAGAGATATAAGATACTGTCAAGTGTGAGAAGTTTTCTAGAACAGTAGAGGGAGTTCATCTTCTTTGCAGCAGCCTTGGCAATGTCTTCTATGTATTTGTTGTAATTCATGTTATCTGTGAATGTAAGAGCGATGAGTTTGAACATCGAACTCTCGGGTAGGGTGTTATTTGCCATGACAATCGGTGGTTGAAGAAAAAGAGCGTTGTCTGGGCAGCATTAAATGTTACCATCCATTTATGACCCAATTCCGCTAAAGACTGGAGGTCATTTTCTAAGGATTCAGCCATTGCATTCGATATGTGCGCGTCCGTTTTACTCACATGACGAGCGTAGAGCGTGGTGTCGTCAGCAAATATACCCATCTCAGACGCAATGTTATCAGTGAGGTCGTTTATGAAAAGCAGGAACATTAAAGGTCAAATGATTGATCTCTGGGATACACCTGCATTCATGTTATGTTATGTTTGGATTAACGGCCATCGAGAACAACCTGAATCTTTCTTTTTGAGATTGCGGGTAATCTAGAAAAACAGTCGTATTTTTATATATTGATGGAGTTTGAACTGAAAACCTGAATGTTTTAGTTTCAGCACTCGAAACAACATGCATTGTCATAAAAACACTAAAATCCAGACTGTTTTTGACCAGAGAGAGAGTAAGATTTTTATTTTTGTATTTTTTTAAAACATAGTTCACCCCAAACAAGGCAGGCCGCAACTGTAGACTTAAAGGGCTACTAAGAAAAAAAAAGGGAGTTTTTTTTTGGGGGGGGGGGGGGCAACCTAAATTGAGATCTGCGCAGCGAGATGTCTGTTTATATTAGTTTTAAATTTCTGCATGTCAGTACTGTCGGGGAAACAGGGAGGGAGTTCCAGAGGCCAGCAGCACGAGGAAAGAAGCTTTTTGAGTAGAAAGATCTCCGGCATCTGGGGACCTCCACAGTGAATGGATGGGATTTAGTTGATTGTCGAGTTAGTCTAGTGAATTTACGTCGAGGGGGCACCAGGTGGCACGCTCAACGTGCAAATATGATTTTTGTAGATGCACTCAAATTTAATTCAAGCCGAATAATAAAGAATTCAAATCAGCAATAACATTTTAGCTGTAAAAGTATTGTAAATCGGTATGAATCGGCATGATATGACTCCTTGACCGGCATGATTCTGTTGCTGGCACTGGTTTCTCCAGTGATTCTAGAAGGGGCCACAAGAAGGTTTCCAACATCCATCGTTAAAGTGGTTCTATAGAACTAACAGTATTCGAACTCGGCACTTCGAATAAGTCAGTCAACGTCGGTATCCGCTTCAAGACGGCTATCAGTCAAGTGCACAGATCTCTGATCGTAAGATTATACTGTTTTACAGAGGCCGATTGATATCGTCTTAAGTTACTTGCATATGTAAAGTGTTTCACGTTGATGGGTTAGCTCGGTATTGTTATGGTGCCGGTGTTGGGTTAAAAGACGTCGCTCCGTATAAAACATCCGATATACTACACTATATAGTTATTTAATGAATGAAAACTTACATAATGGAAGAGCGTGTCGGTCTCCAAGTACGTCATCAACGTCGAGGCGCACATTTGAAACATGTTTTGTATAATTCTAGTTTTATTACATGAGATAATGAACATACACTTATTTTAATTGTTCTTTTTTTAGCTTTAAGAAATCCAAGGCTTTCTAGTTCATTTTGTCTCGTTCATAAGTTATGAGCGGGTAAATATGTCACGTTCACGTGAAATGTAATGCGTATTGTCTAATCTGGAAATGTATTAGCCATATCTATTGTATATAAAAACATTTACTGTAATATGCAGCTGTTTTTTTCAAATTCAGTTTATTCAGAGACTTAAGTTTGTTTTTTTTTGTTGTTAAACACTATTACAAAATAAATACCACCATTAAATTTTTGGTAAATTCTTACTCCATAAAACTTATTTGATCTTGGTATAGGGAGTTTTTTTCAATTATATCCCCAGAGAGACAAGCAGACAGACAGCACTCTAAATGCGCATACTATCAAAACTCTTATATTTGTTATGTTGACTTCTTGCTTGTCAGCGTGCTCACTTTTCATCTGTACATGGATATTTAAGATGTTGTTAGGGAAGGAGAGTACTATAGATAAAAGGCTAATGATCAGAGGCGGTGAGAGAAAGGGAATGATGTAAATAAAAAATAGATGGGAAAAAACGAGAAAAAATGGGAGAGGAAAAGAAAGAGAGGCAAAGAGAGAGAGAGAGGGGGGAGAGAAGGTGGTTATATTCTGACATCGAAATTTATTCTGATTTTGTGAAAATAATGTCAAAATAAGAAAGAGGAAGAGGGATTGAGGAAAGAGAGAGAGGGAGGGGTTATTATTACATCACAATGTATTCTAACTTTCATAAACTAATTGACTTTGTAATTGAATGATGTAATTATTTCATTAAGAGATAGGGAAAGAAAAGCCAGTAAGTAAAAGATAGTATATTATGGCATCAAAATATGTTAGGACTTCATTAAATCATTTGACTTTGTAATCTTTTTTAAAACTTAGTTATTAACCGATATCAAAGTTTAGAATTATATATATAAATATTTGTTATTGTTTATTTATCTATGGACGTATACGTTTCGTCTCTTTTCAATCAAGACTCATCAGCATAGAAGTATGACTATTCACCACCGGTCACACGATTCGAAACCCTGGATTACAAGATTTTTCAACCCCAATCCAACGTTGCTAACCAATTCTGAACAGCTTATAAATAATGATAAATTTAACACATTTAAGGCGGCGAGACATACAGGCATTCAACTTCTATAAGTGAAGGAATGATGCATATAAAGCAAGTGACGTCACGCTGTGTTAGTACTACCATTTATAGTGCTCTACTTTTTAACGAGGAGCTTCAAATATAAATATTTGTTATTGTTTATTTATCTATGGACGTATACGTTTCGTCTCTTTTCAATCAAGACTCATCAGCATAGAAGTATGACTATTCACTACCGGTCACACGATTCGAAACCCTGGATTACAAGTATTTTTCAACCATAATAAAACGTCGCTAACCGATATATATATATATATATATATATATATATATATATATATATATATATATATATATTATTACAAGCACTAGCAAATATATGCTCCCTCCGGTCGCATATTTTTGCTAGGCGCCTCGTCAGAAATGACGCTAGTATGTAATTTGGGTAGAGCCTTTTATCACTACAATTAATTTAAATAATATATTGCACATGATAAATAACAACATTAATAAAAAGAAAAATTAAGTTTACATTGTTATCGCCTGCTCCCTTTTCTTTCCACTCAATCGTTTTGCGCCAAATCCTCGTAAGAATTTACAAAATAATAAATAATAGTTTTAGTTTTTCAAAGAGAAAAAAGAAAGGTGTACCTAAAATAAAATTAACAATAAAAGCATACAGCGAATACGATTCTAAAAACAGTTATTTACTTGCCCAGTAAAAGGTGTCTCCCCCCAAGTTATCGTCTGCTCGCTTTTCTTTACACTCAATCGTTTTGCGCCAAATCCACGTCAAAATATAATAAGTAATATTTTATGTTTTACAAAGCGGGAAAAAGGTGTACGTAAATTAAAATCAACAATTAAAAAAAAAAAAAAATACAGCAGACACTATTCTAAAAATCAGTTACGTAGTTTTCCAGTACAATGTGTTGTTTTTTTTGTTGACCAAAAACTAAATGCATTATAATATGTGTGTGTTTTTTAAATACTAATTTTTAAATCAATTATTATTTTAATTAAACAATTTCATTCGATAAATTTGTTAAAATCAACAATTTAAAAAACTAAATACAGCGAACACTAATTTTCAAATCAAAAGTAAAGGTGTATCTGAAAATTATCAATTAAAAAATCGGTACTCTTTTACTGCAGGACCCGCGATAACTTTCAAAACAAAAGTTTAGCTGAACTAAATTCTTTATAATGTGTGTGTTTATCAATTATTATTTTAATTAAACAATTTGATTCAATAAATTTGTGTTTTAAAACATAATGGCTAATAAGATTAAGAAAATAAACAAACTCAGAATGTTTTAATAAAAAAGTAACACGGTTAAATGCCAGCAGTTTGTTTACATTTGAAATAATGCGCCCGTTCAGAGGGAGGTAATCGTTTCAATGGATTAACGAACGCTGTTCAATCAATTGGATGTAACTACGTCACTGATTCATTATAATGTGTGTGTTTTTTTTAAAAAGTAATTTTTAAATCAATTATTATTTTAATTAAACAATATAATGGCTAATAAGATTAAGAAAATAAACAAACTCAGAACGTTTTAATAAAATAAATCAGTAAAGTATTAACGCGCCCGTTCAGAGGGAGGTACGCTGTTTTATCAGTTGGACGTAGAGGAAATAACTACGTAACTCATTTTATAAATAAATGATAAAATAAATAATTATAATTAATAATATGAGGTGATTAGCGAGCAAAATAGCGTAAATACATGTCCAAATCCGAAGAGAACAATCATGAGTGTATATTGGCGAATACTAATTTATTAGAAGTTCAAATGCAATTTATTATGTAAATTAGGAAATGCACATAGTGTTTATGGCGGTTTTTTTAATAGTATATAATGAAGCTGGCGGACTTAATAAATAGTCATAGTATTCTGATGGAGTTTCGGCTTCAGACAGACATACAGATACATAAACCCCATTATTAATAGATATAATTTATATATATATATAAATTTATTGAAATGAGTCAAGCTACATTTATAAGCATCGGTGAGTTAAAATATAGCATCGGATAAAAACTAGATAAAACGATGCAAGAATTCTTAAATAAATGAAAAATTTATTTAATTTTAACATTTTTCTTCATTGTCCAAATCTATCGGCGGCGAATCCGTCGAAAATTCCCGAGTCCTCCCGATGGTAATGAAGCTAGTTGTGTAAAGCCCCAGTATGTGTAGCGATCACGTGGATATTTATTGAAATAAGACGGGCTACATTTACCCACGTGCCAGCGTGATCGTTACACACATTCCACTTTCCGGTTTTCAGCATTGCATTACTCCTGCATTGGACTTCTCACATTCATACTTACTTGTTTTCCAGCAATGCTTCAAGCAAACTACAATTTGCTTATATATAATTGATGGTGGCGTAGGGGTTGGATACCAGGCTGCGGAGTCAAATGTGACTTTGTAACTGGGTTCGAATCCTTCGACTACACTAAAGATTGCGTAAGCATGAAACACATGTCTGTAGGTAAAAATAATAAATATTTATATTAAAAAATATTGTCATATATGTATTTAATTTAGATATGTGTACGTACATGATTTACTCCTAAACTAATTAACCGATCATTCTGATTTTTGGAACAGAGCTGCTATCTGTATGGGTTATTAATGTGGGCTATATTTAGTTTAACTGATTTTATACAAAAGCGGTAATTACGTGAAACATCAGATATAACCGATATTTATTAATTTAATCAATAGGTATTAGATATAAATGTATAAATATTCCTCAAATTTCATTTTTGGGGGGTATTTTACAAAGGTTTTTAGGGTGCATATGTGCACAAACTCCCATTAAAAAATTTAAATTTAATCCATAGCCATGAGACACCAACTAAGCAAGATTCTCTAGGTTTAATTTCTTAGAACCCCTTAAGCTTTATATTTTAGATATATTCTAGTATAAAAATCATGTAAGTTTTTTTTAATCAAAATTGGAATAAGGTTTATACACATAAGGTTTAGAATCACTATAATTTGATTTTGATCTTTCTAAGGGACGTAAACGTAGTACAAAACACTTCTGTTTGAATAATTAATTGTACCCTTCCTGGGACGGGTATTTGGGGGGCTATATCTATAACAAATACTGACCCAACGGTCTGTGTTCTTAAAACAAAATGAAGGTATCAAATTTCACACTCGCCCTATCGTATAAAATAACCAAATTGATGATACAAGCTAACATCTATTTCGAATGTATCAATTGATAAATCATATAAGTACATTTATTAAATATCTATAACGAATAATAAATAAACAAACAAAAATAATGGTAAATAATCTAGTAATATATCTGAAAGAGAAAGAAAAATGCGTCCCAGATTCGAAGTAGTTTTTCTTTATCTTTTATTTTATTTTGATAAATGTACGTAAATTCTGTATAAACCATTGGCATGCATTTTTTTTTCGACTTCTTTTCCAGGCGGATTAATATCTCTACTACGCCTGCGCAGAATCAAAACGAAAAGTTTCCACTGCACATGCGCGGTACTTGCAACAATGTATCTATATCATGGGACGAAGGATAAACTCGATTATCTAGATATATAAATATCTTTTAAAAACACTACTGATGTAAGTTCCATGATATTAATTCTTTTTTCCTTCCTATTTTGTTTAGATTTTTTAAATGAATTACGAGAAAATATAGATTTTCCAACGAAAGTAAAACTATCAAGCTTTAAGCAAACTTTCGAATTAAGTTTTGACTAGTATAATCTTTCTCTTATATATATATACATATATATGAAAATATATTTATGGCAATTAAGCTACATAGAGGCTTCCGCGTTTCGAGCACTGTTGAAGTAAATGCTGAAAATTGATACATAAAAACGGATATCTCATAACATTTTATGTGGATACATCGTTCCTTTCATTAAGTTGAACGCTCTTATGACGTTAAGTCGCCGAAATAAGTGTTAAAATTATCACTGTTTATTTAGCTATCCAGCGGTGGTCAAGTGGTTCTAGGTGTCGGGATTTTAGTTGTAAAATACTCGTAACCCGGGGTTTCGAATCACGCGACCAGTAGTGAATAGTTATATCTCTGTGCTGATGAGTCCCGATTAAAAAGGACGAAACGTATACGTACATAGATAATAAACAAAAACAAATATTTATAATATATATATATATATATATATTAGCTGACTATCCTTTCGCAAACATTAATTTTAAATAATAAACATTGTTTTATAACTCTGTTGTAAACATGAAAAAAAATCTTTCTGATTTATTCATATAGATATAAACATTAACATGTTGGTAGTTTCGATACAAATTTATTCATCTTTTAAATGTGACCGTAAAGAAACGAAAAGAAACATCAATTTACCTTTTATCTTGCAATTCGGAAATTGACTGCAACTTGTTGAAAACCAAGTCGGTATCTTAACAGAAAGGAATATTTTAAGATAAATGCTAAATATTTGTCTGGGAAATGAAACAATATTACTAAACAGAATTATTTGTTATCTTAAAATCAAAATAATCACTGAATTAAAACAATGACAAATAATAGTTAATTAATAAAATAATAGTTAATTAATAAAATAATAGTTAATTAATAAAATAATAGTTAATTAATACAATGCACCCTTTTCAAAACCAATATGGGATTAGTTAACTTTGTTACTGATATCGCATCTGCATAAAAATATAAAAATTAATGAGAATTAGTTAACCATGCGCCTGATATCGCATATGCATATAAAATATGGTGTCTATTGTGTAACGTTCAATTAATTTGAAATAGAGCGTTTCGATTTCACCGTTAGTGCGAGAAATGGTCCCAAATTGTGCATTTATTCACACATACACACACACACACACACACACACACATATATATATATATATATATATATATATATATATATATATATATATATATATATATATTTATATATATATATATATATATATATTTATATATATATATATATATTTATATATATATATATATATATATATATATATATATATATATATTTATATATATTTATATATATATATATATATATATATTTATATATATATATATATATTTATATATATATATATATATATATATATATATATATATATATATATATTTATATATATTTATATATATATATATATATATATATATATATATATATATATATATATATATATATATATATATATATATATATATATATATATATTTATATATTTATATATATATATATATATATATATATATATATATATATATATATATATATATTTATATATATATATATATTTATATATATATATATATATATATATATATATATATATATATATATATATATATTTATATATATATATATATATATATATATATATTTATATATATATATATATTTATATATATATATATATATATATATATATATATATTTATATATATATATATATTTATATATATATATATATATATATTTATATTATATATATATATATATATATATATATTTATATTTATATATATATATTTATATATATATATATATTTATATTTATATATATATATATATATATATATATATTTATATATATATATATATTTATATATATATATATCTATATATATATATCTATATGAAGCAATCCAACAAAAGATATAAGCGTCAACTAATATCTTATAATTAGTGAAACATCCGGATAAAAACTGAAGCTCAATATACTGGATAGAGCATTAATATTATAATTTAAAATGAAGTAATAAAATAAGGTGTCAATCAAATTTTATTAGAATTCAAAGTTCAAGCAAAGTATCCTTAAGTCCTTAGCTCATGAGTTTTCAAAGATAATTCTTCTCTTCAGAGGACTATTACCGCAGTTATACTACTACAGGTAATAAAATTAAGCTTTGAAAATATATAAAAATTATATACACAAATACATAAAAATACATAACATCAAATATATCGATGGATTGTATAGATTCAACAAAAAGTATGTTTTTGGGTTGATATATTTGATGTTATGTATTGTTATGTATTTGTGTATATAATTTTTATATATTTTCAAAGCTTAATTGTATTACCTGTAGTGTTATAACTGCGGTAATGGTCCTCTGAAGAGAAGAATTATCTTTGAAAACTCATGAGCTAAGGACTTAAAGATACTTTGCTTGAACTTTGAATTCTAATAAAATTTGATTGACACGTTATTTTATTACTTCATTTTATAATATATATATATATATATATATATGAAATAAAATGGGTCGTTCATTTAAAAGCATTGCTGGGTTTGTATTATAAAATTGAAAATAGAAGCCATTATCAATGCAAGATTAATTTTTAAAACTTTTTACTTTAATCTTATTAATTTCGAAATAAAATTTCATCATCAGAGTTGACCAGTATAGTGTCATTTTTTTTTCATCAAAAACAAAAATAAATAAACCTTTTTTCTTTAGTTTCTTTGATAAATGTCCTTGGTGTGTGTGTGTGTGTGTGTGTGTGTGTGTTTCACCTCACATATGTAACTATAATAGAAAAATGTGATCCATTGTGTCACCCATTGAGTTTGGGTTAAATTATTTAGAATCAGCAAAATGTTTGCGAAGTCAGTTAAATATAAAACAGAAAAAATCGAAAATTCGCCTCTTTCTGCTTGCTCTCTCTCTCTCCCTCTCTCTTACTCCCTCTCTCTCTCTCTCTCTTACTCTCTCTCTCTCTCTTACTCTTTCTTTTGTTTTTTTTCTCTCCAAATTCGGGTAAATAGTATTACTACTTATGCCGATATTCGCTTTTGCTTATAATAGACTATTCCAATCTTTATGGTTTCCTTTTTTATTACCTCTGACTATCAATAAACAGAAAGAGACAGTAGGGAGAAATCGTATACGGCGTATAAAATAATGTCAAAGAACATACAGAGAAAGAGGGTAGTTATATAATTATATCACCCTGCTGCGGGGTATATATAGTCATCTCCCTTACTATATTTCTTCAGTTAAGAAATGGAATAGTCAGAGACTGTTTCCATGCGAGAACGTTAATGACTTACAATCGTAATGGAACGAAACAAAGACTACTAAAATCTGAGCTGACTTGCTGTCACTCAGGCTACAGGGTGAGACACTTTTTTATTAACATAAGCGGCAGTTAAATCAACTCATAAAAATGAAATGCAATCCAAAAATTAATTGGAAATAATTGGTGTCGCTATGTTTAAAAATCCACTTTACGCATTATAAATTAATTATTCTAAAATCGAAGCTTTTTATTTGCATTATTTTTATTATGTTAATTTATAATTTTAAATATATAAATACATCTACAGTATGACAGTCCTTTCATTTATCTAATATATAATGTTAAGACGATTTTTCCCCTGTACCTTCTCGGAGAATAGGAAAATAACCACATGCATCAAAAGCTACTGAACTCACCACAACATTACACTTATTCACTCGAGCGTGTTTTAGTAGATTTGTTATTATTTCTTTCCAACAAACACTAAATATTACATTTGGGCCACCATCTACGACTCTCCGTTAAACCAACTCCATATAGGTGGTAGCAAAAACTTTTTTCCCTAACAATTCTGTACTGTCACTACACTCATCGACACCGGGAACTAATAAACACAGTTTAATTTTCACAAAAGACTCGTTCTTATTTATTATTTGCCTGGTATTAATTTACTACATAATATAAAGCAATACGCAAAGACTTAATGACCGCTCACTCTGATGATTTTCCGCAAATATCAGATTACGTTATTTCTATTTCTACCTATGACTTATATATTTATATTCATTCCGGAATTAAGCGAATGAAATTAACGAACACAGTTCCTGCAACATTTAATCATTCAACATGGCGGCTACAATTTCTTGATTGAATCGACTTCCTATTTAATTCAATAAGCGCCAAGATACTCTTAGACCCCGATACACTTACATTTTCAAAATCATACACCTTTAACACGCATATTATAGAAAACTTGCCAAAAATCATTTATTTCATCAACTACAAATTACCTAAACCGTGTCATTGTTGAACTTTACATTTGGTCGGCAGAAGCTAAATCTTAACATAACACGCATGCCAATAAACAAGCTTAGCTTAATTGGCTTATTTTCACATGTATCTTTAACTTGAACCCGTGGCGAAGTCGGTAAGAAGGCAGGTTTTATGATCGCCAATTTTAGCGTTCGATTCCATTCTACTCTACTATTTTTTAAATTTAAAACATTCGCCAACACGGTAGAGGGAGAGGAGAACAATAGGCCGTTTCTTTTTTTATTCGACGTCATGCAATAGTTAGTACTTTCTCCCGTGCAACCCTGGGCGACGGGTTCCGCTAGTTTAACATAAATTTAGCTATTAATTTTATTCGTCAAGAAGAGAATATTTATTGTTATAATAAAATGTTTATTGTTACAACCGTCTACAAATAAAGAAGTGGCAATTATTTCTGTAAAAGAATATTGAGCTGACCATGACAATTATTTTAACGGAAGAACAAAGAGTTTTTTTTTTAAATAAATGTTTGAAATGTTTGACCTTATTATATCAAGAGAACTATTATCATACGTATATCACACGGATAGATGAAAAAAGTGACTGTAAAATGTGCATGGCTCCCGGTGGAGTAGTTTAGAAAAAGAATCTTGGAAGCTAGGAACCGTGTTTTAAAGCTTGGGAAAGTGTCTAGGAGAAATTGGAATTTAAGGGAATATTGACACCATACAAAATAAAGTTTTGATTGGGGGGAAGATTAAAAAATAAGCAAAATCCTCGTTTGCGAAAGGTGGTAATACTGATAACTCACAGCTGATTTTAAATAGGATAATGCTGCGACTAAAAAATAATTACAGGAAGAACATTCAACAAATCTTGGTATCTAAGAATGCGGGAGTAGAAATTTGCAAAAATAATCTCATAATATAACAGCCCCCCCCCCCAACCACTAATACTTTGCATCGATTAGTACCAAACAAAATGGTCGTGAAGCGTAAAAACGATAGGAAAACCGAAGTGAGGGAGAGTACCATCCATATTCCCTATGCAACTAATGTTGTATTCTTTCACCAGCCGTTTACGATTACTTTCTAGCTGTTAACAGCTGATAGCATTTGTATGACAATACGCCTCTTCCGGATTTCAGTACTCTCCGTGCCTTTCCAGTCAATTTCAGGATGGTTCTTTCCCTCCCCGATCCTTTCATCCTCTCGAACCTTTCAGGACATTTTTGTACTACCAACCCACATTGTGCCATCGTCTTTTCTTTTTTTGTAGAGCAGGAAAGGTGATGTCTTATTAAAGGACTTTTCTTACCTATATCAATTCAAGGCTGTGTTTTCAAAGTGTTATTTTATTGCAAATGACTTGGATTGGTCAGCGTCATATAAGTTGGTTTCTACACTCTATGATTTTTTTAAAATTAGCAGTTATCAGTTCAGTTACCTGTTTTTTATGGCGTCGGCGCTTCCTTTGATTCAAATTTCTCTTAGTCTTTTATCCAAGTTTTTCAAATTTTTTAAGTGCTCCAACAATTATCGGTATTGCAGTTTTTTTCCTCCCTCCTCGATACCTCCTTCAACACTCCGACAAACTCCAGGTATTTACTCAGTTTTTTTCTGCCTTAGTCAGCTTTATATTGTTTTTTTCTAGAACGGCAAAATCCACTATTCTTCAGTTTTTCCTTTTTATTGACTAATATGATGTCTTGTCTTCGAGCTTGGATGAGTATATCGTTTTTTTATGTCCCAGGATTTTATACCTTTCCTTTTCTAATTCTGGCTCAGGTTCGTGCATGTAGCATTCACATGTATGTTTAGTGCAGTGGTTTGCACAATTCTCAGTGACCTGCCTTTCTATCCCAGTCATTCTTTTCATTATTGGTCACCCGATTTATAAAATCGGAGGACTTATGTTTTGAGGCATTTCCATCCGTCCGTCCGGATTTTTCTCCGCAACCATTCATTGAATTTCTCTGAAATTTTGCATGACGTTGTAACTATGGTCAGGTCAGAAAGTGACATTCTCCAATTTTGAAAAAAAATCTGGTTGGCCCCCAAGGGGGTCAAAGGGCTCCGAAATGGCAAAAAATGACATTTTTAGCCCCATAACTTTTCATCCATCCATTCAATTTCTCTGAAACTTGGTTAAAATGTGGAGGCAATTGTTCCTAATAAAAAATAAGTATCGCTAGCCTTTGAAAAAAATCTGGTTCGCGCCCCCAGACGGTCAAAAGCCCCCAAAATGGCAGAAATTACCCTTTTCTCCCATAACGTTTGATCCATCCATTCAATTTTTTTGAAACTTGGCCAAAATGTAGAGGCAATTGTTCTGGATATAAAATGAGCATCCTTCACCTCAGAATAATTCTGGTTCGCGCCCCCAGGGGGTCAAAGGGGGTTAAAAAAATACCCCAAATTGCCCAAATTTATTGCATTTTACACTCGCTACATCGAGTCACATACAGAGGGGGACCACGCATGCGCGGCTTGTTATTATTATTAGCATCATTATTTTTATTTAGCAACCACGAGAGAGACTAAGATGTAAGACTATTTTGTCTGTCTACTCTTATGTGCCTGTTTATATTCTTAACAATCACTGTATTACTTAAGAACGATTACAATTTCAGACTCCTGCGTGTCTACGCGGACTTTACACGTCTAGGCTTACATTTCGTCTGATGTTTGATGATGCGTGCCAAAGGTTATTTGACGAGAAATCACGAAGTCTAAACTGAAACGCATCTCAAATTTGATTTCAATTCGATCTAACCCCACCGACAATTTACAACGAGCGGCGATACTCCGTAATTTAGGCGAGAGATCAGTGCCAAATGCTCTCTCCCTTCCCTGCAACCCCCTGACTCCCGGATGGCGCCAAGTGAAAAGGATGTATATCTTTTGAACTGCGGCTAATATGGGACATCAGAACTTATCGATGATAGATTGTAATTCGACGAATACTTGAGGATGCGAGTAGTGTAATAGATAGAGGCGGCCTTTAGACCTATTATATCTATCTTTCTACTTATATACTACTCAAACTGTGTATCTTGCTTGATTGATTGTTTGTCTCCGTGCACACTGAATTATGTCATCCTTTTTTGCCGTCATCCATCAAAGCAGAGTTGGGATAACCGTGCATAGTTAATGACGTCGCTAAAGGATGACGTCATTTATTACAACAGAAGATGCACGATAACCGTGCACAGTAGATGACGTCACCAACTTATGACGCCATGTATTAAACTAGAAAGAGAGGGAAGAGAATGATATCCTTCTGTAACGTTTTATTTAGACGCTATTTACCTACCTACCTATCTATATAATACAAACACTGTGTGGATCTTTGTTTGTTTGCTGCACTCTGGTATATTTTTACCGTTTTTTTAACGTCAGCCATCGAAACAAGTGGATTTACCGTGCACCGTTGATGATATCAAAAAGCATGATGTAATCAAGTTAAACAGATAGGTTAATAGCCGTATACAATTGTTGACGAATTTATATATTTACGTACACCATTGGATAATTTTGATATGCATGAACACCGCTAACAAATGAGTAAACATAGCCATCATTTTTTTTTTCAATGTATAGCTTTGGTTTAATTTGTCTAGTTTCCGGTATGCGCACATAATGATGCGTTCAGTTCAGAAATGTCTATTAATATTTTGGTTGCTGGTCGTTCTTCTTTTAAGCGCTTGTCTGTGATTCTTCCAGACTGAGGTAAATGATGATCCTGTAATTAAAGCTTCTTATTCATACCTTCGAAAAGACACAAAACTGATGGAAGACAGCGGTCATTCTTCTAACGTGATCTTCATTTCAAATCACTGAGCAGTGATGGGAGACAGACTAAGCGATCGAAATCAGTAATTAGTCATATCTTGTCTGCACATGTAATTACACGTCCGACGTCCATGCATGCTTCCACAGACTCTTCTTGAGTCATGTTATGTCGTATCGATTTTTAGTACATTTCTACAGCTTAAGCAATTTTCAACTCTGTATCATCAAGTTGACCTCTGCTAAACCCTCAGCCGCTTAATTCCCTCTTATTATCAACTAACTAAATTATGTACTAGTGATCCGCTTGCTAATATCTAATCTTAAAATAAAAAACGTACACCCGAAATAGACAGCAACAGGTCCATAGGTGTAAGAGTGTAGCACTGGAAACCAATTTTTTATGCTTGCAGATTTTCTGGACGACAACACATCACGTAGCGAACCTGAGTCTTAGGAGTTTAATGACACGTCGCAGCAACCGGTTTCTTCACCTCTTTTCTTTTCTTTTTTTTAAATATAGCACAAAATTCTTTGCTGTTTAATAATCTTTTTTTCGTTAGCAGTTTACATGTATACATATACAATATATATCTGTGTGAAAAGATGACAGACGGAAAACAAGTCAAACTGCAGGAGAAAAACAAAAGCAAGAGATTTTTTTGACCGGTTTCGTTCGTGGGGAACGTCTTCAGAAAATGAAGAATACAGAAAATAATGTTATTTTATATTGAAGGCACACATATCTGTATACATATAAACTAGCCCAAACCCATACCTATGGGGGAGGTAGCTGCTATCCCAATACACAACAGCTAATCATCTCGCTCGCTCTCTCTCTCTCTCTCAATCCAGTAAGAAGGGGCAAGATCTGATCAGCTTATTCGTCACTTCTGAAACCTGACTTCCTGTTCGTGACGCAACAGGTACTTCTGACGCTAACTTTTAATCGAACTTTCCATTCTCTACTTGATGTAAAAGTTATGTGTAAAGTTTCTGATTCTAGCTTTATCGTTATATACCCGGATCTGAATATTGCTACAATAGTCAACATCGGTAGTGATTCACGGATCAGAAAACATCAGCTGTTGGTATTATTAGCGTTATTGTACTCTTTATCCGACCTTAGATTCAAGAAGTGGTGAATGAATGGTTTAAATGTACTTTACTTCATATTGAAATTAGAACATAAGAAATACTTTTTTTTTCGTTTTAAGTAGACAGTAACTGCGTAATTACATATTACATACAACTAAAATGAATAAAGACTTTTATTTGTATAAACCGATGATTGATTTGTTACCGATAAATTCGGCGAATAACATAGGCAGACTGAAATTGATTGACTTAAATGAAAGTCACTCATTTTACACCTTCATAT
>OY744522.1:187384138-187406638 GCA_963556195.1 Sepiola atlantica
TTATTTTTTCAATTTTTCTGATCGTTTTATTTTGATAGATTTTTTAGATAAAGAAATTTTTTTTTAATTTCCATAGGTTTCACGAACGTTTTCCTTTCTTCGTCGAATCATCCTCCTGTGTCAAAAGCAAATGAACAAAAAAACTGGAGAAATAAGATAATGTTTTAAAAGACAGCGGAGAAAAGCTCAGAGAACGTTTTCCGCATTGTTCCAGGAAGTCATTGACGATTTAAATTCAGCAACACTGAATGGCATCACAGAACAAAATCGTATTACGTTAAGCATTTTAAAATGTTACCATTGGTTTCATATGTGATGTTGTTAATTTTAGGTTGTTGTGTTTTTACATGTATATAGCGTCCAGTATTTTTAATTTAAAAAAAAATGGTTTCGGAATGTATAATGTTAGTGTTATTAACAAGAATGGTTTGACATGCACTACCATATCCCGCCGCCTCGCCATGCATCTTGTAAACTCTCGCTCAAATTCTAGTTAATAACACTAAAAATACTATAATAGACGAATTCTGCTATTTTCAACAATGTTTGCATAAATGAAAAAATGCTGCCTAAATACTATATATATATATATATATATATATATATATAGTAAGCAATGAAAATATATATGGCAATCAAGCTACACAGAGGCTCCCGTGTTTCATCCCCGGGGGGAATCGTCAGGCTAAACGGGAGCCTCTGTGTAGCTTGATTGCCATATATATTTTCATTGCTTACTACCTAGCTCTACTTACGTATCGAGCTATGTTGAAGTAAATACTGAAAACTGACACATAAAAAATTATATCTCCTTATAATATTTTATGTGGATACATGAAGTACTAATAAATTATATATATATATATATGGTACATGTATTGTATTAGTTTCTGTAGATGAAAATCCGTTGAAACTGAAGTGCTCAATAACAACTAGAGCTGTTCATAAGTATAAATGTTCATTTACACAAACATTATTGGTTACATATGTGCATACATGTTTCGTGTGTACTCTTTACAGAGAGTGAACCTTTTCAGACCAAAGACTGTAGTTCATAGAACATAATTTACATATAGAAAACATAATTTACATATATAGAACATAATTTACATATATAGAACATCATTTACATATATAGAACATAATTTTCATACAGAAAACTTTATTTACACATATAGAAAATAATCTCGAAGTTGTGTCATCTATATTTCAAATACTCTGTATATATATATATTGGAAGGAAGAAACACAAAAAGTGCGGGACAATCATTTAACTGGGTGCCGCCACTCGGTAAACACCGTTTTCATCCGATTCTTTCAATAACTGGTTCAATTTCTTTCATAAACTAACTATAAACCGTCGTTAATAAAACCACTTCCTGACGTCTAGTTTGTTCTGTACGATGCGTGAACACTTCTCGTTGCTATCAGTCCGCCTGGCCGTTATGCGAATTACCTTCTAGGCTTTCATTACGGCAAGGCGATTATTTGTCGCTTACGTCAGACTATTATCTCTGTCCATTACATATATAAAGGATTACATAAAAATGTGGACAAATCACAAAATATAAAAGACAAAATCACACTCCAAAACAGTATCAGTAGACTAATATTTCCTACTTTTTTATTCTACAGAAACTTCGAAGTGAAGAATGAATACACTTTAGATAGCTTTTATAACAAGAGACGAAGTTTGAAGAGTAGGGAATAATCAGAGGTGTTATAGTGGAGAAGGGGACCGGGTAGAACGTATGGATGTAGTAGTTCGTTGACGTAAGGACTATAAGAGGTAGTTCCATCATTGGAGGAAAATGGAGAAGAAAAGTTGACGGTCATAGAGGAACGCGATAATGAAGGTGTGTGTTGATATAACTCGTATCTTAATATTTGGATCATGAAGAGGGGTGAGGGGAAAGAAAATTATAAAAAGTGGTATACATTTTTGTCTAAAGTGAAGAACAGAGGCGAACAGAAAGCGATGAATGTCATAGGTGTGTTGTAGGGTAAATAGCTAATTGAACCCGTTCGCAACGAAATGTAACTTATTCCGATCTAAAATAGTTAGTAAATGATACATTCTATTTAACTCATAGTTAGGAACCATAGCCAACACGTACTACTCCCCCAGGCCATGGATGTTTTTGTTTTAGTTTAGGTGTTAGGGTTTACGTCATAATTTAATGCTTAATTCAGTCAATAAATAGAACACTGAGAGTTACATACCAGGAAGATAGCACCCGGGAGTAATTTTGTTTAGGTGTGATCTCACACTATCCAAAGATTCCAAATTGGGGAATCAACGTCAGGTTTACTTTAAGGTCATACACAGAACTCCAATCAAATAAACTCTAATTATACAATAACACTAAAAAGATTTGGATTTCTGGTCTTTACAACGCAGTAAAATGTGGCGCAAGGTTTGAAAAGTTGTGATACCCCCCCCCCCGCTCATCTCCTTTAAGAGGTAACTCTGATCAGGTACAACAATAACCGAGAATGGACCCGTCAGCATGACACGGTTAAAGGTTCCTCACTGTAAGGTAATGTAACGTTCTTCGATCCCAGACTGGAACAAATATATCTGGTCGGTGTTCTGTCTCGAAATCTTATGTTGACACTTCGCAAATTGCTCTGTGGATATTTCGTCTACCGGCTTCTTTTTCTTCTTTCTTTCTAGTAACTGTAATAATGGGAGCAATTTTTAAAAAAACTAACAACAAATAAGCAACTCTTCTGCTACTATTTGCTTCTATAGTTTATTTCTTCCCAACAATGCACATCTAGATGGGCTGTAATTTTCTGCCCCACTCTCGTAAGTGAGATGGGCCTTGAAAAAAGCAGAATTGGCCTCGCTTCTCTGTCACGTACTTCCTCTTATTACGTAATATCCGGTTACGTAATCGTAACTGTAGCCTGTTACCGCTTAATAGAATGTCCCACTACTATAACATTCTGCTTACTCTAATCTTGTGTGAAAAACAACTGTTCTTAACATCATCTTTAAACACTTGTCTCTAATTGTGTTACATGAGGCGATATGCAACAAACCAACACAGTTTCTGAATGAGGAGATAATGCCTAGGTGGGTGTACTTCATTGGAACGCGCCGAACCATCCTTTATTCCGTCAAAGAAAGAGTTAATGGTTCAAGTCAGATCCAAGGCTTTCAGAATTATGCTAAGGCAAACCAAGGCTGGTATGGCAAACAGTTGATATACCTTAACACAACTAAACAAAAGTACTTAAACAGAATGCGCAGATTTGCGCCTAGTTTTATAACCGTATTGCAGTGGGTGTCCCAGTGTAATACGGTTATACATACTCTTTTTTTCGTTTAAACGCAATAATATATATATATATATATATATATATATATATGAGAGAGATATTAGAGAGAAATATATATGAGAGAGAGATATTAGAGAGAAATATATGAGAAAGACATATTAGAGAGAAATATATGAGAGAGAAATATATGAGAGAGATATTAGAGAGAGATATTAGAGAGAAATATATGAGAGAAATATATATGAGGGAGAAATATATATTAGATATATATATATATATTATATATATATATATATATATATATTAAAAAGAGAGAGATATTAGAGATAGATGGTTAGATATTAGAAAGAGATAGAGAGAGATATTATATATATATATATATATATATATATATATAATGTTAGAGAGAGCGAGAGAGAGATACACAGACACATTCGTCTCCCCAAGCGAGAATGGTGTTTGATTTAAAAGCCGATAGAATTCTGATTAGGACAACAAATATAAACGGTATTCAGCCAATATTGCGCAAGTAATTCTCTCTGTTGGGATTTCCTGACAGTTTTTAAATCTACTTCCATTTGTCAGCCGTCTTTTAGCGGTTGAATAATTTGCCGCTCATTTTAATTTACTTGTTGTTTCGTTTGTCTTTTTACTCATCTTTTTCTCATCGGTTTATTGCATTTCATTTTCTATCTTCTTTTTACTCTTTGTATATTAATTTTTTGATTTTGTTTTAGTTATTACTTTTTCTTTTTTATTACTTTTTTCTCCGTTTTCTTTCTATTTTCTTCCATTCATTTTATTGGTTCTTTTTATCGTTTTCATTCTTTATTAATTTTCTTGATTTTTCTTCTTTCTTCTGTTTTAGTCTTTTATTGTCTTTCATTCTAATTAAATTGTTCGTTCCTTTTCCTTGTTTCTTTCGCCTTTCTTTATTTTCTCTTTCACGCCTTTCCTTATTTCTCCCTTTGTTTTATATTTTTATTCCCGTTTCTTTTTTTTTCTTATTGTTTTTCCTTTCACTCTTCCTCATCAATTTTCTGGGTTTTTTCTTTCTTTTTCTGTTTCTATTCTATTTGCAGTAAAACTTGCCTTTTCGCATTTTTCATCGATTTTTTTTTGTTTGATCAATTTTCTTTTTATTGCCTGAGTTTAAAAAAAAATATTGTTACCATTCAAAATTTCTCCCAATCTATCGGTAAATAGCAACGCATATTCAATTAAGCGTATACAAGGATTCATCAAAAATAAATATTTTCGTTTGGCATTAACTGACTTTAAAGAGGTAGATTTGAAGTAAAACAGAAAAACCAACAATTCTTCTCAAAATCAATTCACATACGTTATTTTTATTCTTGTATATTTACATTTCTCTTATTATTTCTATCTTTGTCTTTTTTCGTTTTGCTAATCTTTCACCGGTAAATGCATTCCATCTAGTCACATTCTGTTGTTTTTTTTATAATATATATTTTTCTAAGTCTGACCTTTTCTGTTTAATTTAAATGCCACCACTTGAACTATAATCTCCGTGCCAAGTACCAAGTCCAATCAAAAGATGTGTGTTTTTAACGGGCGATATAATTCTTCTAATGACAGGACATTGCATGAAAACTAGATGTTACACAAAGTCAAGCTGAATGTAGGATGTGATCACTATCAAACGGCACATAAACACTAATAGCGTCGCGATGTTCAGTCATCGCTATTCATGGGCTTGCAGTGTTTAGTCATCGCCATTCATGGCCTTGCGGTGTACAGTAATCGCCACTAAGTGTATTGTAGTGTTCGGTAATAGCCACGGATGGCTTTACGGTGCTCAGTGATCGCCACGGATGGCTTTACGTTGCTCAGTCATCGCCACGGATGGGGTTGCGGTCCTCAGTCATCGCCACGGATGGCTCTCCGGTCCTCAGTCATCGCCACGGACGGCTCTCCGGTGCTCAGTCATCGCCACGGACGGCTTTGCGGTGCTCAGTCATCGCCACGGATGGCTTTGCGGTGCTCAGTCATCGCCACGGATGGCTTTACGGTGCTCAGTCATCGCCACGGATGGCTTTGCGGTTCTCAGTCATCCCCACGGATGGATTTGCGGTGCTCAGTCATCGCCACGGATGGGGTTGCGGTCCTCAGTAATTCGCCACGGATGGCTCTCCGGTCCTCAGTCATCGCCACGGATGGCTCTCCGGTGCTCAGTCATCGCCACGGACGGCTTTGCGGTGCTCAGTCATCGCCACAGATGGCTTTGTGGTGCCCAGTCATCGCCACGGATGGCTTTGCGTTGCTCAGTAATCGCCACGGATGACTTTGCGGGGCTTAGTAATCGCCACGGGTGGCCAATGATTTGGTAGCTGTGATGTTAATAAAAGTCATCACTGAATTCAGATTCATTCAGCTTCATTGTCTTGAGAGAAAATTGTTTGCTTAAATCTGACTGCGAGCTCAATAATTTACAGTGACGTAGCTGTTCTTCATGCTCTAACAGCACTTACCCTAACCAAGCATTGCTTAAATCCAATGATAATAAAAAATTAAAAAATATTACATGCTATTCAGGGAACTGCATAAAAGCATTACTCTCATTTCTAAACTATCTACACTACCAAGGCTTGGCAGTGTAGTCAAACTTACTATTTCACGCATCGTGAGGAGAGATGGCTATTGAATTTAGTAGAGAGTGTTCAGATGTCTTGTACGTTTATTCAGAACTAAAGAGATGGAGATCAAGAGCCAAATGGTTGGTATATAAGCAAACTGGGATGTTCTTATGTTTATAAGAGTAAGTTCATTTTTTTATGAGTAGTAGCTATTTCAGTTTATAAATATGGCGTAATTCAAGCAAGAGTTTGTCAACTGGATTCTTGTTGGAGCCCTAACGTTTGTAAGTGTCATTGTGATTCTACAGGATCATACCTTCCTCAGATATTAGATTATTATATTGACTATATTGAATCAGAATATATTGTAAAAGTGTCATTACAAATTAAAATCATGGCATGAAGTAATGGACTACACCATATCTCACAGATAGACATTGATGCTAATTACTTTATGTGCTATAGTTCAATTGCAGATCTCGCAAACTGTCCAAGCAAATTTCAATTTCAATTACCTGCTACACGATTGTTGACCTTAGACCTTATAAATTCAAGATGGAGATAACAGTAGTGTTTTTAAAAAATCCCTTTCTTTAGCTGTATAATCATGGTTATTTCGGAGCAACGGTTTCTTTGTCTTTGCATAACATAGCCGTATATTGATGGCATATTTAATCTACAAATATACAAAAGATAAAATAGCGAACTATAATTCTTTATCTTTCCATTCATACTAGGAATAATTCATTCTTTTCTGTGACTTGAATCTCCATTCTACCTGCATCTTGTCGCAATCCATTTATCTCCGCTGTGATTCAGTTTTCCCAGGGATAATTCTCAAACTCGCTTAGCCGTTCTCTATTAGAAACCTTCGTTCGGAAACATATTTCTAGGAGAAACCATATTTCGGTTTTTTATTTCTTTTTTTTTTTCATATTTGTTTTTTGGGTCCATTTGCCGGGATTCGCTCTGCCATAATCTTCTACATGACTGCAAATCGCTTCTCTTAATCTTGATTTATTTCCAAGTTTTTCAAAAAAAAAAAAACGGTTAGGTTAGAATTGCGAGAGGAAGTAATGCTTTCTTTTCGACTCCTTTCCCTTATTCTCTGACTTTTTCCTTTTTCTTCATTTTATTTGTTGATTGTTTCTTTCTTTTTTTATTCATTTATATACGAGTATACATTCTCCGTCAAAAATGTTTGAATAATTATCCTTTGGAATTGTTCGCACGAATATTTATATAAAACGTTTAAATCGCTGATAGTTACAAAAAAGAAAGAAAAAAGATTAAAATAAAGCCTTACACTGTTTAAAAAATAAAAATACAAAAGATAGAAAAAACTTATAAACGTGTATAGGAAACAGAAAAAAAAAACGTTTCATTATGCAGATTGAAGCCGAGGTGCTGACTTGCTATTTGCTTTCTCAATTCCCCTAAATACTTGAAATGGATTTATCCGGCAGATTTTTACTCTCTAAATTTGATGTGACGGGACGGATATATATATATATATATATATATATATATATATATATATATATATATATTAATGTTCGTATTACAGAAGATATGAACAACATCGGTACCGTCGGTATCAAATCCTAACAAAGGGGACCTATTAAAAGCATCCTTACCGGACTCTGCTCAGCCTCTGAATGTGTATATTTCACCCCGAAATAGAATTTGAAACCGACGGTACCGATGCTCTTCTGATTTTCTGTAATACAAAGATTAATAAATATTACCCTCCTATTTTTTTTATTTTTCGAGCACTCCGATTGGATTCTCTCCTACTAACCTTACATAAAATTATATATATATAGCCGCGAGGATAGGATGACTCCTTACAGATTCTAAGCTGGCTTTCTGAACCGAGTTCGCGCCTCCCGACTGTCTAAAGTGGTTACTTTCCTGCACTGATGAGAGAAATAAGCTTTAAACGGTTTTAAATAATGTTATATTTATTTATGAATATTACAATAAGCCCCTTAAGAAATTAAGGTCGAGCACTCTCGGTGATGTTAAAAATAGACTGCCAAAACGGCTTTAAAGCAAAGTTCTGAATACGTTTGTCGAACTCATTCGATTAGTCTATCATCTATGACTGCTTCTAGGCACATATTGATCTTAATTTTCCTTAATCACGTGACAGTTTTCGGTGGGAACTTTGTTACTTTTCGTGCAAGGATGAGAGCAATAAGCTTGAAACGCTAGCGTCTGTAGGTTATAAATAATTTAATAGTTATTTATGAATATTATATATATATATATATATATATATACACACATACACATATATATATACATACACATATATATACATACACACACACACACACACACATATATATATATATATATATATATATATACATACACACATACACATTATTAGAGTGGAGAATTATTTTGTCATTATCCTTTTGAATGCACCTTTGTTTTTCATATTTTTTTCTTTTTCTTCATTCGTTTCTTTATTACTTATTTTATTTCTCTACTCTTTTAGATATGTCTTTTCTTTTCTTTCTTTTTTCTTTTCTTTTCCTCTGTTCTTTTCTTTCTTTCTTTTCCTCTGTTCTTTTCTTTCTTTCTTTTCCTTCATTCTTTTCCTTTTCTTTTTTCTTTCCCATTTTTCTCTATTTTCTTTCTCTTTTTTTTCTTTTTTCGTTTTTAATTCACTATCGTCTTTTTTCTTTCTTCCATTTTGCATTCTTATTATTTTTATTCCTACCTTTTCTTTTACCTTTTTTCTTACTTTGTTTTAAATTTCTTTTTCTCTATATCATCCATTTTTTTTTATTTTATCCCTTTTCTCCTCCAGTTCTCTTCTTTCTTTCTGTCATATTCTACTTCGGTATATTTTTTTCCTTTTTTCTTCATTCATCATTTCTTCTTTTTGTCTTTCATTCCTTTTTACATTTTACTTCTTCGTTTGTATATTTATTCTTTAGTTAGTTATCCTCTCCATTCCGTAATTTTGTATTGCTGGTTGCTTTTCTCACGTTCAATTTTAAATTTTAAATTCTATCTTTTAATCTCACGGGATTTTACTTCGCCATTTTCGGGTTCTTAATCTTTTTCCTTCGTTCTTTTCTTTCATATTTTGATAGTGTATATTTATTTTCTTTCTTTCATTTCGCTATTTTGGGGTTCGTAATCTTTTTTCTTCGTTCTTTTCTTTCATATTTTGATAGTGTATATTTATTTTCTTTCTTTCATTTCGCCATTTTGGGGTTCTTAATCTTTTTTCTTCGTTCTTTTCTTTCATATTTTGATAGTGTATATTTATTTTCTTACTTTCATTTCGCCATTTTGGGGTTCTTAATATTTTTTCTTCGTTCTTTATGTTCTTTCTTTCATTTCGTCGTTTTCTTCATTCTTTCATTTTGTTTTTCTGTCTCTCATCTTTTTTTCGTTCTTTACTTAATGACTTGTTTCATTTATTTATATTGTCGATTCGATGTTTCTTTTTCCCCATTCTTTCATTCTTACGGTCTTACTTTTCTTTATTGCTTTTGTTTTGTAATTTACTCTTTCTTTTTTTTAATATTTCTGTCTTATTTCGTTCGTTCTTTTTTAAACCTTTTCTTTCATCTCTTCAGCATTTCTTTTGTATTTCATTCAGTATTCTATTTTGTTCTTGCTTTTAAGATTTTGGATATTTTTCATCTTATTCTTTTACATTTGTCGGTATTTCAATGCTGTTTTCTATTTCGTCGTTTCTATCATCGCTACTATATCATATTTATCCTTTCTTTCGATAAATATTATTTTTATTTATTTTCTTTCGCTTCTTATTTCTTTACTTCCTTTGTGTAATTCATTATTTCTGTTGTCGTTATTTATGTACTATTTATTTCTCGTCCTTTTCTTAATTTCATTCGTTTTAATTCATCATTCATTTTGATTTACTTTTCTTCTTTTACTTTACTTTTCTTTCTTTCTTCCTCAATTTAATATTTTTCTTTTACCTTTTATGTTTAAATTTGTTCCATGTTGCTTCATGACGATTTATACTTTTTAGTCTTTTATATTATATTTCTTTATTCCATGTTTTAATGTCTTCACTCATCGTCTGATGAGTATCAACCGACGTATTTACTCTGAAAAAGATGATATATTTTTTAATAATGTCGTTATTTGATGTCATTTTAACATTTACACATAATTAAAATTCTAGATTGTCTTATATTTATATATCTACCAAATAGGGCTACCCGATTAAAAAATAATGTGCAATCTGCTTAATCGTGATATTTTTGTTCCAAAATTTTCTAAAAATTTTGGAACAAAATCAGGGTAAAATTAATTATACCCCGGGTGTAATTCGAACTCACAATCTCTGTCTCGAAGTATAGCGCGCTGATTGATTTACATGTGCAAGTAAGAACTCGTGAAGCTATTTAATATATGCGAACTTTTTTCTACCCCTACCTCTCTCTCTATCTCTTTATCTATATCTCTCCCCCCTCCCTCTCTAGTCAAATACCGGTCAAGCAAATGCAAATAATTTTTTTAAAAAAGGGAGAAGGGAAACGAAAAGGTCAACCCAAGATGTTCCTCCCCTCCTTTTCACAGATGAATATCGAAAAAGTTGTGTTATTTCATTAGTACCGGTCATTGAAGTAGAAGTAGTAGTAGTAGTACTATTACAACTTTTGTTAATCATTTTTAGCCTTTCCTTATTTATGACTAATGCATAATAAAATATTTATTACAATTAAATATTTAGATAGATGAAATCGATTGAGAATTTTTTTTGTTTATAACAACACGGACCAATGTTTGCCATAAACCACTGACGAAACACGTTTTTTTTTTCTAACCTGCATTAAGAAAAGCTAATAATAACAAAATTATAAATACACATGGTCTATACATTATAAGATTATCATTGAAAGATTTCCAGATTGTAAAATACCATAACATCTATGGCATCGCACCGGCAATATCATAGCCACCATTTCAGCTCTCCGATCATAGAACTATCAAAAACCGATGAATTAAAGCTTTTTCGTTGATTGCAAAACATATTTTCAATTAATCATTTATAAATTAACAATGATTAAACACTTGGGTTTCATCGGTTGCAAGACGATGTTAAACCACTTGATCTAAACTAATAATCGAAGGTTACTGCTTTAGAGACCTGTGATCAAAAGATCAATATTGTTTTCAATTAATTACGATAAATGGCTGTTATCTGATCTTGATTAAAGTGGTGTACTTAACAAGGTTTTCCCTATGACGTCTCTTATTCTTATCCTGTCACGTGTTTTAAAAGTTTCTAATCACTTTATAAAATGGATTATGGATATTACGAGAATTGGATTTGTGTTAACAAAATTGTCTCCGGACATCATTTGTTTTTCACTTACATTTATCAGACGAGAATGGATAGAATATGACCCACTAGAAACCGTTGAACATTATGTATTTATGTAATATATATATATATATATCCATATATATTAAGCTATGAACATATATTTTGAAAAGTCACACATTGGAAATGTTGGCGGAATGGCAATAATAAAGAGAATATTTTTTATATTCACAACGCAAATTATTTGTTTTTAAAATAAATTATTTATTTACCTTAAAAACATTTTTTTTTAACTTGAGTACTTTCGGTAATATATATCATCTTCAGAAGAATAAGCATATTTTTTTCTTCTTTTTCTTCATTTTCTTTTCTTTCCTGACTGGGACAAAGTTATCGCAGTCAGGTTGAAGTTATGTAATACTAATATATATATATATATATATATATATATATATGAGTTATGAAAATATATTCATGGCAATTAAGCTAGACACAGGCTCCCGCGTTTCATCCCCGGGGGAATCTTCAGGATTTTTTTAGCCTGACGATTCCCGCCGGGGATAGAAACGCCTCTGCATAGCTTAATTGCCATAAATATATGGTCATAGTTTACTACCTAGCTCTGCTTACGTATCGAGCACTGTTGAAGTAAATAATGAAAATTGATGCATAAAAAATTATATCTCTTTATAAAATGTTATGTGGATACATGAAATAGTAATATATATATATATATATATAAATTATTTTTTATTTATCCAGACATGTACATAATCCGCAACAATGGCATGTCGATGTTATCGATCAACAGCTGTTAAAAACTGAGATCAATAACATCTACACGTAAGTGTCGCAGATTATGTACACGTCTGGATATATAAAAATAATTATATCTAAAAGCTCTATTTGATATTGATCACTCTTTATAAGACCGGTTGACATTTTTTGGATTTTTATTCTGTGGATGTTTACTTTACCTGGATTACTATATATATATATATATGTACTAGCAAATATATGCTTCCTCCGGTCGCATATATTTGCTAGCCTGGTAGGATGATATGCTGAACAAACATATTCTACACTGACCCCCAAAGGAGAAGGTAATATCTGGGAGGATTACCACATTCCCTTAAAAAGGACGATAAATTCCTGAGAGGACGGTCTTATGACAACAGACCCCACCTCCATTAAAAGATGATGCAATAATAGATTAAATGTTTTTTTTTAATTAATTTAAAATTTCCGAGCCATAAAAAACATTATTTTTATAGTTACTTGGCCTTTTAGCTAAGATCAAAGTGTAATATATGTTCTCAATATCTGTTCTTTGCATCTCGGCGACCTCAGACGTTTTACTATCCACGAAAGTTTTGCATATATATAAGAAAATATGCCAATGCAAAATTACAATTGTATATTACACACTATTAATTCATTGGAAGCTATTTATATAATAAATATGCAAATTAAAAAGACCAAGCAATGTTGTCCAGCGGTTTGGGTGAACATAAAATACAAAGATCAGGCGGGCACACACACAGACAGATTTACTATTTATTTATATATATATATATATATATATATATATATATATATATATATATATATATATATAGAAAATATTAATCAGACCTAACAATCACAGGCAATATGAATTGGTATAAATACATAAAAGCTACTGGCAAGTCCGCTGTAAAGGTCCCCCCTCTACCAGGCGTGTAACCTTCTTACATCTGATAGTATCCTATATCCTTATAGAGCCACCATTCATGGAGTATTGTTGCCACATCTGGGATTTTGCACAAACCACTAGTCTTTCCGTCTTGGACAGGGGCAGAAAAGAGTATCTAACCTGATAGGTCCCGTACTGTCTACCAAGCTCCAGCCTCTGTCCCATCACCGTCGTATTATACAAGTACTTCCTAGGTGTGTGATCCGATAAATTTACTGCCCTTGTACCAACTCAACGTAAATACCCATGACGAACCCGACTTGTAGCAAAATCCCACCCCTTCATTGTAGAGGTCCCCAGATGCCGAAAAACGTTCTACTCTAATAGCTTCTTTCCTCGGACCGCTTGCCTTTTGAAACCTCTCTCTTCTTCTCGAGTCTAGCGACATGCAGAAATTTAAATGTAATTTGAACGGACATGTAGCCCGACATAGGATTCACGCTATAAATCAGGCCCCTAATCACACTAGCCCCTTACGTCTCAGTAGCAACGTACCATTGTTTGTGGCGAATCAAAAAAAAAAAGATTTACATGGATATAGAAAGTAAGAAATGAAGGTTGAAGCAGAGTGGACACGTGGATATAGATAATGAACAGACTAAACAAATGATTTCCAGAAATAAATATGAAAAGCTGAAACGTGAAATAAACTGATATAAATACACTGTTGTTTATATCAGGATAGATAAATAGATGAAGACGCGGATTATATACACAGTTACCCATTAACTCAATCAGTACAACTTCCGATTCACAATGGTGCTTTCTTTTTCGTTTTAAAAAAAACCGGGCGGATGCATTGTCTTTTCTTATAATCGCAAAGCTGATAATCAAACAATAGAATGTATTCGTTATGAAAGCTCAACAAGCCACGGTTACATGCGACACAAATCTCGCACGTGACCGCTGGCTTGTGAATTGTAACGACGACGAGAAGAGTTAGCCCCTTGCTTTGGTCGTGCCTGATTTTACGTTATTATTTTATCTGTGTTCTCTCAGACTTCCAATGCCTCTAACTCTTGTTTCTGCAGAAGAACGATGACCCCTTGTTGATCTATACTTCCTGCCTAACTTGACAACAATCTCTCTGCGGACGTACATCCCTAAATACTTACTAGTTGACGTATCCACTATTATTTAAAATTTAGATATCGTAATTTTATATCTGTCAGACATTTTGAGTAGCTAAATAGTAACGTTGTACACACCGGTTCCTGTTAGATCACCGTAGTTAAGCGACGTTGGCCCTGGCCAGTACTAAATGGGTGACCGTTTGGGAATAGCAGGTGCTGTATGTGGGATGGAGAGAACATAGGCGCCACCAGGTTCTATTATGCCCACTTAAAAGTTAGAGTATCTTCCTGACTCCCCAACGACGTCATTTGGTGTTATAGGAAGTGGATGGGGATAACCTGGCGCGATTTTAAAAAAATATATACAGTCAATATTGGATTCAGAAGCCACAAGTGTGTTGATTTTTACTTTCTGACCACTAGAGCAAGATGTGGCATAAGGCCGGAAGGTAGGGGCGATCATCTCTTCTAAGGGACGCTCTGCTCGGGTACAAAATTAGCCGGGAATGGACTCGTCTTGTCGGTATTGCTGTTAGTGACGCTTGAGGCGACCGGCTGTAAACCAGACCAATTCCTGAATGGGATCAATTTCGTGGAAGGATGCACCTCTAAGACCGAGCCTGACTATATTTTATCCAGAAAAAAGGTCTGATCACCAGTGAGACGGTTCCTAGGTTGTCAGAATAATACCAAGGCGAATCTTGTCTTGTATGCCGACTGGCGAACCAATTACCACAAGTTAATCAAAAAACAAGGGTCACATCTAAATCAACAAACGTGTGGTTCACAGTGTAATTATACAAATTCTATACGAAATGATGTACATACGATGCTGATAAACTAATTAACTTTGATAATAAATAATTAAATCAGTGTAAGTAAATAGATAAATAATTAATAATCAATGAATACTTTCTCTGCTTCGGCTTGAGGGCTACTTGACGTTAATAGAAGTCGCTGAAGCTTCTATAAGACGTTTTCATTAGACTTACTGACTACTAATTAAGTCGCATTCTTATATTCTTTAGATCAGGCGTCCTAAACGCAAGGACACAACTGGGTCATGACGTGATGAAACGTTAATGCAGAAGAGGCTAAGAGCAAACTACATTAACAAGGAAGAGGGTATGAACCTCATTGTGTTCGGTTGTTCTGTGCTATAGTTTATCAACAATTTTGTCCCGGATTCATTCATTTTGAAAAGCATTTCTATGCTCTAAGTTCTTTATATCTTCAAACAATTATAGATTAGTTTGTTTTGTAGGCATATATTTTGTAAATAAAATAGAAAATGGCCGACATAATCCCAGTTTTTCTTCTTGCTGAAGTCTTTAATTTCGAACGGGACACTTTATTGAATCCAAACGGTGCAGCTTAAAAGATCTTGCAAAAGACTGTAAAAAAGTGAGAAACTGTCGTATGACCACATGCTTCAAGGACACGCATAAAAGAAAGAGGAGGAGACGAAGAAGAAGCGGACGAGGATAGATTGAACTTAAAGTTCATTCGGTCGTATGGCCTAACTTTGGGAGCTTTTGGGGAGTGTGGGGTTACCGCTTAGTAACGAATACTTACAGGTTCATTCAACTGGGGGTTTTAGTAACTGTCAGGGTCTCGCCTCTTGGATTTATATAATTTATTGTGGGCTTAACAATAAATTAAACTGTCTCGAACATCATTGGGAAAGATGTTAGACCCTAACATTACTCCTCCCCCTCCCCGAAATACATATTTCCCAACCCTTTCAACTTTTTCTGTCGACCCTTTTTCTAAATCTATAAACTATAACTTTATCTATCAATGCTGAGCCTCAAATTTGGGAGCTAGTGGGTGTGTTTAGTCTTTCTGCATTTGTAATTACTTTCAGGTTCTTGGCCTTTTGGCTAAGATAAAAGTGTAGTATCTGTTCCGATGGATACTGCACCCCATAAACTGGTATCGTCTTGGCCTTCGGGGCTCGATTAACGCCGGTCTATGGGTCTGTCCTGTGCAGTTCTAGGAGGTCCACCCTCCCAGGCTTCGCCTCTCCTCTTTGGGGAGGAGTAAGTTTATTGCTTATTGCCTGATGCGCCCCTACCGGGGAATGCCGACGGGGCTCCCCAGGCAATTTTTAATGGCCAGAGTGCTTATCTCTTGGGCGCTTGCTTTTCAAACCCCACTTTCCCGACCCGACCTTGGGTCACATCTTACTTGTGGGAGTAAGATCAAAACTGGCCTTGTGCCTAACTCTTGGAGAGGAGTAAATAAATACTTTCAGATCCATTCTGACCTAGACTGGCAGTACACGTTAGGGTCCTATCTAAAATGTATTGTTTACGAAAAATTAGTTTACAAAAAAATCGTATAAACTAAATATAATCTATTAAGTGTTTGAAGATAGTAACAACTTGAATAACAATTTTCTTTTACCAGAATGACTTGTTTTGGCATGAGATAACCAGCAAAAAAAATGTATATGTGAAAAACATGATGACCAACTTGACACGTATAGCCATTCCGGTACATAAGTATGGAGTGCCTGCATCGTCGCTTTGGAATCCGACTGACTAGCAGACGCCGCGTGTCAGAATGTTCACCAGATTCACAGGGTTAAATCTCACAATCAATCTATCTTTGTTGTTTAAGACCTTTATACCAACACAATTCACAAACAATTGTAGAACTCACGCTAGCCATCACTCAGCAGATTCGTGACATAAAAATGGGGAAAGTTGATATGCCAAAAACATGCTAACAAATGTGATACTTACAACCATTCCGGTCTTAGTGAAACATTATATTAAAAGCAAATTGTTAGTTTATTTTATGTGAATTTTTTTTTAATTTCATGTAAGACATCTCTGGTGCTACCAGACTAGGCTGCCTGAAGATATCGGCTTCGTGACTCCAAATGCACCAAACATTGATGTTTTATTGTTTTTTTTTCTATTTGCAAAACTCAATCATGTTCTGCAAAATCGAAAACAAAAACAATTTCCCTCCCTTCCCTTTTCCCCTCTCCTATTCCCTTTTCCGCCATTTATCCCTTTCACTCAACCAAACACCATGAATAAATACTTGAACATATAAGAAACGTGAAGCATATACACTTTCACCAAAATGACTTAGTTCGGCATTAAATAACCCGAAAAGGGTTGATATGCCGTAAAACTAAACTACTTTTGAGACACCATTTTATCGTGGGAAAAACATTGAGCATAGAATGCCAGACGTACGGCTTTAATACGGAGTATTTCTTTCTGAACATAACTCGTTTGTGAAAGGAGGCCTGCGCCAAATGCTATTATGTACGGTTCAAAGCTGACAGGAATATAATAGCGTTTCAAAATCACTCAAGTTCAATGTTCAACAAAATATAACACATTTTGTATGACGCTTCATCTCAAGATGAAACTTTCTCTGTCATGCCACGTCAATAGTTAGAATTATGTTCTACGGATATTAAGCCCCAGATAATGTCAGTTAGAAGCAACTGCAATTTGTGAAATTAACAGTGTGTGCCGTTCTCTAGTATTATGACATAATTAAACCGTTTTAGTTAAAGACTTTTTGGAGAGACAGTGACGGTCAATATAAAGCGTTATATTGTGATGCTAAGAAATGTTTAGGGCACCTGGTGCCCGTCGTTGCATGCAGTGAGAGGAGCAATGGTTTCAACAAAACTGAGTAACTCCTCACAAAGCTTACATAACTAGAATGCATGGGCAGCCACTTTGTAGGTCGTCTGATCAGCAGACGTCGTGCTCTAGAATCATCACTACATTCACCGGATAAAATACCAGCTGATTAATATCTTGTTTTTTTCTTAAGAGCATGTGTACCAGCACATACGCAAACAATTGCGGAAATGAAGGTAGCCATCACTCACCAGATCCGTGGCATAACAATGGAATACTGAGTCAGTGTAATCGACAAGTCGCTCGGCGTCTCATCAACGTTTAGACGCACATTTAGAAGATATCTTGTAAAATTATAATTTCATAACATGGAATCCTGAATGAGCACTCATTTTAATTGTTCTCATTTCAGCTTTAAGAAATCCAAGGCTTTCTAGTCTGATTCATAAGTTATGAGCGTGTATATATGTAACGTTTACTTAGATTTAATGCGTATTGTCTAATATGGAAATGTATAAGGCGTATCGATTGTATATAAAGACATTTACTGTAATATGCAGTTGTTTTTTTGGTTCAACTCTTACAGAAGCTTTCGTTTTTTTTGTTAAACACTATTCTACCATTAATGTCACCATTTAATACCCAGTAAAATGTAGCTCCCTAAAACTTATTTGATCTTAGTATAGGGCTTTTTTATCAACGTCGAGGGACACATTTAGAAAATGTCTTGTATAAATTCTAATTTTATAACAAAATATAGTTAATATTACTTATTTTAATTATTCTCATTTCTGCTTTCATGAAATCAAGTTTTCTTGTCTTTCTTATAAGTTATAAGAATTTTATTAACCTCCTCTCCAGGAGGTTAGCCACTAGGTCAGGTGTGGGTTTTAATGAAAGTATTTCTGTGGAACGAACTGGATTCGAACCTGGCACACCCAGGTCTTCAGTTCGCGTCGTTAACCACTTAGCCACCGTCACCCCCTTATGTAGATGGGTCACGTTTCTACTGAGACACCATGTACATAAATACGGACACCTCGCCTCGTCTCGTTCAACACCTTTCAGTAAAGCCATGAAGGACTCGCCTTTTCACAAACATGCTCTGACTGACTCTTAGTGTAACAACCGCAATCCCATGTTTCGCCTTCAATCCCTAACGACACCGTAAATTATTAAAACAAAACCCCGTATTTCCAGAATAATTATGTTGGGTCAACGATGCTAAGTCCCGTTAAATTACTATGGATGGCAATCGTCGACAACTACGGGCTTATTACTCGTACTTCAAAGATATAAAGTATCAAGCATTTCATCGGTATTTCATCCCTTAAAGCCATCCGTAGTGAAGTGCTCATTGAACCCGCTAATTTTGATTGATTATTTAGGATTGGTTTGCTTCGGGGGCAGTCGGTGTAATTCATACAGTTTACCATCGCCTTCATCTTGGCCGCAAAGATTATTTGCATCCACGAGCTGTAAATTGATTATGGTTTGGGAAAAAGGGCGATTTTAACGGAAGAATGAATTTGTGGAGCAACCGAGGATTAAAGAGAATAGCGGGAATTAACTTAGTAGGGCGGGAAATTTGGCACAAGGCTAGAATCTCTGCAAATCAATTAATCAATAGGAGTGGCATCGAATAAAAGTACATTAAAATCGGATATATAAAGTAATTTATCTACTAGCTGATTCATCCGGCGTTTTTTTTTTGTTACTTTGGAGATCACCACTTATCAAGACCAAGAGCAACTCGAGGATAAGCGTTAAAGAGACGGAACTAATAGCCAGTCGAAAGATGAAGAACACTATAGGAGTACTAAAATTGATCAATGGTATGAACCCCTTTTTTACCATAGTTCACCCCAAACAAGGAAAGTTGCAACTGTAGACGTAAGGGGCTACTGCGAATTAGTGTGACAGTTTAGGGGGTCATCCTAAATTGGGAGCTGCGTTTGATTACTTATAGTGCATTTTATGGCAATAATTTGCTCACATTTGATTTGAAGACGACCAGGTTATAATAAGAAAAGGCACAGTACCGTAGTAATGTGTTCCAAAGGCGGGAAGTTCTTGCAGAAAACCTGTGTCTATTGAAATTCAACCTGGCGCCAGTAACATGGAGGAAGAAAAGAAAACTTTTTTAGTTTGTCTAATAGGACAATTTTTTACTGTGAATGTCTTATGAGGACGAACCAGACATTGGAGCTCAATCGAGTAATTTCTATAGGAATAACAATTAAAAATAGTATCGTTTCTTCGGCGAAAAAGGGAAAAGAGATCAGCCCCCAGTAAATTTGTCTCTGTGTAAAATGTGTTGCTAGTATATTTCGAAATTTTTGTAGATAAAGATTGGTAATTTGGATTATTTGGATTTTTTTAGCCTACCGTTCTCATCTTGGACGACATTCGCACAAAGGTTCAAGCGATGTAATCTTCCGCATTCTTCAAGTACGTCTTAAAGAAGCAAATTAAATAAAGGGTTCAGTTCAAAGGTTACTAATAGGCTCATGAATAACAGAGTGGTTGGTAGAAATTGTTTAAGGATCACATGAGCCTAAAAATGTTCATGTAAGTCGAATCGGTTTGTCAAGCAAAACACTTAATCCGTAATATACGATGCCTGTCTAAAACGTATCCGACCTTAGGCCAGCAAAAATATTTCGAATACGTGACGGGGTTTGGACCCTAATCCACTTCAAAGTACGCCTCTTGTGCTTGCACACACTTAGCCCACCGATCCATCCACTGCCGGAAACACCTCTGAAAGTCTTATTTTGGAATGGTTTTCATCTCCCCCGTCGCGTTCCGTATTTTCTTTTCTTTTTCTCACCCTCTCAACAACAGCTGCACTCCGAGAAGTTTGGGGGCCTGTCAAAACGCTGGTCACTATCCGCTGATGTGCGGTTATTTTTTAATCGGCTGAACCACTCCTTAATTTGTGTTACACATCGCATCTTCCCCGAACACCTGCTGAATCTAATGCGACGGCGTAGATGAACACCATTCCAAAATAAAGTTTCCAGAGGTGTTTCCGGCAGTGCTGAGTTTGCTAATGAACAGCTTATTGCGACAATTTCTTGTTGCCGTAAGCTACCACCAAAAGAGTGGAGAAATGCCTAGGAGCATGGTATCATGACAACAGAACAGATACTACTCTAGCTCTTTTCCTAAAGGAAATAAAGAAGAATGCAATTTCTGGGAGGATGGTATCATGACCACATAATATATACAACATTATCCGCCACCTAAAGAATGGAGTAATGCCTGGGAGGATTTTCTTATAACAGCACAGATACTGCACTACCCGTACAAGAAATGTGTAGAGATAATGCATAGGAGGATAATATCGTGACAACTGGCCAGATATTGCTCTACCCCTCCCAAATAAATGGAGAAGGCAATTCCTGGAAGGATGGTATCATGATCACAGAACATATAATACACTATCCGCTCTCTAAAGGAGGATTGTCACATAACAACGGAACACTTCTGCTGAAAGATGTGACTTCATTGGAGAAGAAACTCATTTAAATGAGTATTTAAAACTAGAGTATATCTACTTAGGCAAGAAGCATGTTCATTAATAAGAGTAATAGTATAGTTTCGATTTCAGACAGATACCAAATCTCCACTACATACTGGACTGAGCATTAAAAGATAGTATATTAATAAAAGTAATAGTATAGTTTCAGTTACAGACAGACCTATACCAAATCTCTATTAGTAATAGATTATCTTACTTCATCACATCCTTCTTACCTATGTAGGTATACTTTAGTTTTAAACTCATTTAAGCGGATGGCCGGAACCACTCCCGAGACCCGACGTAAGTCTGTCGCCGATTCTACCTCCGGTACGGCTATTACACATTTATATACCTCGATGGAGTGTTATTCTTATAACATCTCGTATTTGTTGACATCCATGGCTGTCTTGGTAATCAAGACATTGTGATTCTCTCTCTTCTGATCTGGAGCACGTGGTGGAATGGGAGTAAACTGGCTTGTTACTTTTAACACCTCTAGAACCAAGCTTCTCTCTTTTCACCGCCAACGCTTGGATCCTTGTTTTGTCTCAGTTAACAAAAACTAGATATCTGCTTAAGGAAGCTCCTTGTTTTGATAAGCTCTCCGGACTGACATTCACTCTAGATCTAAAATAGAATATTGGGACGATAGTATCAATATCATGGAACATATACTACACTCTCCGCTCTCCAAAGGAGAGTTATCTCATAACAACAGAACATATACTACACTCTCCGCTCTCCAAAGCAGAGTTATCTCATAACAACAAAACATACACTACACTAACTCCTGAACTAAGCACTAAAAGATAGTTCATTAATAAAAGTAATAGTATAGTTTCGATTTCAGACGGATTCAAAATCTCCATCAGTACGTTGCGTACATGCTTCTTACCTACGTAGAAATACTCTAGTTTTAAATACTCATTTCTTCTCCAATGAAGTCATACATCTTTCAGCAGAACCGTTTTTTTTATTTAGACCTCGTAAACTAAATGTGCCTAAATAATTTTAAAATACAACGCAGATAGATATTATAGATTCACTAATATAAGCCCATGACCAAATTCTATCCTCATAAGCGCAATTTTTTGCTTCCAGTATTGGTTTGTCGACGAAACAATTCAAATTTAAAAACGGAAAACGACGAGTTTTGTTTCAACAAAAGCGTCTGGTCGGCTTTTGTTTTTCTACTGAGACAAAAAGTCATTGTTTCTTCTGTTTTTTGGTGTTGTTTTGGGGGTTTTTTTTTATTATTGTTACTATCTGCAGAGTTTCACGGAAAGACCGAAATAGATTGAATCCCTTTTGGCTGCATCGATAGGTGGGAGG
>OY744522.1:187421638-187459138 GCA_963556195.1 Sepiola atlantica
ACTGACGAGAAGTAAGCGAACCAGTACCTCTATATCTGACAGGTCGAACAGAGCAGGTCATAGATCTGAAACAACGGAGTATGTCAGATAGTTGCACATCTTCTGGCTTTCAATCAATTAATAGATAAGCTAATTAGATAAAATTAAACACATGCATATCAACTTAATTATTGATGACCGTAAAGTGGGGGGGGGGAGTCAAAAAGTGAGGGGGCTTGAGCCCCCCCCCCCTGCCTCCATGATATACATGTATATATACATACACATATATAGGTATATATACATACATATATTTATATATGCATGTATATATGCACACACATATATATATATATATATTACTAGAAAGATACTAGCCCTAAGATGGGTAAACTTAATTCCCCTAAACGAAACAGCTTTTCGACAGTTTTATTCTTCTTGCGAAGATTAAATTAAAGATATAATGATACTAAACCTGAAGACTAGAATCCTTATTCTAATTTCTAACAACATCTATTAATTTGTGTTGATTCTGGAAAATGGCTAAAATTTAAAGCTAAAGGAGTCTTAAGAAGAAATTAAAATTCAGAGAATCTTGCTTAATTGGCGTTTAATAAGTATGGATGAAGTGCAATATAAATGTGATATATTTCAATCACATTGTGCCCATGTTATGTTACCTGAAAACCCTTTAAAGTGCCCTTAACAAACTAAAATGTGGGGAATATTAATTAATTTGTTGTTAAAATTTTACAAAAAAAATCAGAGGTATCTAAATTTAAGCGACGAGCTCCCATTCCCTTCTTTACCCCCTTTTCTATAAAACTAAATTAAACTAAATATAGCCTACATTTATATCCCTTACACTTTGCAATTGTGTTCCAAAATTCGTAATAATCGGTTAATTAGTTTAGGAGTGAATCCTGTAATACAAATACATCAGTATAACTAATATATATATGATGAGTTTAGGTTTATTACTAGGTAATTGTTTGGTATATATCCGTACCAAAAGCTCATGCTCTGTTTTCTCAAGTTTCAATGATAAAAGCGCTGTACCGGTTTCGTTAGCTATCTTGTGATCAGTTTGGAGGTTTTCATTTCTTTTCTAGTAAATAATCAATCTTGTATAAATAGAGGTTTTGTCTGTCACGATTTTTTCTTAAGTAATAAATACATTGCGGAATGTTTCTCATTTCGAAATATCAGAGGAATTAAGTACTTTTAGAAATAGAAAATATTACACTAATAATGAATCATAAATCCCCCAACGAATAAATCTGATGCCATGACTGAAAATCGAAACCGTAACGTCTTCTATCAGACGTTCTACGAACTGAGGTATTTGAACTTTCTTATGAATAGAGCTAAAACATTCTCATAGAAAAATAATTATAGCGTTGGCGTGGCGTCAGAGATTTATTATTTACGTCATGCTTCAAAACATGAATTCAAACACAATAATTATTAAAACAAATGGACAACATTATCAATAGCGTTTGAAATTATTTTAATAGTCCAAAATAATTTATTTTGCTTTAAATACGTATAAGTGTAAAACAATTTAATATTTAATACATACTACAATTTGGACCCGTAGGGCTCATAATTCTATTTAATAATAACATTTAAAAAGTAAAAATAGTTTAAAGGAAAAGTAATATCTCTCAGAATAAAATCGATGGCGTCTTTCAATTAAATTAACGAAGAAAACCCCCTTAATTATGAATGATATTTTATAGGTTTTTCTTTTTAGATTTTTACTAAACCTACAATTAACAATTACCTACCAGAAGAGATGGGTAATACTAAAAGAAAAACAGTGATAACTCCCAACCGACTTTCGCCATAAGCAATACCATAGGTCAGAAGATGGCTGACGAAAGCAGTAGGGCGGTTTATAATAAAAACTCAAGAAAACCCAGCATCTTTTCGACTGCCCCCACTCCAGCTTGAAACGTAATGTACCATGTACATCTCAACTTCTTTAATTTTATAAATTAATATTACGCTCTTAAGTAATCGAGCACTCTATTGGATATATATATATATATATATATATATATTAATATTTTTATTTTATACAGACATATAAAAAAGCCGCTACACTGGCATGACGATGTTATCGATCTTTAATTACTAGGAACTAAGATCTCCTCATGCGAAAAAAATCTGATCTTTCACTTAGATGTTTGTATTGAAAAAGCTATATATATATGTATATGTATATATATATATATATGTATATGTATATATATGTATATGTATATATGTATATATATGTATATGTATATATATGTATATGTATATATGTATATATATGTATATGTATATATATGTATATGTATATATGTATATATATGTATATGTATATATATATGTATATATGTATATGTATATATATATATATATATATATATATATATAGCAGGAAAGAGTGAGTGAGTGTTAAACGAAGTATGATTGGTGAATGCACGAACGCACATCTGTATTTATGCCCGCTTATATTTTTACAAAAAAATAAACTTTGTATATAAGTATCTCGAATAAGTGTATAAACATATTGTTTAAATATGATATTATACAATCTTACTACATCAGTCGCGTCATCGCCCGATTTAAATGGCCAGTAATTTCAAATAGCTAAATATCTTCCCCTTTCACCGTCAAGCGTTTTTCCCCCCTTCGTCTTCCTCTCCCGTCTGTCTTAGCATATTTTGTTAATGTATTCGAACGTTTCCAGATTTTTATTATAGGGACATGAAAAGCGTTCATCTTGGGGACGAGGCGAAGCTTCGTTTAGAGATAGCTAAACACTCACACGAAACGAAATAACGCTGAACCGGCCTGAAGACTAAGTCTTTTTGATGAAGCCAGACATTATACCCCGCCACCCTTACCGACATCGAGTCTTGTCTTTTATCTCGTGTATCTTCAGAATCATCTTAGATTTCCGCGGCGTGTAATTCCACCATCAGTTGATAAAGATCCAATAAAACAACACCTTTGATATAATTTTATATACAGCTGTTTTGTTCCTACAAATACCTGTATGACTAATATATATATATATATATATATATGGTACACATATTGTATTAGTTTCTGTAGATGTAAATCCGTCGAAACTCAAATGTTTATAAAAAGTGCTCAATAACAAGTAGAGCTGTTCTTAAGTATAAATGTTATTTATTCAAACATTATTGGTTACATATGTGCATACATGTCTCGGTTGTACTCTTCACAGAGAGTCAACCTCTTCAGACCAAAGAAAACAGAGAAGGCTCTGTCTTCTTTGGTCTGAAGAGTTTGACTCTCTGTGAAGAGTACTACCGAAACATGTATGCACATATGTAACCAATAATGTTTGTATAAATAAAATGTATACTATATATATATATATATATATATATATATATACCATCACGTACACCTTAGTTAGTAAGAGAAACATTCCATGTTTCCTTTCAGAACACTTTTATATACAAGCATTTGTTTCTGTCCATTTTAAGAACATATATTTTCATGATATATTAACTATCACTGATATTCCTGTATTTCTTCATCAGTGTATACAATCAAAATATGTTCTCGAAATAGGCAGAACCAATTGTTTGAAAATAAAGTGTTGTCAAGGAAATAAAGACTATTTCTCTGAATAATTAAGGCTTACGTGGTGCTAAATTAAGAACCTTAGTCGTACTCTATTTAGTAACATTAACCTTTGCATCAACTTAAACAAATGTATAATATATATATTATATGTATATATATAATGAAAAAGGAAAGCTACAAACTATATCATTTATGTATTCATCAACGTTTCGTTTTTATTGAAGACTTCCTCAGAGTGAAGAAACAATGCAGAAAATAACACAGATACTAATTTTGATTTGCAAGAAATTGTACAAATTTTGGCATGGCTATGGATGAGAAATAAGCCAACAATGAAAACCACGATTTTAGTTAGCCCGTTATCAGCATCAGTCTGCACATATTAAGGGGCGCGAGAAAGTGAATCGGAATAAATAAAGACACTCACACAACCTAATTATATTTCATTGTCATCTCTTCTCACAACTTTTTATACATATTGCACATGCATACAATGTTTATGTTCATAATTATATTAATGATATTTTGTTAATTAATAATACACTAATAATTAAATAAATGGAAATAGATAAATACATTCACACATAATTTATGTAACTATGAATATTTTATCTTCCATTTTTTACTTATATTCACATATTACATTAAATACTTTTAATAATTAGTGATAAATTAATAATACATAAAATAATAAACTAAATAAATATAAATAAACATTAATACGTTAATAAATCACCGAGTTATATTATTTCAAACCCACTTTTACACATATTTTCACATATTTATAGATTAATTAATGCGACATATAAAATAATCAAATGAATAGGAATAAATTATTCTGTTGGATAACCACCGAAATTAAACGTCACCGAGAAGCAAAGGGGGGGAGAGAGATTATTTATTACTACAGGCAGAAATCCTTCCGACTGAGGCAGTTCTCCAAAACCACCTCACAGTTCGCTATTACATCCTCTCCGGCCGAAAACAACGCGAAATGTTCACGAGAGGATTAATAGTGATTTCAATCTTTTTTCTTAATACTTCTGATGATACAATCTTCATAGACATTTTCATAGTCATTCTTTAAGCAAACATGTTTCTCAATAATTTTAACACATTTTGGAAAGTCATTTTTCAACAGGGACCTCAAACACACTTTTCTTAAGAGTCATTTAAACAGATTTCTAAACACATTTTTCAAGAGTCCAAAAGTCACTTTGAAACACAGTTTCCAGATATTTTACATTATAAGAAAGTTACCTTTATAGTTCTCGTCCGTGCTGGCCCTCATCTTGTTACTGGCTGTGATCGCCGCGCGGCACCTGTTTTTGTGGGCAAACTCTATCTTTAAGCGGAGGATAAAGACACTCGAAGTCGGATTTTCTGAGAGATTTCTTTTGTTCTTTTTATTTCATGCTTTCATTCGAGTGGAGGGGTTTCCATTATTGGTTCTTCATTCACATCTTCCTAGGTTCGTACTGTGTGGGACGTTAGACGCTGTTAGTTTTTCTTAGTGGCTTTGGCCCATATCTCTTCGATTCACACCCGAACTCTTGCATTCGAGAGCTACCTCATGCGCTCGCCACAAGCTTCCATGGTGAACTCTTTTGGATACAGTCCTTATCGCGAGCGATTACATTCTTGGGAAAACTTCGCTCGCTTTTCCGAAACGACGTTGTCGTTTCGAGCGCCCATGGCGAACTGATCTCGATAAAGCTAAGTTCTTGTTCTCCGTGGTGACGTAATCATCATTCCCACGCACGAGATGGGGACAAAAACGACTCACTCTGATCTCTGACTCAAAGGTCACGTCAGGTGTCTAAATTTATTATGACTATTCTTGGATCAAACACTTCTCTGAACTCACTTCTGAGTCCAGAAACAAAACCTATTTTTCAATAACAAAATTAGCTATTTGATACTAGTTAACCTACTGTGCCTTGCATAATGGGGCCCTACAGTACTGTAACAATTCTACTCTCACTTGAATAAATAAACTAATAGGTTTTGTTTACAAATTGACACAACAATTATAACAGTCATCACAATGTTTTTTTCTGCTCCCTCCAAACCATTGCCACGCCAAATATTAAAATTATTAGTCAACTGTCTCCCTCTTTGAAAGCTTTGCATACTATGTGACGTGTTACTGATTTGTTCTGATCTCCAAGCATCACTTCCAACTATGCAATATAAAATCGTAAATTTTAATTCAGTAAATTCATCACAAATACAGTAGAAAATATCAGTTATTCAAGCATTTCCGGTTTGTTGTTTCGATATTCATAATACATGTTTCAGGAATAAAATACAAAGAGCCAATACATGACAAAATAACAAATTCAAAAGCAAGAAACCTTCACCAGACTAAGCAAAACTTAGTTTATATTTTAATTCAGCGGCTTAAAGTTACTCAGAATCACCTACTTTTTCCAGACAGCAGAGAAAAGAAGTGTTTTTTGTTGACCAGTGTAATGCTTTGTTGCCTATATATATATATATATATATATATATTATATATATGATGCTATTTCAAGACCTGAAGTTCGGGAGCTCCTAAAAACTGCTCTCGTGAAACAAAATCAATTTTGTAGTCAAAATGAAATAAATTATCATTTATATATATATATATATATATATATATATATATATATATCAATCATTCATATTTATATATATATATTATCATTCATATTTATATATATATATATATAATATCATTTATACTTAGATATTATATATATAATATCATTTATATTTATATATATATATCATTTATATTTATATATATAATATCATTTATATTTATATATATATATATCATTTATATTTATATATATAATATCATTTATATTTATATATATAATATCATTTATATTTATATATATATATATATATATATATAATATCATTTATATTTATATATATATATATATATAATATCATTTATATTTATATATATATATAATATCATTTATATTTATATATATATATATAATATCATTTATATTTATATATATATATATAATATCATTTATATTTATATATATAATATACTTTATATTTATATATATAATATCAATTATATATATATATATAATATCATTTATATACATATATATATATATAATATCATATATATATATAATGCTATTTCAAGACCTGAAGACTAGGAGCTCCTAAAAACTGCTCTCGTGAAAAAAAATCAATTTTGTAGTCAAAATGAAATAAATTATCATTTATATATATATATATATATATATATATATATATATATATATATATATATATATATATATATATGAGGAAAAATAAACAATGTTTCAGACAAAATATAAAAATAAAAATGGAATAAAGGATAAGCAAATCAACAACTAGCAAAAATAAACTCAAAAACACATATTGAACAGTTCTACCAAAATATTTCGATCTTTATAATACGACCTTCTTCAGTAGGTAGCAGAACTTTAATTAAAACAAAAGTTTTCAAATGTATACAAAGAACGCGATAGGAAAAAATAGTCAAGTGTAATAAACAATAGAAATGTTCAAAAAGAAGAAGAAAGTGAGAAAACAAATCAGCAGTTAGCTTTTGAACGCTAGAAGTTGCAAGCGTAGATTAGTAGTAATTTGAAATTACTGACCAAGGAGTTAAACAACAAAGGGGGAGTAGGAGGCGGAGGAGGAGGAGGAGGAGGAGGAAAAAGGATTAAAAGTTATCCGTGGTCGTATTTATTTAGGTTCATTTCAATTAGAATCGATCTAGCATAAGAGGTAGCAATGTCATAAAATCCTTGTCTTTGGATGATTGTGTTGTTATGACGTAGGATTAAACATGATTCTATGAGACGACGTAGTTTAGTGTCGTGTATATGTTGTATTAAAATTGCACTCTCTGTATTGAAATGATGACCACAAGAAATCATGTGGGTACTTCTTCTTCTTTTCTTCTTCTTCTTCTTCTTTTTCTTCTTTTCTTCTTCTTCTTCTTCTTTTCTTCTTCTTTTTGAACATTTCTATTGTTTATTACACTTAACTATTTTTTTTCCTATCGCGTTTTTTGTATAAATTTGAAAACTTTTCTGTTTTAATTAAAGTTCTGCTACCTACTGAAGAAGGTCGTATTATAAACGATCGAAATATTTTGGTAGAACTGTTCAATATGTGTTTTTGAGTTTATTTTTGCTAGTTGTTGATTTGCTTATCCTTTATTCCATTTATATATATATATATATATATATATATATATATATATATATATATATATATATATATATATATAATACGCAGAAAGTGTTTAGCTGAATCACAGTTCTTAAGTGTGGCTAGACACGCGATTGCATCGAGCTGATATTGAAATCCGACTGTTTTGACAACAGTCGGACGTTCTAATTGTAAAGCTGTTCAGACAAGTTTGTTACCGTTAAAAAACTGTAGATACTTATATTAAGAATTATACAATCCCCTCTAATAATATCTTTAATATTAAAAAAAGTATAGAAGTTTCTTGCGTTTATAAATCTACGCTCTTGAATCACATCATATAAATAACCGGTTATTATAAATGAACCAGTTGTCAAATGTTTATCTCGTCTATCACCAACCCCACCCTCACTACTGTTGTCGCTAGATATTTTGTTAATGTCGTCTTCACATTTCTAGGCTTTCATCACAGGGACATATAGGCGTGCACTTGGTCGTGTGTGGGGGGTTGGGTGGGTGGGGTTGGAACGTGAGACTAAATACCCAAGTAAAACGAACGAATGCTGAACCAGACTGAAGACTTAATCCTTTTTCATAAATCCAGACATTTCATTCACCTTTCGACGTTGAGTGTGTTTTTTTGTCTGTATTTGATCATGGACGAAATGCGTGCGTTTACGTTTATTCTAAAATGTGATTAACTTTAGACGATGCAACGCATCCTTAAATTTATGTACGACTAAAACATTGAAGCTGTTATTATCTTGCTTGCTTGTCACCGTGCACCTGGTCATCAATGAGGAAAAGGGAAAAAGAGGGGACTTCAATAAATAACGGTCGAAGGAGTAAGCAGTGAGAATGGCGCGATGAGAATAGAGTGAATTAATATCAGAAGAGTTGCATAAATATCACTATATGTTCTAAAGAATTACAAGTGTTGGTGCTGCTGCTGATGTTGTTGCTGTTGCGTTCACGATGATAATGCCTCAGGATTACATTAAGTCTCATTCCCGTTTGTCGTTATGAATTTTGAAGCACAACTGCAAGGTGTAAGGGATCGTAATATTAATTATATTTAGTTTTAGTTTTATGCAAAAGGGGTAAACATGGGGTGGTATACCTTTGTGGAAATTCATAGACCTCCAATTTTCATGAACTATTAACAATAGTAGATATCAATTAATAAATGTTTCTCAAATTTCAGTTTCTTAGAGTATTTTAAAAGGCTTTGAGGGGCATAATATAGGAACAACCTCCCATTTGAAAATTCAAATATTTCAGATTTGCATTGATTTTTCATAGTCATTCAACGCCAATTAAACAACATTCCCTGAATGTCAATTTTTTCTTGAAACAACTTAAATTTTAGACGTTTTATAGAGTCAAAATATTTTATTGAATTTTGATCCAAATTAGAATAAGGATTATTGAGGTTTAGTATCGTTATATCTTAATGTTCATCTTCATTTATTGAATTTTGATCCAAATTAGAATAAGGATTATTGAGGTTTAGTATCGTTATATCTTAATGTCAAAATCATTTATTGAATTTTGATCCAAATTAGAATAAGGATTATTGAGGTTTAGTATCGTTATATCTTAATGTTCATCTTCATTTATTGAATTTTGATCCAAATTAGAATAAGGATTATTGAGGTTTAATATCGTTATATCTTAATGTTCATCTTCATTTATTGAATTTTGATCCAAATTAGAATAAGGATTATTGAGGTTTAGTATCGTTATATCTTAATGTTCATCTTCATTTATTGAATTTTGATCCAAATTAGAATAAGGATTATTGAGGTTTAGTATCGTTATATCTTAATGTTCATCTTCATTTATTGAATTTTGATCCAAATTAGAATAAGGATTATTGAGGTTTAGTATCGTTATATCTTAATGTTCATCTTCATTTATTGAATTTTGATCCAAATTAGAATAAGGATTATTGAGGTTTAGTATCGTTATATCTTAATGTTCATCTTCATTTATTGAATTTTGATCCAAATTAGAATAAGGATTATTGAGGTTTAGTATCGTTATATCTTAATGTTCATCTTCATTTATTGAATTTTGATCCAAATTAAAATGAGGATTATTCAGGTTTAGTATCGTTATATCTTAATGTTCATCTTCATTTATTGAATTTTGTTCCAAATTAGAATAAGGATTATTGAGGTTTAGTATCGTTATATCTTAATGTTCATCTTCATTTATTGAATTTTGATCCAAATTAGAATAAGGATTATTGAGGTTTAGTATCGTTATATCTTAATGTTCATCTTCATTTATTGAATTTTGATCCAAATTAGAATAAGGATTATTGAGGTTTATTATCGTTATATCTTAATGTTCATCTTCATTTATTGAATTTTGATCCAAATTAGAATAAGGATTATTGAGGTTTAGTATCGTTATATCTTAATGTTCATCTTCATTTATTGAATTTTGATCCAAATTAGAATAAGGATTATTGAGGTTTAGTATCGTTATATCTTAATGTTCATCTTCATTTATTGAATTTTGATCCAAATTAGAATAAGGATTATTGAGGTTTAGTATCGTTATATCTTAATGTTAACTTTCATTTATTGAATTTTGATCCAAATTAGAATAAGGATTATTGAGGTTTAGTATCGTTATATCCTAATGTCAAAATCATTTATTGAATTTTGATCCAAATTAGAATAAGGATTATTGAGGTTTAGTATCGTTATATCTTAATGTTCATCTTAATTTATTGAATTTTGATCCAAATTAGAATAAGGATTATTCAGGTTTAGTATCGTTATATCTTAATGTTCATCTTCATTTATTGAATTTTGATCACAATTAGAATAAGGATTATTGAGGTTTAGTATCGTTATATCTTAATGTTCATCTTAATTTATTGAATTTTGATCCAAATTAGAATAAGGATTATTGAGGTTTAGTATCGTTATATCTTAATGTTCATCTTAATTTATTGACTTTTGATCCAAATTAGAATAAGGATTATTGAGGTTTAGTATCGTTATATCTTAATGTTCATCTTAATTTATTGAATTTTGATCCAAATTAGAATAAGGATTATTGAGGTTTAGTATCGTTATATCTTAATGTTCATCTTCATTTATTGAATTTTGATCCAAATTAGAATAAGGATTATTGAGGTTTAGTATCGTTATATCTTAATGTTCATCTTCATTTATTGAATTTTGATCCAAATTAGAATAAGGATTATTGAGGTTTAGTATCGTTATATCTTAATGTTCATCTTAATTTATTGAATTTTGATCCAAATTATAATAAGGATTATTGAGGTTTAGTATCGTTATATCTTAATGTTCATCTTAATTTATTGAATTTTGATCCAAATTAGAATAAGGATTATTGAGGTTTAGTATTGTTATATCTTAATGTTCATCTTAATTTATTGAATTTTGATCCAAATTAGAATAAGGATTATTGAGGTTTAGTATCGTTATATCTTAATGTCAAAATCATTTATTGAATTTTGATCCAAATTAGAATAAGGATTATTGAGGTTTAGTATCGTTATATCCTAATGTCAAAATCATTTATTGAATTTTGATCCAAATTAGAATAAGGATTATTGAGGTTTAGTATCGTTATATCTTAATGTCTAAATCATTTATTGAATTTTGATCCAAATTAGAATAAGGATTATTGAGGTTTAGTATCGTTATATCTTAATGTCAAAATCATTTATTGAATGTTGATCCAAATTAGAATAAGGATTATTCAGGTTTAGTATCGTTATATCTTAATGTTAATCTTCATTGTCGTAGCTATTCATCAGACTTTCAAGATTAGAGATTCACCGACGGCGAGGACAGCAAATCTCAGCGGTTGAACGAAGTCGTGGACGGTGCGGTTAGGATTACACAAACGAAATACGGTTGCACATGCGCAAAAGTAACGTTCCTTTTCTCGCTCTATGGATTTTTAGTTCGATTCTGAAACGCTTTGCTTGCCAAACGCAGAGGCAGACAACCAGAGGACGAGAGATCTTGATGTTGACTCATCCAGAATGTTGAGCAGAGCACTATTAGCCGAGTAGCTCTTACACTATGACATTTCCACCGCCCATACCACAGTAAAGAATGGTTAGACTTCACGGAGAAGGTTGCTTCTGATATAGATTATACTAAGTCTATGACGTGTATGTTTGGAATTTCTAAATGGAATTATTACGTAATTTGCAAATATTTAATCATATAGATAATACAAACCAAACGTTTAATGAGGATTCCTGCTACTAATCTATTAAACATGGAGATTATATATCCGTCTGAAGCCGAAACTGTATCATTATTTTGATCGCTCTCTTTTTAAATCTAATTATCACCTCCTATATATACCCATTCCAAAGATTTACCAAGCATCACACGTCTTCCAAATTTACATAATTAATTTGTTTTAAAGCTTCTAATAATTTAATAATCGCAAATATACACTTATGTTTTTCCAGATTTCCAGATGTATTTAAAATATTTTCCGCGATCATAATCTTAATAAAAATTATAAATAGAATAAATTAAAAACATTATTTTTTTAATCTATATAATGTATGTAATTAAATTAGATTAGCCACCCTCTGATTATTAAGTCTAACGTTCTATTTCGAACGAACAGAAAGTTCTATTTCAAGACATCCTCAGGTGTTAACATGACGTCAGATTAGAGAGAGAGAGAGAGAGAGAGAGATTGACAGAATCGCGTTATTTGATTAATAACATGTAACCAATACATTCTCTAAGAGTAATCGTACGAGTCGTTCAAAAATTATATATTTACTTTGATTGTTTTATTAAAACGTTTTTTTTTAATCTTACTAGAAATTATGTTTTAAAACACAAGTTTATTGAATCAAATTGTTTAATTAAAACAAATAATAGATTGGAAACATTTCAAATTCATATAAAAGTTGAATACAAAAATGCGTTTAGTTAAAAGTGCTAACAAATAGGCTCGCATAATTATTCCTTAAGTGCGAACTTACATGACTTAAATTCCAGAAAGATAAATGCTTCCATCATGGATATTATTTTTTTAGCGAAAATAAAAATTAAAAATTATATTTGATCAGATTTAATATCTAATTATTTATTTTAATCCATTTTTGTCCAATTCAAGATTTTAGACTGAAGTGTGGGTCATATATAGGTCCGCCAAGTATAAATGTTGTTACGCCGTCTTCTGAAACAATAGAATAACTTCAGTTAACAACTTTCTTCTATTTATCGAAGATAATTTAAAGATTTTGTTTTCTAAACACATTCCCTGCGGTTACTTTTCACTTATCCTTATATAAAAGGTACCATGGAAAACAATGGAAGTGTTTCTGAATTTCTATGTGTACCCCCTAAGGAGCCTATTAGGGCATAACCTCATTTAAACTTCAAATATATCCTATTCTTATGAAACTTAAATCATATGTATAACATTTTCTAGAGGAAGACAATGGAAGTGGTCCCGAATTTCTACATTACATTCTATGTACCGAATATTTACGTGACCCATCGGAACAAATCTCTCATATACTTTCCAATACGTATCCGATCTTAATGAAATTTAAACTATACGTATGACACTAATTCAGAGACTTCCCAAACGTTTCAGCGTCTTATAATTATATTAGGGGCGATACGGCTGTAATAACAAAGAAAGTAACATGGGGTTACGAACATCGTAAAAAAGTACGAAGTAATGATCCTCATTTAACATCGAGTCTTCCTGCTAGATAAAAGTAATTCGGTCGCCCAGTGAGTTAGTATTATCAATTTAAAAGCTACATGTACCATATGAATTAATAAACTCACTATTGAGAGTAGAGGACATTATATCGCTTACGATTTTTTCACTTGTTTACAAATGTACGATACTGGTAACCAAGAGAAATCATTATTTTACGGGCGAGTATTGCATTACGCTAAGTAAAAACCATCATTTTCTCTATCGGAGTGCTCGCCTATAAAGGAGCGTATATATATATATATATATATATGTATATGTGTGCGTGTGTGTATATGTCATCGAAAGTTTTATTTCGCGTCATTTCAAGACTCATCAGTGTGGCGACTGTCCACCACATGATTTGAAACTCATCCCAATGGTCACGGTTGTAAGTGCCCCGGTATTCGGGTTTCTAATTTCGAGATTGGCTAGAAGTAGCGACCGCATCAAACAGATTAGCCCTGAAATACGAAAGAGTTGACTGTGGGTTACATCAGAGGGGATACTTCATTTCGTTTCGATACTAAACGGATAATTCGGTTTCTTTAAGGCATCTTAACGGTTATTGTATTTTTTTTGTTTTTATTTTTTTTGTTTTTAGCTGCGTGGTTTTATTTTTTGATAGTTTCTGCCGGGTCTTACCGCTTGGCATTACTAAAAGGAAATTTCAAGTGTGCACGTATGTGTTTTATCCATGTATATACGTTAGGTTTCAGAGTTTATACACACCCTATAATCGAGTCTTACAAATTAATATACCCATAACATATTCTACGACTATATTTTATTGTTCCGGATTTATTAAAGAGGTTGTATCTGTTAGCATGTGTGGGGTTGTACGTGCGTATCCGTGTAACATACGTGGTTATAAATTAAACCTCTTAATGAATGGTGGATCCACTAGTATAGATTTTGAAACATGTAAATAAGTACGGTTACAATGACCTGCGTAAAACAAACAACGTTCTCAGAGTGTATTCTGGACTGATCTGACATCGGGGTCGGAAGGACAAAACTCAAAGCGATGTGAGGATGAGATCGCCTGCTCACATGACGTCACGTCAGAACAAAGCCAGAAGAAATGATTAGATTTTAAAACTTTTGGTGAATTCTCTACACAGACGGATTTTTCCTTTGGTGTTTATTATTTTTGACAAAAGGAAGATTTTGCCGAAATATTAAATAAATGATTTTTTAATAATCATCCGGACAACACACACCAGCCAACACCACATGTGCCGTTATGTAAGATTTTAAGAAAAAATAAATAGTAAGTCCCATTTTTAATTATTATTTTTATTCCTTTCAGCTTACAACCTACCCGGCACTCTGCATTGTCCTCAAACTTCTTTACATATTACTACATTATATATATATATATATATATATATATATATATATATATATATATATATATATATATATATGAGGGAGAGATAGATAGATAGATAGATAAGTCGAACGCTCTTATGACGTCCGACCACAGTGTTAAAATTATCACTATTTATTCGCTATTCAGGGGTTTCGAATCGCATGGCTGATGAGTCCCAATTATAAAGGACGAAACGTATACATACATAGATAATAAACAAAACAAATATTTATTATATATCTATATATATATATATATATATATATATATATATATATATGGCGGGCATAAAAAATCAAAATTACGTTTAACGTATAACCTATTTCACGGAGTAGACGATTAGTTAAAGTAATCAAACTAGAATTAATAATTGTTACACGATGAGTTAGCTGTATAGTAAACGTGATGTTTTATATAACAAAACCATCTTCATGAGAGTGTTTAAAAACTATTAGATCGACCGTTGCACATGTATGTGCGTGTTACATACTTTTGCCCAAATGAAACTTTTTTTATGAAGAGAACCCCTAATAAACATGTACGCATTAAAAAGAATGTTATCTGCAGTATAAATGTCAGAACATTAATAGATGGCTAGTCGTTATAAAGAAAATTAAAAAAAACTTACGCAAATTCTTCCCACGTAACCGTCGAACTGGTTGTCTCGTCGGTCTCTTTCGTTGCTTATTCAGTTAATGTCTTCTTGATGTTTCTACGCCTCCGCCAGAGCAGGGACACGAAATAGCGTTCATCTTCGGGGGGAAATGAAACTTCTCTTTCAGATCGGCAACCACTCAAAAGAAACGAAAGAATGGTGAACCAAGCTGAACACCTTATCCTATTGATGAAGCCAGACATTCCATTCACCTTCTCCTGCTGAGTCTTGTCTTTTATCTTCCATACTCCATCTTAGATTTCCGAAGCTTTTAATTCCTTACCATCAGTTAATAAAGATCTAATAAACAAACTTTGAGTTAAGTTCAGATAATGGCATTTATTTTACACACACACATATATACATCATATATAAACATCATATATATATATATATATATATATATATAGAATTATAAAAAGAAAAACTATACACACATTAAGGTTGTACACATAATAACTTATTTCGACCCCTTTAATTAGGTCTCCTCAGATGTATAGACAACCACGCCAAAAAAAACAAATAATGAGAGAAATTGATCGTCTTAAAAAGATTAATTCACTTTTGTGATTGGTCTATGTAAAAAGGAGGTAAATGTTAAAATAATCTAGGAGGGGTGACAGAAGTAAGATTAATTTTTTAATATATGCAGAAATATAAAAATATATATAAAAGAATTCTTTTTTGCTATTTAAACAAATAAATCATCTCATTTAAAATTTCGAATGTGAGCTTTATGGGTAAAAATATATGATGAAATATTCGAGCGTTCACGATTAAAAACTACGTTTAATTATTTACGATTAAAAATTAGAAGACGAAAATGTAGGACGAAGATTTCGGTTTAGATTAGAACATATTAAAAATTTAAGTTGTATAGCGTCAAGATTCGAGATGATTTACACTATGGAATTAAAGTTTAGCGACAATTTAAAAACGGTTTATTTACAAAATTGGTAAAGATTCGGGCGTTCACGATTAATTATTTATGATTAGAAATAAAAAGACGAAAATTCAGGACGAAGATTTCGATTTATATAGGAAATTATATGAAAACTTAATTGGTTATAACGTCAATACGGAATTAAAGTTTGGCGACATTTAAGCACGATTAATTTACAAACTAGAGTTTTACTAAATTTAAAAAAAAATTACTAATTTGTTAACATTTACCTTTACAGTTATAACTATTATTGTAACTATACTTTAAAAGAATTGTTATTTTCAAAGAACTTTAAAACGTGCTGTTGATTTTAAACCTGTGCCTGTGTCTACATTTAGCCATCAGTTCGTCTCGTCTATTTAAAATGTTCTTGTCTTCATATTTTAGTATTCTAATTTTTTCCTCAAGGCACAAATTGCATCTATGTCTAAATCCTTTAGGAGTGTTCGAATGACATAGTATGGACCACGAAATAGTTGGTGTTAAGTTGTTATTTTTTAAAAACCACCAGTGTTTGGCTAATTCCGTCTTATTAGTGACGTTCGGGTTTAAAAATGAGTGTTTGTGTACGTAGAATCGTTGTTTCCAACTCCCGGCGGATATTCCTATGTATACTTTCTTATTGTTAGTATTTTCTTTAGGATAAATCGTAGCCTTATATACAACGCTTTCGACGTTACAGTTACCTTTAAGGGGGCAGTTATTTTTAATTTGACAATTACATTTTTTTCCCCCTTTTTAGTTTTCTTACTCGGTGTGCTCAATATTTTTTTATGTGTATTAATAATATATATGGTCAGGTTCATATAACCATGTTTAGATTTTATTATTTTTATTTTTATTTTTTCACATTTCCAACAAAACATAACATTTCTCTGAGATATGTTTTTTACTCTCCGTTTCATCTGTCTTGTGCCAAACAAAATTTGTATGTCAATATCGTCTCTGCAAGATTACAAAATCATCAGAAAAATTCACAAAGAGTGATTTGCTCTGTTGTCACTTATTGACAATTATCGAGCTGAATATTTTAAGGAGACTGCAAAGTAAAAGGGCACTGATAGTATATGCTAATACATATACTGTCATTAATAATTATATAGGTGTGTGTGTATATGTGAAAACATTATTAAATAACACGGAGTGTTTTTGCTTGATAAGACTTTCATTTTCAATTTTCCGAGTGGTGCAATTAGTGTTTCGGTCAAATTGATGTATGTAAGTTCCATATGTTCGTTGTTTAATTTTCTTTCTTTTTTTGCGAGTACTTTCGATTTGATTCATCAAATCATCTTCAGGCGGTGTTAATTTTGGTGTCTTAAAAATATGTCTTTACTGTTGAGTTTTTTTTATTATTATAATGGCCAGTAATCTACAAGTTACAAGGCGCATCTATAATATTGATTGCAATGATTAAAAAATCTATTAAACCGCGCAAAGCTAATCTCTTCAACCAAAAAATATTCTTTAACGAATTAAAAAAAAACAGTAAGCAAGTCCTAATTAATAATCACTTTCCCAATTATATTGTAGACTAACAAATAAAATTAATGATTAAAATTTAGACAATACTACTAATAATAATCAGCTAAATAATTCCCACTACATAAATCTATTCTACTGTAACCAAATGCATCCGAACTTTAAATTGCATGAAGAAGTTCTGAAAGATATAATACATCGCTACATAAGCCCCATCAACTCTGCTAATAAAATAAGATTCATGATTTATTACAAAAAAAATGAAAAAAAGCTAACCATGTGGTTTAAAATAACACTTCTCAGACCCAACATACATACGGAAGAACCAATTTAATATATCAGTTTCACTGCCCCATAGGAGAATGTATCTTCGACAATAACAATAAAACTAATTCTTAGATAGATTTCACAACTACAGCACTTTTCCGAAGATTAACCTTACATCTCTCTGACACTAGCTCCATTTGCCAACACCTAAAAAACATGACTGCCCCTTTACAATATAGACACATACTAGTTAACAATACTAAAATAATACACCACGATACTAATACCAAAAGATAAAAAATTATTGTAGCCCTCTACATAAAAACTAAACATTCCACAATCAATAATGTGAATTACGAAACTAGTCATAATATGTTTAAGTGTCTAGCATATAAATAAACGTTACCAAATTCTTAGCCATTAAGCAATTATACGTTGGAATCTTGAACGCGCTCAGAACGTAATCAAATTCTTAATGGTGAAGCAATCAAACTTTTGAATCCTGCACGCTCTTAGAACCTAATCACGCTCCCAGGTAACATCTCAATATTATAGACGCTCATTTAAAGTTGTAAATTACTGGCCGTTATGAAAAATTCAAAAGAAATCAGCAGTAAAGACATATTTTCTTAAGAAACCAACATTAACACGGTTCTAAGAAGATTTGACGAATCAAATCGAAAGTACTCGCAAAAAAAGAAAGAAAATGGAACAAGAAATACATGGAACTTACATACAGAAATTTGACCGATACAGTAAATGGACCATTCGGAAAATTGAAAAAATAAAAAAAGGCTTATCAAGCAAAAACACTCTGTGTTATTTAATGTTTGCCTAAATGAAAATATAGTGTTTAAATAGACACACACATATATATATATATATATATATATATATATATATATATATATATATATATATATATATATATATGTGTGTGTGTACGGGGATTATCTTAACGCTTAACTGCAATTTCACCGGACAACTGATCGTTTTTATGGATTCAAATACTAGTCTATTGAGATGATTTTGACAAGAAACCCTTCATCACGCAATATATATATATATATATATATATATATATATATATATATATATATATATATATAAATATATATCGCAGTATACTCCAGCCAAGAAATAGAAAACTGATACAACAAATAACTTTCATTAAAAACATCACAATGTAATTTTCTACCGATTTGTATACTTAAACGTATACGAATCTGTAGAAAATTAACTTTTGATGTTTTTAATTGTTGTAAGTCTGCTTTCAAGTTTGTTTTCTTTGTCTATTTGAAAATTAGATTTCTCTCGTAATTTCACACGAAAAGCAACAAAAATGTAGCCTGTTCACAACTGTTAGATTGTACCTGAAGATAGTATTATAATAATTAAAAAGCTGACTTACAATAACTCTAAGTTTAAAAAGTAGCAAGCAACGCCAGAAGTTAGTTAGTTGTAAGGTGAGTCATTTTTTATTATTACTTTTAGCCCTCCCTACCCGAAAAATTGTCGACAAGCGATGCGATGCGATGCGATTTTTTTGTGTTGTGTGAAGTTTTAATAAGTTTCCACTTTTTAAAATTATAAGTATCGGTAAAACTTTCAATCTAAATACGCTTTGTGAAAGTTATTAATTGTAATTTTTTATTTTCGATTTCTCGGTTGTTAATTATACTGCAAGATTGGCATATATATACACTTATATATATACACACACACACTTATACATATAAACACACTTATACATATATACACACTTATATATATATACACACTTATACATAAGTATATATATAAGTGTATACATGTATATGTATACACTTATATATATATACTTATATATATGTATACACTTATATACATACTTATATACGTATATAATCGGGGTAGGGTCGAATTTTTTTTTCTTTATTTTCAACTAAAAATATTCTTGGTCATAAACACAGAAAATCAATGTCTATCCACCACAGAAATATGACTGGGGCTCCATTGGCTTACGCGTGAGCCTTCATTTCTGATGCGGCAGCCTAGCAAAAATATGCGACCGGAGGGAGCATATATTTGCTAGTATATATAATATATATATACATATACATATATAATATATATATAACATATATATAACATATATACATATACATATAATATATATACATATATATAAAATATATATAACATATATACATATACATAAAATATATATACATATATATAATATATATGTATATAATATATATATATATAATATATATATATACATATATATATATATGTATATAATACACATCTTATTATATTTTTTTATATATCTTCTAATTTGAATAAAAAGCCATTACATTATTTGGATTCTAAAAAATGCCTCAAATTGATATCTCAAAAAGAAATTGAAATTAGTGTTTTATGATTATGCCTCAAATTTAATGAAAATCTGAACTATTTTAATTTTCAAATTAATAGTTTCGCTTATATTATGTCGTCTTAAACCCTTTTAAACGCTCGAAAGAAACTAACATGTTGGTACTGTTTATTAATTCATGTCTGATACATCCGATTTTTGTGAAATTTTAATAATAGGTATCTGAATTTTCATGAAAGGCTTCCAGCCACATCTTTCTCCCTTGTGCCTGAAACTTAATTAAACTAAATATAACCCACATTATAAACCCTTACGTCTAGTTGTGTTCCAGAATAAATTATTTTAGGAGTGACTGATCTGTATACAAATGTATAAACATATAGGCATAGCTTGACATTTAACTGTATATCAATAGAAATATCAATAACATAAAAATTCAATCTCTCTTAGTTAGAATTATTTCGACTCACATAAATAGAGCTTTATAACAATGAGAATTAATTAAAATAATTAAAATTAAGATAAGCCCAGGTTATTTTTTATTTTTATTTATATACATATATATTTATATATATTAATATATATATTATAAAAATTGAAAATATAAGCCTATACCAATGCAGGATTAATTTAAGAAAAATAATAATAAATTAATATTCCATTGATAAAGGTTTATATTGTCAATTTTAATAATTCTGACACACCAATGTTTTTAAATTAACTACTTATTATATATGTATATGTATCATCTATACATCTTCATTCACTCTCTATCTTATATGTTCTTTTCTGCTTATTTCCTTATAGTCATTTTCCTTGACGCCCCATCCTGCTACCCCACCTACATTTCTTTATCAATTTACCCATTAGGGAAATATTTACGCTAATTTTCAAGAATGAGTTTCCGGATAGAAAAAAATCTAAAAACAACAACCCACGCATACGCAGATAAAATCTCGCGTGCAATTCTGTATATAATTTAAAATAATTAGCTATGAATCATTGAAAGCTCTTCAATTTATAATTAACACAATATAATTGTTAATATTAAGATAAAATAAATACTATTTTCTAATCAATCAACATCTGTAAAGGCATGTACGCGTCTCTATAAAGTTTATAATATATATATATATATATATATGTATATGTATATATATGTATATATATATATATATATATAGAGAGAGAGAGAGAGAGAGAATAATAGATTAGAGAAGATTATATATATAGAGAGAGGGAGGATTCATCATAACGAAAAAAATATTTATTCTATTATTTATTTGTTTTGTAAAGTTATTGTTCCCTACGCGTGTTTCGCTATCTAGTGTAGTATCTGTTCCGATGAATACTACACCTTATAGACCGGTATCATCATGGCCTTCGGGTCTTGATTTCGCCGGTCTGTGGGTTTGTCCTATGCAGTTTTAGAAGGTCCATCCTCCCAGGATTGCCTTCTCAGCTTTTGAGAAAGGGTTAGTTTATTTCTAATCGCCTGAGGCGCTCCTACCGGGGTATGCCGACGCCGCTGCCCAGGCATTTTCTATAGGTCAGAGTGCTCGCCCTTCTCGGGCACTGGCTGTTCAAATCCCACTTTCCCGACCTAGTGTCACATCTTACACCTGTGGGAGGAAGATAAATTTAAAGTTCAAAAGACAGCTAAAACAACTTCTTCTTTCGTGTGAATCAGATGATTTTGGTGTTTGCATTAGTTGCCCCGATGTTTTTCTAGTTAGAAATCTTTTTGGGAAGACATCGGGTACTTAGAGGAAGGACCACGAGAAGGTTGCCAATATCCCTAAGTGAAAGTGATACTGTAGAACCGATTGGATTCGAACTTGGAACACACAGGTCTTCAGTCCGTGTCGGTATCCACTTAACCACCGTCACCTTCCAGCACAAACAACTGAAGTGATGTGTATCCACTACAGTGAATCTGATTAAAACAAATAAAAATAAGTATCTTTTTGTAAAAAAGCCATGACATGTTTACGTCATAATTAAAATATAGTAAAAAAAAAAGGTAAACATTTGAATTAATGCACACGGTTTTCAAAAAGCTATTAGCATTTTAAAATTCTAATAACATCAAAACTGTATTTCTGATAACAACCAGAAGTTTTACACAATGAACTATATATATATATATATATATATATATATATATATAATGTATCCACATAAAATGTTAAAGAAATATGATTTTTTATGTATTAATTTTCAGTTTTTGCTTCAACAGTGCTCGATACGCGAGTAGAGCGAGCTAGTAAGCATTTTAGCCTGACGATTCCCTTCAGGGATGGAAGGCAGAAGCCTCTATGTAGCTAAATTGTCATATATATATATATATATATATATATATATATATATATATATATAAATTCATCATTCAACCGAATGTCACACTCGTCACACATTTTTGAAAACGGCTCACAAATAATTGCATCATATTTTCCAAACTTTCTTCTTCGATGAATTACTTTTATTGATTTTTAAGAAACAGAACAAGAAAAGCCAGGACGTTCTAAGTCCGGTAGACATGCAAGCGATCGTAACGGCCAGGAAAAGCTCAAATAAGATGGCGTAGCACAAGATGGCGTAATGAATAGCATGTAATAAAATATAATTTCATTTTTATTTCTTTTTGGTGTATAAGTTTTATCATATATTTAAAAAAGATGAATGTCTTTTGAAGACCTTGCATTATTTTAATCAAACAAATTATGCACAATATTCTTAACACTAATTTTATTCCATGATAAATGCCAGTATACTGAAATCATATGCCCTTAATAGGGGTAAGATGAAAATTCATATACACTAAATGTACAAAAGCAAAGAAAGTCCCAAATTTTTACACTTTTATCGTCATTAAGGGTATGCGAGCACAACAGGGCTATGTATTTTACTGTTAGGAATTTTTCTTCAGCGCACCTCACACACTTCATCCACTCATGCATAGAGATTTATACTGTAGTAATGTGAAAATGAAATGGCTTGGTTGATATGTAGTCATACCCTTACTGCTAATAAAAGTGTAAAAATTTGGGAATTTCCTTTTGTACATTTAGTGTATATGAATTTTCATCTTAACCCTATTGAAGGCATATGATTTCAGTATACTGGCATTTATCATGGAATGTCACTACTTTTGTAAAGGCTATGCCTCAAGACAATGGTAATTTTAAAGTTTTTTTTTAATTTTCTGGAAAACTAAGGTATATGGTAAACTGAAATTAAAATGCCATCAACTAGACCCTAGAACCTCTATCTCTGCCAAACATCAGCTGAATCCATCAAATAGTTGATGAGATACAGGGTGGCACACACGTACACACGGATAACACAAAATCACTCCTGACTTTTCTGGATCTCTGGGTTGCCTTGACTAACGATGCTGAAATTCTACACACTTATAGAACCTATCAAATAAAAATGTTTTAACTAATTTGGTTTATTGGTTTTTGAGTTATGACTGATCAAAGAAATGAGATTTCTAGCATAGGTCGTTTTTGAAGTCTATTAAGGGATAGAGCGCTATCGCTCTTCCCTTGATTCTATTTTTTTTCAATGGAAATCGCTCCAGACAAGGCATGAAGCCACATGATTTAAGAAGCTAAAAAATTACTACTTCAATATTGAAAAACTTGCCAACGATAAATGTTAGATGGATAGATTCCGACCCAAAAAACAGCAAGTTTTCCCCTTTGTACGAAATATCACTCATGAAATATGAGATATAAAGGGCAAAATAAGGGTAGCGAGAGTTACGAGGCTGCCGAAAGTAAACCCACGGTCCACTTTCTACCCTCTTTCCACCCGGGCAACACCGTGTATCTCTGGTGGTTAATATTAAAATTAGTTAATCGATTAACTCACTTAAATCGTGTTCTACTTGAGAAAACTTACTAAGGTACACATAGGATCAAATCACGTCCGCTGACCATTTACCGAGTTCTATTTACCTTAGAAAAGAGAATGATTAAAGTTAATGTGGCTTGTATCCAAGATTGTTAATGGCTTTCGTGGTATTTTGCTTTCGGCCATACAGGAACAAAGCCAACACTAAACATGGAGTCCGGAGAGTAATTCCGGACTCTAAGATAAATGACCAAATGAGTCCATTTGCTATTTAACAACAACGATACAAGCTAAGTTAGCATATTGTTGTTGTTGTAACACACCAAAAGGGACATTGTAGTTCGTTCCTTTTTAGCACAGTCGTGGGAGGTGGCAGTGATGAAGTGGATACCAGCGTGGACTAATGATTCTGCGTGTTGTGTTCGAATGTGACATTGTGTTCAGAATTCTTCCATACACACCATATAGCCCATGATAGCCTTCGTTGACTGCAAGCAGGTGACTCGTTAGTACGTTGTAAGTAGTGGCTCATTAGATAGTGACGTCTGCTTTTCTCTTTTACCCGTTGTTGTTAAGTCGTCGTCATAAACACAATAAATAAATAAGTATAAACAAAAGCGGCCCCTTGCCTTTGCTTTTGGCCAGGAGCAAAGTGTAGTATCTGTTCCGATGGATACTACACTCCATAAACTGATATTGTCTTGGCCTTTGGGGCTTGATTTACGCCTGTCTACGGGTCTGTCCTGTGCAGTTCTAGGAGGTCCACCCTTCCAGGCTGTGCCTCCCCTCTTTGGGGAGGAGTAAGTTTATTGCTTACTGCTTGAGGCGCCCCTACCGGGGAATGCCGACGGGGCTGCCCAAGCAATTTTTAATGGCCAGAGTGCTCACCTTCTCGGGCGCTGGCTTTTCAAATCCAACTTTCCTACCTTGTGTCACATACTCCTATTGTGGGTAGGAGTTGAATAACTCCTTTGCTTCTGTAATTAGGTAACATTCATTTCGAAATGGATCAAATGTTTATTTATTTTTGTCACAGCGAAACCAGATATTTCTTAATTATCATTTTTTGCATTTCATCTTTAGCGATCGGACGATCTCAAGTTTTAAAATGGGTCTCGAATGTGTTAACGTGCGAACAAATGAACGTTCATGCGTAATAGTATTCAAATACGAACAAGCCGCACGTGCGTGGCCCCCCTCTGTATGTGACTCGATGTGGCGAGTGTAAAATGCAATAAATTTGGGAAATTTAGGGCATTTTTGCCCCCCCCCCTTGACCTACTGAGGGCGCGAACCAGAATTTTTCTGAGGTGAAGGATGCTCATTTTATATCCAGAACAATTGTCTCTACATTTTGGCCAAGTTTCAGAAAAATTGAATGCATAGATCAAATGTTATAGGAGAAAAGGGTCTTTTTTTGCTATTTTGGGGGCTTTTGACCCCCTGGGGGGCTAACCATATTTTTTTTTCAAAAATCGGAGAATGTCACTTTCTAACCTGACCAAAGTTACAACTTCATGCAAATTTTAAGAGAAATTCAATGGATGGTTGCGGAGAAAAATCCGGACGGACGAACGAACATGCCTCAAAACATAAGTCCCCCAATTTTATAAATCGGGGGACCAACAAAGGCGTTGAGAATCCGTAAAACACTACAAGCTAACTGATAACCGAATTGTTTAGTATATTTATTTCTTCATCATCATGACCCGAGTCATCCATCAATTAACGGGGAATGAAATAAGCAAATAAAAGGCTAATGCTTTAAAATAACGAATACAAATTTCGCGTTAAAGATTAAAAACCTAATAAATATTGACGGTTAATAGTTTTGCTTTACGGCACATCAAACCTTGTGATGTCATTTAATATCTAATCCAGTGTTTTAATTAAATATGAAATGCTTCAAATTCTTTACTTTCGACAGCCTCGTAGTTTTCGCTTACCTTTTGTTTGTATTTTAATCTTCATATTCCCTGAGCAATGTTTCTGACAAAGGAGGAAGAATGGCTGTTTTTGGGTCGGAATCTATCCATCTAACAATTATTGTTGGCTAGTTTTTGACCTTGAAGTAGTATTTTTTTTTTTTGCTCCTTACATTAACTGGCTTCGTGCCTTGTCTGGAGCTATTTCTGTTTAAAAAATACTCGAATATAAATGTATGTTTTGTTTATGGAAGGTTTGTCGGTTCATTTTTATTGTAAGCGTATATTTTGTTAATAAATAGTCTGTAAGAGAGTATTTATTTACTCCTCTCCGGAAGTTAGGGACAAGGCCTGTTTTATCTTACTCCCACAAGTAAGATGTGACCCAAGGTTGGGTCGGGAAAGTGTGGTTTGAAGAGCCAGCGCCCGAGAGGTGAGCACTCTAGCAATTAAAAATTGCCTGGGCAGCTCCGTCGGCATTCCTCGGTAGGGACGCCTCAGGCAGTAAGCAATAAACTTACTCCTCCCAAAGAGGGGAGGCGAAGCCTGGAAGGGTTGACCTCCTAGAATTGCATAGGACAGACCCATAAACCGGCGTAAATCAAGCCCCGAAGACCAAGACGATACCAGTTTATAGGGTGTAGTATCCATCGGAACAGATACTACACTTTGATCTTAGCCAAAAGGCCAAGTAGATTCTATTTGGATCATAGATAGATTCTTGACAGGTACTACCACTCGGGGGTTAAAGAGGACTTGGGAATAATGATGACTAATGAGTGACTCGACACTTCATAAATTGAGGCATCACCATTGAATGTCGTTTGGTGACTTACACAAGACGGTTGGTTGTAGAGAGAGTTTAGGTAATTGTTTGAAAATAGGATAAGTAGAGAATAACGAGTAAATGCTGAGAAAGGTTAGGGTTTAGAGATAGTGAAGCGGAATGTTGTGGGAATTAACACATTGCTCAAGGGTGCCCGAAACGATTTCGTGGCTTACACAGGACAGATTATGTTGAACCCATAGATGGGACCCTGACAGGTGCTACAATTCCGGTCAGAGTAAACCTCGGAATAATGATTACTAAGAAGCGACTCTAATACCCGAGTATTGGGGCCTCAACATTGGATGTAAGTTAATGTCATACTTCGGTTTAACGATAACACGAAACAAGAACGTAAGTCAATTGTGAAGCTGCATACCTATACCTTACTACGTAAGGATTGGCCAATGTCTTATATAGGCTTTGCTTCCCCATATTGTATAAAGTATTCCCGCAGTTATGTCATGAAAAAGTTGATGACTCAAAAACTATTTATCTGATTAGGCTGACATTTTTTATAGTGATTACTGTCATCAAAAACCATCAAATACATATATGAAATTTAGAAAAATCAGAAGTTAGATCATTACCGACATTTTGGGGTGGAGGAGTCTATTGAGGAGGCGGTTTAAAGATATTGTCTGCTTCTTTTCCATTGAACAGACTATTGATATCAATTTTCCCTTAACGTGTTGCTTCTGGCTTTTGGCATAAACGAGGAGATCTAAAGCCCCTATCTAGCAGGATCTTATATTATTATCTGCTTTATCACTAACGTTTAAATTACTACTGAAATCTAACTTCAAATCCTTTCTATGTTAGATGATTGAACTAATCGATCCGTGTTTGTATATCAAGTGACAGGTGAACCTGAAGGTCAGACTTTGCCAAACATACTTCTGTGAGAAAAAGGATGTAAAGAAGAGAAGATTGCAAAGTCAATTGTGTACTTTGTCAAGGCAAGAGAGAGAGAGAGACAAACAGCTGTTTCTGTTTTGGTGAGAATCTGCCAAGCGATGTTGACGATAGGCTGTACACAAACTCAACTGAAAACATAACCTCTTTGGACGAAGTAATAAGAAAATAAATACGGTTTAAAGGACAAGCAGTAAGAAAACAAACTTTTAGCAGTTATTGGTAATCCACTCTAAAAAAAAGTGCTTTTAGAGATTAAAGGTTAAAATGGAGAACCTCTAAATCCGTTTCCTCGTAGATTATCTCTTTCGGTAAATGAGATTGGCAATGGGAGGAATTGGTTTTCGTCCGATTCTGGTGAATTAATGCATTTACAGATTTCTAAAGATAAAACACACGGAACCAAATGTGGTTTCCTCCAAACGTTTCAGCTTGATGTTTGTTAGCATTCTGAAAATATATGACTTGCAAAGGTCTGATCCGTGGAGTGCGATTCTCTTTTAGTATAGTCAGCGTGCAACACACCGACTCAAAGGTTAACACCGTTAAAAGGAAAATAGGAAACATTTATATGCTATGGACTCGAAAACCTTTCAGAGCACGAATACATGTAAATACGAGCTAAATATACAGATGTACACAAATATGCATGTTATTTTCTCGCTGTTATGTTTAGTATATGTATATATATATATAGTAAGCAATGAAAATATATATGGTAATCAAGCTACACAGAGGCTTCCGTGTTTCATCTCCGGGGGGAATCGTCAGGCTAAATGCCCCGGGGATGAAACACGGGAGCCTCTGTGTAGCTTGATTGCCATATATATTTTCATTGCTTACTACCTAGCTCTACTTACGTATCGAGCACTGTTGAAGTAAATACTGAAAACTGACACATAAAAAATTATATCTCCTTATAATATTTTATGTGGATACATGAAGTACTAATATATATATATATATATATATATATATATATATTTAGTAAGTTATGAAAATATAGTTATGCCAACTAAGCCAAAAAGTGGTTCCCGCGTTTCATCCCCTGGGGGAGATCTTCAGGCTTAAATTTGAGGCTGACGATTTCCTACGGGGATGAAACGCGGGAGCCTCTGTGTAGCTTAGTTGTCATAAATATATTTTCATAAATTACTACCTAGCTCTACTCACGTATCGAGCAGTGTTGAAGTAAATACTGAAAACTGATACATAAAAAATGATATCTCCTTATAACATTTTATGTGGATACATGAAATAGTAATATATATATATATATATATATATATATATATATATATATATATATATATATATGTGTGTGTATTTAGGCAGCATTTTTTCATTAAGGCATGTTTTATTAAAGACGACAGAAATCTTCTGTTTAGTGATTCCTTTTTTTATTTTTTCCATTCGTCGAATGATCTTTTTGACGTATAGATGGAATGAATTGATGAAGGATCCATGTGTTTGACTAACGTTTTCGATTCTCTCCGGAATCATCTTCAGGTCTTTTATGGCAAAAATGAATAAAAAGCGAGTGAAAGAATGGAATTTCTTAAAGGTTTCTTATGGGTTCGGTTCTCGGCCCGACTTTTAGTGAATTTTACATGTCCAACCTTGAAAACCTAACATTCAACACAATTGAAAAACCTCCTATTTACGTTAGATATGTTGACGATATACTAATTCTAGCCAATAACACTAAACAAATTAATAAACTTCAAGACCTATTTCAAAAAAACTCTGTCCTTAAATTCACTATAGAATTAAACACTAATAATAAAATCCCATTCCTAGATGTACTAATTGACACTTCTAACAATACCTTTAACACCTCTACCTATAAAAAACCAACCAGCAAAAACTCCAGCCTATTAAATTTTAAGAGTGAATGCCCCCACCGTTATAAAATAGCTATCATAAAAAATTTACTAAACCGAGCAAAATTGATTTCCTCCTCTAAAAAAACATTATTCATCGAACTAAAAAATATAAAACAAGTATTAATTAACAATGAATTTCCCAACTACCTCGTCGACGAACTAATTAAATCAATGATAAAAAACCTTACAAACACTAATATAAATAATAATAATACACAACATAACTCCAATTACATCAACATATATTACCGCAACCAAATGCAGCCAAACTTCAAACTAGAAGAAAAAGTTATAAAGAATATTACACATCGATATATATCTCCAACAGATAAAGAAAACAAAATCAAATTAATTATTTATTATAAAAGATTCACAACGCAAAACCTTGTAGTAAAAAACAACCCCTCTCCGACCCCAAAAACACTAGAAAGAACCAATGTAGTTTATAAATTTAAATGCCCTTTAGGAGGATGTACCTCCCAAAATAATAATTGCTACATTGGTTTTACAACAACAACTCTATCCCGCCGCCTCACTATGCACCTCGCAAACACTAGTTCAATATACAAACACCTACAAACGCACAACTGCCCTACATCTGAGTTGAGACAGATATTAGTAATGAACACAAAAATAATACATTCCGAAACTAATTTAAAAAAATTAAAAATACTTGAAGCCGTATACATAAAAACGCAGCAACCTAAAATCAATAACATTTCATACGAGACAAGTAAAACTATTTTAAAATGCTTAGTCTAGTTTAGTGATATCAACCGGTGTCGCCTAATTCAATTAAAAAATAGGGACATCTTATTAAAATTACTTACTGCCTATCTCCCCCATTTTCCTTCTCCATAATTATTAGACGAGACAAAATTAAATCAGCCATTATTTTAAATTAAAAATAATAAGAATAATAAATAAAATTAATAAATAAACGAAGAACTGTTTCAATTGTCACATTTTAAAATGTAGACGTCCGTATTTTACGCTAACGGTTTGCCGGCGTATTTTTTAAGAAATTCTATTCTTTCACTCGCTTTTTATTCATTTTTGCCATAAAAGACCTGAAGATGATTCCGGAGAGAATCGAAAACGTTAGTCAAACACATGGATCCTTCATCAATTCATTCCATCTACACGTCAAAAAGATCATTCGACGAATGGAAAAAATAAAAAAAGGAATCACTAAACAGAAGATTTCTGTCGTCTTTAATAAAACATGCCTTAATATATATATATATATATATATATATATATATATTCCTGACGGCTTGTTGTCAGAAACGCACGTCCATGTGTAACTTTTGTGGACACAAAAAATTAATTTGTAAATGAATTACACAAATCTGTATACAATAAATTGGTGCATTAATGCATACTAATAGCAGTCGTGGTAATAGTAATAATGATTATTAAACCACAAATAAATAAATCAATCAATGAAACATATAAAGAAAAGTCGAGTTCAGTGACTATGACGTTAGATATATCACAAGTAAGATCTATTATAGAACTGTATTGAAGTTTGAATTCCCCATCTTTTTTTAATTCCATTCATCTTGAATAGAAAAATGTTTTATGGATTTCAATTATTTTAATCATCCATGCGAAAAAAGAAACGATTTCTGGACTTTAGTGTGGTTTTGTGTTTGGGACCATTGAGTAATTCCATTGAATGTAACGAATTGATAACGAAATTTTGTGCTGAAGAAAAGATGTTTATGATTGTCACTTTCTACCCTGCGGGTGAAATGATGATATATTTCTGAAATATATGTACACAAAGATAAATATCGTTCATCTCGAATTTTTCGAAGCATGATTCCAAAATAGTAATTATGTCATAAATTTCTGTATTTAACTGTGTTATATATATATATATATATATATATATATATATATATATATATATATAATGTAAAAAGGAAATCCCAAAACTGTGTGATTTATGTATTCAGCAACGTTTTGTCTTTATTGAAAGACTTCCTCAGGATGAAGAAAGCAATGTAGAAAAGTCATACAGAATATCAATTTTGATTTGTCAGAAAGTGTCCAGACTTCGGCACGGTTGACAAGCAGAGAATGAAAAACATGATTTTGGTAGTAGCTTTATCAGCAGTGGCCTGTCTCCTTCAAATGATGTCAGATGAATGGGATTGATGGCTTCAACTTGTTAGTTTATGGCTATTTTAGCTAGGAAGTTTGTCGGGGTCAAAATATGTCACGAAATAATCGAGATATATATATATAATTTTCATTTTTCAACTAATTTGCGATACATATAATGTACCTATACAAATATATATATAGTAACACGAATGTGTATTGTCTACACGTAGCAAAAGGAAATATAAGTTCATACCTTTCCCAGCGGCAAATAACAGATTTTATTTCATTAATTTATTTATTTATTTATTTAACATAGTTCACCCCAAACAAGGCAGGCCGCCACTGTAAACGTAAGGGGCTACTGAGAAAAAAGGGAGAAGGTTTAGGGGTTCAACCTAAATTGGGAGCTGCGCAGCGAGATGTCTGTTTAAATTACCTTTAAATTTCTGCATGTCAGCACCGTCGGAGAAACAGGGGCAGGGAGGGAGTTCCAGAGGCCAGCAGCACGAGGAAAAAAACTATTGGAGTAGAAAGCTCTCCAGCATCATGGGACCTCCACAGTGAATGGATGGGATTTAGCTGATTGTCGAGTTGGTCTAGTGAATTTACGTCGAGGGGGCACCAGAGTAGCCAGTTCATCGGAGCATAAGCCATTGAAGTATTTGTAAAACAAGCACAAGGATGCTACATTGCGGCGATGTGACAGGGACAGGGACTGGAGCTTGGTTGACAGTGAGGGACCTATTAGTTTGCTTTCGCTGTTCAAGGCATAACCAACCCATATAGTGCAAAAATAATACCTATTATGTAGGATTCATATCATAAAATTAGTTAGACATACGTTTCTTTTTATCCCTAGTTGAGAGGTTTCAACTGTATCGGTTGTTAAATGACCACGATTGATCCGATAGGATTGCAACCCTGCATAGACGATTCCATTGTGCGAGATCGTATCCATTTAGCCATAATCACGCTGACCCTGTCTTATGTCATCTTCATAAAAAATAAGTTTATAGCGTTGTTATGTATTCGTTCATGAGCATTTAGAGATATATATATCTGGTCGTCATGCATAGATATTTGAAATTAATTTCTCGTTGCTTGAAGATGTTTTTAGAATAGGACGACGACTCCGATTCAAACTTATATATTAATTTATTTTATCCTCAATTGTCTATAACTACAATGGAACAAAGAAACAAACAGTAGATTATCCGGATGGAGGCTAATTACGTAGACAGCTGGAGTATTGTTGCGTTGATGACACGTAACACTAATACTTTTTCTTTCTTTGTTCTGTTGTCGAATCCTGTTTAATAACAGCGATTGTAAAAGTTATTAATAAAGACAGAACACGATCATCTGGAGTTTAAACATGTTTATCGATCATTTAAGATTCACCAATGTTTTATTTAAATTTTCAAGTATATAGTATACGTACATAGTACCCGTTACCTATGGAGGAGGGCAACTGTCATCAAACCCAATCGCTCTATCTCTCTCTCTCTCTCTCTAACTCTCTCTATCTCTAACTCTCTCTCTCTCTCTCTAACTCTCTCTAACTCTCTCTCTCTCTCTCTCACTCTCTCACTCTCTCTCTCTCTCTCTCACTCTCTCTCTCTCTCTCTCTCTCTCTCTAACTCTCTCTCTAACTCTAAAAAAAATATCTCATCTTTTTCGTTACATGTTTCTGGTGACTTCCTGTCCACGACGCAATATTCTGACACGTAGATCTCATTTTAACCTTTTAACTTCTAAATGCAAATTTCCACTATCTGCTTATTCTAACCTTATATGGAAAATACCGTTTTTACCTTATTTTTGCACACTGGACTTTTTCTTGGGTACAGAGGTTCCGAGTCTAATTACTACCTGACTTAAACTATTTAAAACAATACAATTCTCTTAAACCTTTATTTAACTTGACCAATCGTAGTATTTTGTATTTTTTGTGACTTTTATTTATGTAACAGTATGAAATCTTAATTACTTTCACGCGTTGATGATAAAATATTTTAACTGTAAATATTTAGCTTCTCACTATAGAAATAGATTCGACTTGTTTGTTTTCATACGTGCTTAACCCGACGACCAGCGTCGATGAAGTTCGAAGGAGGGGGGGGGGGCGGAGAAAAGATAGCATTGTTTTGGAATCTTGAAAAATCGAATAGTTTTCCGTGACCATATCCTCTGAGCGAATCGTTATGCACAGTTGAAACTAAGCGGTCAATGGTGATGTTAGGCGACAGATAACATTATCCCGAGGCGGCGAAATACGGACATCAGATGGCGGCTTCCCGAAACGCGGTGTTAACAAATCAGTCTATGGGTTCGCGCGAAAATAGATAACGACTTTTATGAATGAGAGGTGGATTTTGCTTTCACGCCCAAAACATTTAAAGATCTCTCTTTCTCGATCTGCTGGCCACGCTACGGTGAGCCGCTTTCTTATCTTTTTCGATGTTTGTTTATACATAAAACAAGGGTTTGATTCTTAAATATATCGTTTTAAGTAATAAAGCACGGGTGGGGGTTGTTAGCACTGCAATAAATCATTACGATACAAATCTGGCAAGTTGTCAAACTTTATCTCAGTATTCGAAAAAAAAACGAAGATACACAAAAGGAGAGTATTTATTCAAAAGAATGGCTAATATTATATTTTATCATCTCTTAAACTTACAACAAGTAAGCGTGTATGTCCCAGCGGAAGTTGAATTACGTCATAATACGTAACATCGACTTGAATTTATTTATCTACCTCCCACAAGGTAAGATGTGACACAAGGTCGGGAAAGTGGGATTAGATAAGCCAGCGCTCGAGAGATGAGCACTCTGGCCATTTAAAAATTGCCTGGGCAGCCCCGTCGGCATTCCCCGGTAGGGGCGCCTCAGACAGTAAGCAATAAACTTACTCCTCCCCAAAGAGGGGAGGCAAAGCCTGGGAAGGTGCACCTCCTAGAACTGCACAGGACCGGCAACCCCCAATAGACCGGCGTAAATCCAGACCCAAAGGCCCGGACAATACCGGTTTTATTAGGCGGGGTAAAAACACCTGGTTGACTTGAAAATATCAATGAATGAGAAAAACGTCTACGCTTTACTTTGTTTCTATTTGCCGCCTCCCCACGTGAAATTGATGTGACAAATTGTCTGACATTGAAACTGCCAACACTTAAAGTAATTAGTTTCCTCAGAAGAATACCCGTCCCAGGACGAGAAAATACTAATTACCCGACCAGTAGAGTTCAACACCGCTTTTATATCTCCTTAAGAAAATTAAAATTAAATATACCATGCTACTAAACCTTATGTCTAAAATCGTTATTCCAATTTTGAGCAAAATCAATTACATGTGTTTTACCATGGAGAATATTTAAAACTTAATGTTTAAGTTTACGATTAATTGGTGTTAATGCAAATCTGAAATATTTGAATTTAAAATGGGGCTATATTATGCAATGTAAAAACCATTTAAAATACTATAAAATAACTGAAATTTAGGGAGTATTTATTAATTCTTAATGTTTGTATCAATAAAAATGTTTACACCTAATAATATATATAGTTTTCTCAGCTGTTTCGTCGTCTACGACTCACTAGTGTGGGTATTAGTAGCGAGATACGAAACTTATTTTGACATAGTGAAAACCGAGGATTCAAATCCATTTACAAGATAAGCATGCTTTACGCTTGATAAAAAATATCATTTTATGCAGAGTGCTCCACCCATGGGGGAGTATATATGATAGCAACACAGGGAGAGGAATGTACGAATAATCTGAAATTTAAAAATCTGTGTTATGTTCTACTTTCTGACGCGTAGGAAACAATAAACTATTTACATAATGTTTATCTGCATTACGTTTAGTGTACTTTACACGAATTATCATTTTTTATTAAATGTGTCTAGTCAGATGCTCGTGGCATTATATGCGACTTACCTCCTTTAGTGGTATATATATATATATATATATATATATATATATATATATATATATATATATATATGGGAAATGAAAAAGCAGAAACCAAAAAGGATGTATTTTTTATGTGTTCATCAACGTTTCGCCTTTATTTGTAAGACTTCTTCAAGATGATAATATTAAGAAAAATATCATGCAAGTACGTGAAACATATTGGGTTTACATGATGGGTTGATGGGAAGAAATAGTAGCCACTACTGGAAGCAGTAGGAACGGCGTCACCCATTTCACCCTTTCGACCACTTCCCTCGCCCCTTACCCACCAAAATCACAGGGCCTCCTCCATCCTCTTTTCCCCCGCACCTTCCACTTCTCTGCATACACCCCCGCACCTTCCAACCTACCCATTCTCTCACATTCTTGAAGCAGCCACCTGGTCAAACACTCCCCCTACTCATTCCCCACCTATCCACTTTTTCACTCACAACTCTCCACATTATCCCTGCTCACCCCCAACCTTTCTACTTTTTTCAACCCGGAACCATCAACATATTTTCATTCCACACGACTGACTTCACCAAGGCCGGACGCCGTTCCTACTGCTTCCAGTAGTGGCTACTATTTCTTCCCATCAACCCATTATGTAAACCCAATATGTTTCACATACTTACATGACATTTTTCTTAATATTATCATCTTGAAGAAGTCTTACATTAAAGGCGAAACGTTGATGAACACATAAAAAAATACATCCTTTTTGGTTTTTCCTTTTTCATTTCCCATTACGTCGAATTACCTTCATCCTTTCCTTTCTCATATATATATATATATATATATATATATATATATATATATATATATAAGCTTAGTGGGAGAGGACCCCAGCAAACTACTCGATTATTAGGAACAAATCAAAAATAAGCGCGTAATATTTGTATTGAGTCATTGATAACATCAGATGGAAGGTGTAAGGCAGATGTAAAACCTACACTTGCCCAGTCAAAGAGTGCGTTCATGAAGCTGTCTTCTGTTTTTCAGTTCTGTACCATCTTCCTGGATACCAGATTGAGAGAAAATCCGAGCATACGTTTGGTTTATTCTACTTCATGGATGCAAGACTTGGACTATATGTCTTAAATTAGAAACTAAACTTTTGTTCCGTGGAGACATGGTTTATTCGCCGGATGCTGAATATCAACTGAAAGCAGCATGTAACCAATGAGAAGGTGTGGAAGCGATCTGGGTAAAACCTGAGTAATTAATACAGACTTTAATGTAAAGACAAGTGACTTTTTCGGCCATACTATACAGACACAAAGGACTCGAACATTTAGTTCTTACTGGTAGAGTGTCTGGCTGTAAACCAGTGGGGAAAATCAAGATATACGTTTATGGACAATATGTGTAGGTGGATAAACCGGAATGC
>OY744522.1:187464138-187481638 GCA_963556195.1 Sepiola atlantica
CATTTAGAATTTAAAAAAATTATGGTTCCGTATGAAAACCCAGCGGACAAAATCCATTTCCTTAATATAAACTAGAACCCCGTAATCAATTTGATTTACTCTTTGTGGTACTACATCTAAAGTATTTTAATTTCAAACACAACAAAACAAATAAGAAATATCATTTTATGTAGTATTTTGTTTTATTGCATGAGAAATGTTAAAATTTATGTCGAGTGATAAGCTGCAATTCCCTCCCCCACTCGCTCTAGAGTCTTTGTAAGTGAAGGCCGGTCAATAATGGCGATTAAGCAATAATATATGCGATTGTACATTTAAAATATTCCCAAATCGAACACGTTGATATTTATCAGTTTATTGCGTAAATTTTACTTTGTCCCCTTCGAATTTGATCTGATAAATTGGCGATTAATCGATAATATTCCGAATAAATCATTAACTTTGATTCCCTATAAAAATAAGTAATAAAATATACGGATTTTAATGGGTCTGATTTATTGATGTGCGTAGATTTCCTATTTTTCTGGTCGAGCCGAGATTTATTGAATTTACGCATTTTTCTCGATCTAATGTTTATCCATTTTCTCTACGTGTAATAAACACATGCGATTGAATAATAAAGGATGAACAGTGACTTTTATAAGAATGATTATCGGATAAAGATACGAATTGCAGTTTATACGTGTAAGAAAACGGCAAGTCCTTTTTCTTGGCAATAATTAATGATTAGAAAAGGTACAAAACCAGAAATAAAAATAATCCCTAAAAAAATTAAACCTTTTTCTATAAATTCATTATCGTGACATAATCAGATTTTATCGTGTTCTCTCTAGTCTTTGTTATCTTTCTCGACCATTTTCTCTGGTACTAGCCGAAGCCTGTGCAACCTTTCCTTTTGTCTGTGTGATGGTCGGGGGAGGGGTTCTGATCATGGAACTTCTAGTAAGTTATTATTATTATTAGTAGTAGTAGTAGTAGTAGTATTTCCTACTGAAAACGAGTTTTTCACACCAGTCGTCCCCAGTGATCTGTTGTTGATAGATATTGTTACACCGGCCGTTCTAACAGAAGGGAAACTACACCGGTTCTCACTATAAATAGTGCGAGTAGACAATCACCAGGGAGAAAAACGACAGTACTGTAACTGTCTAGCCGAGTGCCAGTCAGTTTCCTTACCTTTGTATATTTTATGTTAATACACTTGTTATCTTAACCAAACCTCGACTTGACTTCCTTTTACTGTTGGACTACTTCACGACAGATACCGAGTTAGTTCAGGTATTCACATATTTTCAATACCTCGCATTGCATTATTATTTTAATTATCGCACCAGCCGTTTGCTGTCGCTTCTAGCTGATAACGCCCAAATCTTTCTCTGGAGTTTAATCTGCAATAAGCCTCCTCTGAACCCCATTATACCATTCCAGTCGCGAGTATTATTATTATTTATTGTTATTATTGGCACGATTTGAGTTTCCGGGTATCACATTTCTTGACCCTCAAAATACTGTTTTTTAAACTTATTCAATATTTATAGGAATTTTATTATATACAGGGTGATTCATAAGTCACTTAGCTATTTATTTTTGAAATTCAAAAGTTAACACATACGGTAATACAAAACAGAAAGTTTATTCAACAAATTAATTTATGGGGTTTAAAATTACAGCAAATTTTCAAAATGTCCACCTTCGTTCTGCATGCATAGCTCCATTCTTTTTTGCAAGGAATTTACGACTCTTTGTAACATATTTGATTGATTATGAAATAAATATATATAGAAACAAATATATAAACGAATAAATTTAAAATAACAAATAGCAGTAATTAGAGAGTAAGATAACAATTATCAAAAGTTCATAGTATGTTTGTGCTTCATATGATAATCATTTTAAATAGCTAAGTGAAGTGACTTGTGAATCACCCTGTACATGTAATAGATAAAGATGTTGATTAAAATATTATCTAAGGTGAATTCTGCATGTGAACTTGTGTATGTTCGCGTTCACTGCACATGTTGTGATGGTCCGCTAAAATTGTCTTTCCAGGCAAAATCACAACTTTAAAACAAGAAACGAGAGTAAAAATGACGCTTATTCCTTTATCAAATGACAGACAGCAATCAGAAGGAGAGTGACTTCCAACCGAACAGAAAACAAGAGACCGGTCCGCTTCAAATCTTGACTGTGCCCAGACCCCAACCGAAACAAATCTCTCCCGACGTGTAGCTGGTTCAAAAACAAAATCGCTCCTTATCTGTTAGGCTCAGAATATATATATATATATATATATATATATATATATATATATATATATATATATATATATATGTGTATATATGTAATGAAAAAAGGAAAAGCAAAAATATTATTTATGTATCCATCAACGTTTGTTTTTATTTCAAGACTTCCTCAGGATGATTATTCTGACGAAAAGAACACACAAAGTACAACATATTTTGAACAATGAACTACCAGATTGTTGACCATTTGGGAATACCAGGTGTCGCATTTTGCCACCCTTCACATGCCCTCTGGTTACTGCACGAGTTTCAGGGAGTCTTAACCAGCCGTCACTTACTTATAACGACTTACGAATGTTTATATTTAACTGGTTCAGACTGTTGTCTTCACCTTGATTGTTAAAATATTTACAAGGTTAAAACTTGTTACACCGGCCGTTCTTACACAGGAGAAACAACACCGGTTGTCACTATAAATAGTGCGAGTCACCAGAGAAACAGGAAGACAAAGCACAGTCTTGTAACTGTCTAGCCAAGTGCTAGTCACTTTCTTACTTGTTAATACACTTGTTAAACCAACCCTCGACTTGACTTCCTTTATTTATTATTTACTGTTGGACAACTTCAAAACAAAACTATTGTACTCTCTGGCCTTCTTCAGACGCCTTTTAACTAAGCCGGTAACCTTAATGGAATGTGGAATTGAACCCGTTATTAAATTGAGTGCTGTAAACCATTTTGATCTGCGTTTTATACTTTTTATATATTTCGTTTTATTTATCTCCCCCCCCCACCCACAGCGGTAAGCTGTGACACAAGGTCGGGAAAGTGGGATCTGAAAAGTCAGCACCCTCGAGAAGGGAGAGCACTCTGTCCTACAAAAAAATGCCTAGGCACCCCCGTCGGCATTCCCCGGTAGGGACGCCTCAGGCGATTAGAAATAAACTAACCCTTTCTCAAAGGGTGAGAAGGCAAATCTTGGGAGGGTGGACATCCTAGAACTGCACAGGACAAACTCACAGACCGGCGGAATCAAGTCCTGAAGACCAAGACGGTATCGGTCTATAGGGTATAGTATCCATCGAAACAGATACTACACTTTGATCTTAGCCAAAAGGCCAACTGTACTAAGTTCTTTGAAAGAGAATTGCAGACATGTGAACATTTATTACGATGAATGATATGTTCAGCAATGATGCCATGCATGCGTGTTACAAACGAGAAACCTGTGATTGGAAAGTTATATGGTTCGGGGTTTGACCACCCAGACTTTTGTTAGCAATTTCGATAAAATAACATCTTCTAAAAAACGAGAGTTGATGTTGAAGAAGCAGACGATTTGAAATTCTACAGACTCTATGATCACTTCAAATGATAGATTCTCTGGTCAGTCAGTTTTTATGTCCAGTAATGAAACAGCCATAATTCTCAAGTTGTCCATACTTGGTATAAGAAGGACTGTCATTTGATGTCATAAAATATATATATATATATTAGTAAGTTTTTGAAAGGCTGTGGGCAATGCAATTCCGGGTAAGATGCAAGTTGAAAGGAAAGGAACAAAAACAATAAAAATAAATCGAATACGATATAAGACTTACTATTTATTTTTCCTTTTTTTTCCTTTTTTTTTTTTTCTTACATAACAGCAAGAGTGTTTTAGCTGTTCGTGTGATGTCCGGGTGATTAAAAATCACTATTTGATATTTCGGGAAAAGACATCCCTTTTTCAAAAATAATTAGACCAGAAGAAGAATAATATTTTATTCTTCTCCGACTGTGTAGAGAATAATACAAAACAAAATGGCTGCCAGATATAGACCGCAGCAAAAAAAAACAGTTTCACAGGGAATATAAATTAAGTTAAGTTTTATTTTAATATTATGTTAAATATATGATTGGTGTTTAGAATATTAGTGTAATGTTGGTTAGGTGTATGGTGTTCGATAAACTGTTAGTTTTGATAATATATATATATCATTTTTTTATTTTATTTTTTTTTTTTATATTTGAATATTTACTTTGTTTTATCTTCGTATTTTTATTTATTTATCTTTCTATCGTAATTTAAGAATTTTAATATAAATTAAAGTAATTAGTCTCATATTTTAAATATTCTAGATCTATCTACTTATCGATTTCGATTATCATCTATTAAAGAAGTGTTATTAATTACTAATTGTGAGTTTCGTCAAATTAGATTAACGAATTAACTTATTAACTTGATATATTTATTATAAGATAAAGGGGAGTAACTCTGGATTTTTTAAAATATTTTTTTTCATAATTAATTTTTTTTTTAATTTTTTTTTTTTTTTTTTTTTTTTTTTTTTGTGGAGATCTGTATAACAATATTAGTATATATATACAACATATATACACAAATGCATATATACATATATATATACATATCTATGTATTATTGTTTGTTTAATTGTTTATCTATATATATTCATCAATTTCTTTACATATTTGTTTGTTTGTTTTTGTTTTGTTTTTTTTTTGTTTTTTTTATTTATTTATTTATTTATTTTTTATTATTATTATTTACTTGTTTAATTTATTTTATGAATTATTTATTTAATATTTGCATGTTATTTGTATACATTCTATATGTGTTTGGATTTATTAATTAATAATGCTAGGTTATGGAGTGACTTATTTTGGTGGGTTAGACGAGTATGCTGAATATGGTTTTTGGTTTGTGGTTGAAAGTGTGTAAGGATGGAAGTTCATATGGGGAGGGGCCTGTTTGATTGTTTGGGTGTATGGTGAGTTTATTATGGGAGGTGAGTAATGAGTGAAGTGGTGGAAACGGACTCTGTTAAGTGTTAGATATGGGGGTTGGTTGGTGGATGGGGGGTAGATATTATAGAATGAAAGGTGAGTAGAGCTCGTGACGTTGATTGAGTGAGGGGTTTAATCTGGAGATGAGGATTGATTCTGTGATTCTAAGGTCACCGATGTTTCTGACAGACGCTAAGATGGAGACGTGAATATCGCGCTGAGTGTTTGAGCAAATCTCTATGTGTTTGTGGAAAGAGGATATACGGGTATTCAAGTGCTCCTTTATGCGCAAGTGTAGCGGTCTTGTAGTGTTGCCGATGTAAAATTTTTTGCATTTATTACACTGTAGTTTGTAAACACAGTTAGTGCGAAGGCACAGACCTGTGTTGGAGATAGGGCAATTGGCCAGGGAGCAGGGTTCGGGTGTGTGGTTAGTGTGTTTATTAGATAGATGTTGGCGTAAGGAGGTGCCAGTATGTGTTAGTTGTATGTTAAGGTTTTCCTTATGTATTGCCTTGCGGATGGAGGTGGTGATCTTATCGCTGAAGAAAGGGAGTTTTAAGAAGCATGTGTTAGCGAGGGTGCGGTGTCTACGTGTTTTGTATTCGGGTAATTTACCCGAATACAAAATAAATGCTCTTCTGCTGCTGACAAAATATCACACACTAAAAACTTCCACCAAACCCTCCAAAATAATGGCTACCCCGCCCCCACCATAGCCCACCTAAATAAGCCCAAAACACGTAGACACCGCACCCTCGCTAACACATGCTTCTTAAAACTCCCTTTCTTCAGCGATAAGATCACCACCTCCATCCGCAAGGCAATACATAAGGAAAACCTTAACATACAACTAACACATACTGGCAACTCCTTACGCTAACATCTATCTAATAAACACACTAACCACACACCCGAACCCTGCTCCCTGGCCAATTGCCCTATCTCCAACACAGGTCTGTGCCTTCGCACTAACTGTGTTTACAAACTACAGTGTAATAAATGCAAAAAATTTTACATCGGCAACACTACAAGACCGCTACACTTGCGCATAAAGGAGCACTTGAATACCCGTATATCCTCTTTCCACAAACACATAGAGATTTGCTCAAACACTCAGCGCGATATTCACGTCTCCATCTTAGCGTCTGTCAGAAACATCGGTGACCTTAGAATCACAGAATCAATCCTCATCTCCAGATTAAACCCCTCACTCAATCAACGTCACGAGCTCTACTCACCTTTCATTCTATAATATCTACCCCCCATCCACCAACCAACCCCCATATCTAACACTTAACAGAGTCCGTTTCTACCACTTCACTCATTACTCACCTCCCATAATAAACTCACCATACACCCAAACAATCAAACAGGCCCCTCCCCATATGAACTTCCATCCTTACACACTTTCAACCACAAACCAAAAACCATATTCAGCATACTCGTCTAACCCACCAAAATAAGTCACTCCATAACCTAGCATTATTAATTAATAAATCCAAACACATATAGAATGTATACAAATAACATGCAAATATTAAATAAATAATTCATAAAATAAATTAAACAAGTAAATAATAATAATAAAAAATAAATAAATAAATAAATAAAAAAAACAAAACAAAAAAAAAACAAAAAAAAAACAAACAAACAAATATGTAAAGAAATTGATGAATATATATAGATAAACAATTAAACAAACAATAATACATAGATATGTATATATATATGTATATATGCATTTGTGTATATATGTTGTATATATATACTAATATTGTTATACAGATCTCCACCAAAAAAAAATTAAAAAAAAAAAAAAAAATTAAAAAATTAATTATAAAAAAAATATTTTAAAAAATCCAGAGTTACTCCCCTTTATCTTATAATAAATATATCAAGTTAATAAGTTAATTCGTTAATCTAATTTGACGAAACTCACAATTAGTAATTAATAACACTTCTTTAATAGATGATAATCGAAATCGATAAGTAGATAGATCTAGAATATTTAAAATATGAGACTAATTACTTTAATTTATATTAAAATTCTTAAATTACGATAGAAAGATAAACAAAATAAAACTACGAAGATAAAACAAAGTAAATATTCAAATATAAAAAAAAAAAAATAAATAAAAAAATGATATATATATATATTATCAAAACTAACAGTTTATCGAACACCATACACCTAACCAACATTACACTAATATTCTAAACACCAATCATATATTTAACATAATATTAAAATAAAACTTAACTTAATTTATATTCCCTGTGAAACTGTTTTTTTGCTGCGGTCTATATCTGGCAGCCATTTTGTTTTGTATTATTCTCTACACAGTCGGAGAAGAATAAAATATTATTCTTCTTCTGGTCTAATTATTTTTGAAAAAGGGATGTCTTTTCCCGAAATATCAAATAGTGATTTTTAATCACCCGGACATCACACGAACAGCTAAAACACTCTTGCTGTTATGTAAGAAAAAAAAAAAAAGGAAAAAAAAGGAAAAATAAATAGTAAGTCTTATATCGTATTCGATTTATTTTTATTGTTTTTGTTCCTTTCCTTTCAACTTGCATCTTACCCGGAATTGCATTGCCCACAGCCTTTCAAAAACTTACTACTACTATACCCAGCAATGCTTCAAGCAAACTACCATTCTCTAATATATATATATATATATATATATATATATATATATACGTTGATTATTTGTTGTTTTGTTTTGGGCGATACTAACCGGTGCTTTTTACGGTGCGTTTTTATTTTTCGCTACCGTAAGCGATTTGTTTTTATCATTTAAGAACATGTAAATGAGCGCATTTTTGTTTTTGATTCGCCCTTAATCGGACGAGTCATCAATTGTATATATGGATTTCTAAATAAATTAATTTATAAACAAATTTATTGTATACAGATTTTTATAATTAATTTACAAATTAATTTTTGTGCACGCAAAAATTTATTTGTAAATTCATTATAAAAATCTGCAGACAATAAATTAGTTTATAAATTAATTGATATATATATATATATATATATATATATATGAGAGAGTTAATTTGTTTTGTTATTGTTTTTACTGGCGATAAAAACAGCGTTGTTTTTGTATTTTTCCACTTCCTAGGCGGTAAAGTATATGCAAATTATTGCATAAAGTAGCCCTTAATAGGACGTGTAATTATTTTTATTATCTATATATATATATATATATATATATATATATATATATATATATAATTAGAAAATGGAACTAATATTCTACCGTAATGGAAAATGAAGAAAGGAAAACCCAAAATATTATTTATGTATTCATAAACGTTTCGTTTGTATTTCCAAACTTCCCCAGGATGATTCGTCTGCAGAAAATAACATACAAAGTACGAGCAGCCTTTTATAGAAACACATGGACACATCTAATAAATGTACTTACGCATGTAATAGAAGTGCCTTGTCTCGTAACTTTTTGAACATTTGCTTGTCTCGACGCATCATTTGATAATTGCCTGATGAGTCATCACCGCTCGAAAAGCATCTATAAGTCTTTCGTTCAATACCGATTGAATGTTTTTTCCTCTTCGATCTATCGATAAATGTTCATGTTCAAAACGTCTTAAAAGGTTTCGTAGAGATTTTAAATGGAAGAAAAGTCGATTTTATCATTTTTTTTCCTTTTTTTCTTGTAGTTTGAAATAATTATCTTCAGCAATTGATGTGTTATAATTTATCCCTTTATTAATAAGTACGTACTTTTTGGGTGTTTTCTTCTCAAACTCGTTGGTCGTTTTAATTAGGCACGCCCCCCCCCCCCCTGGATATTTTTTTTATCAAAGGAGACTCCATTATACTATCCGGGGTAATTACTGCCGGATTCATGAAAACTTTCAAAAAAAAAAATCTTTATCGATTACTTTAGTACTTTTATACTACCTGACTCCTTTTCTACACCATCGATATATTATCGTCACGTGATGGTTGTAGATGTTTGATAATTCAAGAGGAATTCGAGATCTCGGGTACGCTAGTTTCTGCCAACCGCAGTTGTTATTGGTGTGCAATGTTGCAGACGAAAAAGCGATTTCCTTTAAGCGATTTCTCTTATCACGATACATATTGTAATAGATATCACCATATTACCACTTCTACAACTAATAATAAAAATAATGGCATACCCTCACTGCCCTCCTCCAAATAGTTAAAGGTCAAAGAGGATGGACTGTCAGAGACGAGAGCACTATCCGGACGTCTACTGGAAGAGCATGATAATTACTTAATAGTAATTGTTTTAAAAAAACAATTAAGTAATAATTACTTGTTTAGGGTAAATCAAACTAAGGAAATAAATTCTTTGAAATGTCACCGGGTGAACAGTATCAGGAAATACTGTCTTTTAAAAATTTAAACCATGTTTATTGCAAACGTTTATATAAATCGGAATACATTTTTTACTATTTTTATCTTGTAATTTCTTGTTACGTATCCCTTCCCTTGATGAGGCCAAAGTAAAACAGAAGGCCCGGTTTTAATGTGGGGGAAATCTTGCTCTCCAAAACGGGGCACTCTAAATTGCAACAAAAATAAAAAAATAGCCTCAGTCTAGAAAGACGTATCCTGCACTGAGCGAAGACAAAATAAACCAAGTCCAGAATCAGAACAGATACTACAGTTTTCCTACCCAAAAGGGCAATCTCTTGTTATGTATTCAATTTTGTTATTTATACAAGGCGACTTGTGACCCGTTGGGTGAACCTTGCTGCATCGTACATCCCTATTCTGCTTTTTGTTTGACTTTCTTCCCTCTCATTGCCCTTGTCTTTTTTCTTTTCTTCTTTATTTACGTTATTTATTAATGAACGTCATCCTGTAACTATCCCTCTCTTACTACCACATCGATTCCTCTTCTTCCACGACTTCTCGTCCTATTCGCTTTTGCTCCCACCAGCTATCACATTCACTGTACAAACAACCAGGAAAGCAAGCCAGATCGTCAGTTTGAAAATTATATATACTAGAAGCACACCTGATCCAAGATGGTAAAATTAATTCCCGGAACAGAACAGCTTTGGACCAATTTTATGTCTCCTTTCGTAAAAATCGAGATATAATAATAATAAACCTTATATCTAGAATCATAATTCCAATTTTGAGCAAAATCCATTATATGATTTTGCTTCTAGAAAATGTCTAAAATTTAAAGCTTAAGCTCAAAGGGTCTTAAGAAGAAATTTAAATTCAGGGAATCTTTCTTTATTTGTGTCTAATAACTATTTACTAAATTCTATGCGAATCTGACATATTTTAATTTCCGAATGGGGAGTTGAACCATTTAAAAATAGCCCAACGAAACTACAATTTAGGAAATATTAAATAATTGATGTCTAATAAGTATTGTTTAATTTTCACATTATCGTAAGTATCTGACGTCTCACGAAGGGCTTCCACCTCCTTTTTACGCCTTTCTATAAAATTAAATTAAATTAAATATAGCCAATAGTATGACCCCTTTACGCCTAGCAACTGTTTCAAAGTTCATAATGATTGGTTAATTTAAGAATTGAATCCTGTACATTAAAATATGCATACACTTTATATAAATAGAAATATAGACGTAGATACTGACGTCGGTAATAATCCATATAGAAGAAAAAATGAATTAGATCAATTCCTTGTATGACTACAAAACCAATATAGATATAAATGTGATCTATATAATACTAAAATTATGATCATCATGCTGATTGGTTTTAATATTGTCGGATCACGGGTGAACTAGTCAAGACGTTAGAGAGGAGGAATAAAAAGAAAGTAGTAGTAACAACGTCATAATAAGGACAGGAGAGAAAGAAGGAAATATAAATAAATGACGTAAATAAAGAAAAAAAGGATATTAAGAGAGTAATATAAATGACGTAAATAAAGAAAATTAGAAAGTAATATAAATAAATGATTTCAATAAAGGAAATTAGAGTAAGAGGGTAATATAAATAAATGAGGTAAATAAAGAAAATTAGAGGGTAATATAAATAAATAGTGTAAATCAAAAAATTAAAGCAGATTTAGTGGGTAATATAAATAAATGACGTAAATAACGAAAACAGATTCAGAGGGTAATATAAATAAATGATGTAAATAAAGAAAAGAGATTCAGAGGGTAATATAAATAAATAATATCAATAAAGGAAATTAGAGTAAGATGGTAATATTAATAAATGACGTAAATAAAGAAAATTAGAGGGTAATATAAATAAATGGTGTAAATATAAAATAACAGAAGATTTAGTGGGTAATATAAATAAATGACGTAAATAAAGAAAAGAGATTCAGAGCGTAATATAAATAAATGACGTAAATAAACAAAAGAGATTCAGAGGGCAATATTAATAAATTACGTAAATAAACAAAAGAGATTCAGAGGGTAATATAAATAAATGACATAAATAAAGAAAAGAGATTCAGAAAGTAATATAAATAAATGACGTAAATAAACAAGAGATTCAGAGGGTAATATTAAGAATGACGTAAATAAAAAAAGAGATTCAGAGGGTAATATAAATAAATGACGTAAATAACGAAAACAGATTCAGAAGGTAATATAAATAAATGACGTAAAAAATAAAGGAGATTAAAAGGGTAATATAAATAAATGGTCTAAATAAAAAAAAATAAAAGGAGATTTAGAGGGTAATATAAATATATGACGTAAACAAAGGGAATTAGAGTAAGAGGGTAATATAAATAAATAACGTAAATAAAGAAAATTAGAAGGTAATATAAATAAATGGTGTAAATAAAAAAAAAAAGGGGATTTAGTGGGTAATATAAATAAATTACGTAAATTAAGAAAATAGATTCAGAGGGTAATATAAATAAATGACGTAAATAAAGAAAATTAGATGGTAATATAAATAAATGGTGTAAATAAAAAATAAAAGGAGATTTAGATGGTAATATAAATAAATGACGTAAATAAAGAAGAGAGATTTAGAGGATAATATAAATAAATGACGTAAATATATACATATATATATATATTGTGTGTATTTAGGCAGCATATTTTCATTTAGGCAAACATTATTAAATAACACGGAGTGGTTTTGTTTGATGCGACTCTTTTTTTATTTTTTCAATTTTCCGAATTGTCCATCTAATGTTTCGGTCAAATTGATGTAAATATGATCCATGGGTTTCTTGTTCCATGCTTTTTTCTTTTTTGCAAGTACTTTCGATTTGAATCGTCAAATCATCTTCAGGCGGTATTAGTTTTAGTGTCTTTACAAATTATGACTTTACTGTTGTGCTCATTTTTTAATTATAACGGCAAGTAGTTTATAACTTGAAATAGCGTCTGTAAAGTTGAAATTACACGAGAGCGTGATGACGTTCTACACAAATGAGAAATTTAAATATATATATATATATACGTAAATGAATAAGAAAAAGACAAGAGAAGGGAAGTAGTAAAAAAAGGAGCGAGATAAAAAAAATAAATGTACAATGTACCAATGTTGACCCGACGAGTCACAGAGAGATACGGCGTATCTAGTACCTCATAAAAAGCGATACGGAAGTGTTGTGCAAAAAAGAGGCTGCAGTTGGAATTTATTTTTACTGTAAGATAAAAATTCTGCCTACTTTTATGAAGACAGGATGTCTCATAAAAAGCGCCATGCGTACGCATCGGCATGTCACGACATTTTTTGATCTGCCTAATTCTGTTGTTGGCATCGGTTTTTACCGATCCCTTTTAGAATCGTGTATTAACCGCGGATGGGGAAGGCACCACGTGAAGGTTGACAAAATCCACAGAGAAAGTGGCGCTATGGATCCCACAAGACTTGTACACGATACGCCGAGTCAGTAGGTCGCGCAGAAAGTAATAAACGTTTATGTACAAAAAGAGACTTTAGATTAAACATTTTTGTAAGACTAAGACGCAAGAGTTATATATATAAAAAAAGTTAAACCATTGAAAGTGACTGAAATCCGTGGCCAGCTTTTTTTTTATTTGAGAGGAAAATCTTTGAAGACTTCTAAATCGATTTAAACCAGATAGCGTTTTTACCAGTGTATCTGAAAACCTCGCGCAATAAACCACGTGGTAAATGAATAACTACCTTTCAAAGGTCCAACGCATGTCATTATAAAGGCCTTACCACGTGGTGTAAAGTTTACACAAGGTTGTGATTATGTGGGAGAAATCCAGTTCCAGAACAAGTAGAACTCTGCCTTGGAATAAAATTAAAATTACTTTAATTTAACGTATGAGTTTTCCTACTCTGACTGTCTTTTGGCTAAGATCAAAGTGTAGTATCTGTTCCGATGGATACTACACCCCATAGACTGGTATTGTCTTGGCCTTTGGGGCTTGATTTACGTCGGTCTATTGGTCTGTCCTGTGCAGTTCTAGGAGGTCCACCCTCCTAGGCTTCGCCTCCCCTCTTTGGAGAGGAGTAAGTTTATTGCTTACTGCCTGAGGCGCCCCTACCGTGGAATGCCGACGGGGCTGCCCAGGCAATTTTTAAACCCCACTTTCCCGACCCGACCTTGGGTCACATCTTACTTGTGGGAGTAAGATAAAAACTGGCCTTGTGCCTTACTCCTGGAGAGGAGTAAATCAATACTCTGACTGTCTGAAGGCAGAACATATCTTACACTTGGATCGTAGCCCGAATGCCAGGTAAACGTATGCCTCATTATATAAACCGGATTCAACCAATCTAGTAATGTGATGGAAATGTGTATCAAATCTAATCTACATATCCAGCTTAATTTATCAAAAACATATGTTAAGTTATTGACGACTACTTCTTTTAATTGTGCCGATAAAATAATATTTTGTAAATAAAGTGATTATGCCTACACAACTTTGAAATGATACATGACCCGACGGATCACAGGTCGTCTATGTTCTCTGATTTAATGGATGACGTCATCCGTTTGTTACGCCATCATTTACGACGTCATTAATGTTATATTCCTAATTTTTCCCACTTCCTTTCTCCTTTACCGGATGACGTAACAAAACGATGCCGACATCCATTTATGACATCATAAAGAATATTCCCGATGTCTTCCATGCCTTTTTAATGTATGACGTCACACAAAAATTGACCTAATCTATTTACAATGTCAAAGCAGCTTTCCGATGTCTTCTATATTTGCTTTAGTGGATGACGTCACTAAACAACGGAAATCATTTTTTTTAATATTCATAAACTCATAAGAATTTTCGGATGTTTTACAGAAAGAAAAATAATGATCCGGGTGAATTCTCTCGACTTAAAGTATTGAATGTTTTATATAAATAAAGTAGGAAAACTATTACTTGCCATGTCTTCTCAGGTTATTCGCCTTTCATTTTCAATCCTATGCAGTTTCTACTCTGCTTTTCATTTTCTTCTTTATTTACGTCGTAATTATCAACTCACTAGCATGTAGATTCCAGCTATGAAGAAGTAAACAGAACCTCACCGGTTGGCAGACAAGATAAAGCCACCAGTTCTCCACAAAACAAAATATATAACGAGATCCAAACGGAAAAAGCATTACTTATTTCTAAACTCTACGTGGAATACGGACCAGTCCAATGAACAGAAAACAACGAGATGAACTCATCACAGATATATATATATATATATATATATATATATATATATATATATATATATATATATATATATATTCCGACTGAACGAGAATTATTCATGAAGAAATAAATATTTCATCTTAGAATTGAAGAAAAAACTTAGATGTATTTAAGTACTTAAACAAACAGAGGATAATATTTTTTTAGTAGATTTAAAGTATGGAAGGCTAGAGATTTTGAGCTAACAATTCCAGACAAAATGTTTCAATGATTTTTGGTAAGAAGAAAAAACACGTAAAACGATTAAATGATGAGATTTATAAACTGGCCTTCCATAGTTTTACTGCTCAGTAGTAAATTTAAACAAAAAACGAACGCCCATGAAAAAATATTAAGAAATAATAGCTGCATATTACAGAAAAAAAAAAATATATATATATATATATATATATATATATATATATATATATAATCACATATCGATCATATATATTTATATATATATATATAATCACATATCGATCATATATATTTATATATATATATATATATATACATATATATTTATATATATTTATATATATATATATATTTATATATATATATATATTAATATATATGTATAGTCTCAGAAGTTTCTCAACTATGAAAAATATTTTTTAAACCTTAAGTCCCAAGTCGTTCAGTAGAAAATCACTCATGTAAGTTAATTTAATTTTTACAGTTATCATATTAGTTTGCTTCTAACATCATTTAAGGGATCATCAGTTGTGTACCATGAAAAGCTGTTTTACACATCGATAATATATATATATATATATATATATATTAAATCACATATCCATCATATATATATATATATATATATATATATATATATATATATATATATGTATATATGTATTACGTATCGTAAGGATATGCATATATCACATATCGTTAGGATATGTATATATCACATATTGATAGTATAAAATTTTTTTATTATTATTGTTATAATTAATGTTATTTGATATGCAAATTATCATATCATACGGTAGTCTTAAGGGTAATATATTATGATTATTATTTTATTATTATTTATTTATGTATATATTAGTAAAATTTTAAGCTGAATTATTTCGACACTTGATTATTGGGGAAATGGTAGTTTAATTAGTACCATTGGAGAGCCATGAATATTATAACTGTCCTGTTTTTAAATCTCCGAAACAGTTACATGGTAAACAGCTGATGATCCCCGTGTTAATATTAGACGCTGAAGGTCTCTGGTTTTCTTTTCACTCTTAGATACTTAACCCCCCCCCCTATTTATTTTTTTTATTTAAGTACTTTTTATTTATTAATTTACCAACGAATGTTAAGTCTGCAATATCTTGGATTTAGTTAGTTTCTCTGGGAATTTAAACTGCATTTTACTTTTTTTTTAATGACTAAAAGCTTCTTTAGACTATATATATATATATATATATATATATATATATATATATATATATATATATATATAATCACATATCGATTGTATATATATATATATATATATATATATAATCACATATCGATTGTATATATATATATATATATATATATATAATCACATATCGATTGTATATATATATATATATATATATATATATAATCACATATCGATTGTATATATATATATATATATATATATATATAATCACATATCGATTGTATATATATATATATATATATATATATAATCACATATCGATTGTATATATATATATATATATATATATAATCACATATCGATTGTATATATATATATATATTTTTATATCACATATCGACAGTATATATATTTTTTTAAATCACATAACTCGTTTGTCTAGTTATTTTTTAAAAATATTTTTAATCTTTTTAATGATTTCCTTGTGTTAAAATTGATTTTTTTTTAATTGATAAAAGTTCCGTATGTGTCACTAACGTTTTAGATTCCTCTTCGAATCATCTTCAGGTGTTGATGGCAAAATGGACTAATGGTGAAAGGAGTGAATTTTTTAAATAGAAGAGAAGTGAACAAACCCTTTAAATTAGTCCAAGAAAGACGTTGACTAATTAACTCTTTTTTAAATGTATTTATTTTTTGTATTTATTTTTGTATTTATTTTGTATAGTAATCGCTGATTTATTTGGCGTAGTCAAATAAATATGAAGAGGGGAAAGTGGGGAGGTAAGCAATAATAAATTTAATAAAAATGTCATTTTTGTTTCAAATTTGGCGTTACTGTTTGCGTTACTAAACTTAATTTGACGACTCTAAGCATTGTATTCTTATGTCATTTTTTGTAAGTTGTATCTTTTCATGTAAATGTTTTCAAGTATTTTTATTTTTTTCGAATTGGTCTCGGGATGTATTATTTTAGTTTGGTTTACTAAAATTTGTCTTAAATCGGATTGAAAGCATTTAATATACACCAATTTGACTAAAATAAAAAAAGTATTATCAAGTGAAAACACTCCGTGTTTTTTGTGTTTTGTAAAATTGAAGGTATTTGTTTTCTGTTAAAAGATACACATGTTAAATGAAAATTCAAATCAGGCGATCCCTTAAATAATGTTAACACTAGCGTAAATTCTTGGAAGAAAACTAATATAGTGACTGTAAAAAGTAAATTGACTTACAAGAAAAGTAATTTTCCACGGAAGGACTTGGGACTAAAAGTCTTTATTTTTTTCCCATATAGTTTTGATAGTTAAAAAACGTCCAAGACACACATATATTATATAATATATATACATATACATATATATACATATATATATATATATATATATATATAGTCATTGAGCCACATTTTAACCATCGTTTACTAACTCATCAGTGTGGCTAGACGTAGCGAGCGCATC
>OY744522.1:187486638-187499138 GCA_963556195.1 Sepiola atlantica
TTCAGAGTCTAAACCTTTTAGGCAGGGAAGATTTAACGAACACATCTCCAAAACTGGACACCCCCGATCCCAACATTCACTGAATCATCTACGGTGGATTTGGTAGTGGTTTCCACTGTGCATACTTGAATTTCCTTTTATGTCGACATTTGGAGACTAATTCACTCCTAGAATTGATCAGATTTAAACGTTTAGGTGCAGTGGCTATTATTACGTCTTCTGAATTGCATAGACCGCAAGATCTAGATCCCGGGCTATAGGAGTTTGATTTTTTTAGGATGGACAATTTTATATTGTGTGGAATATTATTGGATCTTAAGTTTTTAACTCAAGTGGTCTGCGATGTTTTGTTGTTGCTGACACCGTTATTAAAGGAATGATTATGCATAGATATGCAGGTTTTAATTAAATTTGCTGTAGCCCCAATATAAGTGTGTATCTGAGGATTTACTATTGTTCCTGAGCCATTTATATTCCTATTCACTGGTCTACTTCTAGTTACTGTATTTTCATGATACGGATTAGGTTGGTTAATTGATTGTATATTATTGCTATCATTAACTACCATTGGAAGGTCATTATAGGCTTGCAGAGGTGGAAGATGGATAGTAGGATTATTAGGTATAGAGTTATGGTGCAAATTAGTCGTAATGCTCAGTTGTGGAGTTTGATTAGGGGTTGCATTTATGTGATCTCTAGGGTTCATTATTCAGTTCAGTAACGGTACAAGCATACACAATGTCAGAATATGTGCATCTATTATCCAATGGGCAATCATGGGTACGCCGAACTAAAACAGCACTAGCTAACCCTTATTGGGAGCTCAAAGAAAATAGACACTCACCAATTATTGAATGGAAAATAGTAAGACAGGCCAGTACATGTAGAAACTTAGACGACCCGTGTAGATTATGCCTGAATGAAAAATATGAAATCCTAAATTTTAAAGATCCCCGAAACCTATTAAACTCTAGAAGTGAAATAGCAAACAGCTGTTTACACAGAAATAAATTTACCTTAGGATGATATATAATAAAATTTTAAAAAATAAAAATAAATAAATAAATAAACAAATAAATAAATAAATAAAAAACTGAACAAGTTAGAATTTAAAACCTAAAATAGAAATACAAGAAACCACGTGTTAAAATAAATTCGCCCACTGTATTGACAAAACAAAGGAAACGGGATATAGGAAAATCCATTGTTAACAAAAAATAGGATAGGCATAGGAGCGTCACTAACAAAGCCTTTGTTCGCGGGAAGCCCAACGATTGGCTGAGGGAACAACAAAGAATCTGATTTGTTAACTAGCAAGCCATGTATATGAAAACACCTGACAAAAATAACTCCATGCATTTAGCCTGACGATCTCCCCCGGGGATGAAACACGGGAGCCTCTGTGTAGCTTGATTGCCATATATATTTTCATTGCTTACTAAATATATATATATATAAATATATATATAAATATATATATAAAAAAAATATATATATATATATAAATATATATATATATATATATAAATATATATATATATAAATATATAGATATATATATATAAATATATATATAGATAGATATATAGATATTTATATATATATATATAGATATATATATATACATATATATATAGATATATAAATAGATAGATATATAAATAGATATATATATATATATATAAATAGATATGTATATATATATATATATATATAAGTCTAATTTCTCAATAAAAGAATTGGATCTATTGCGTTCTGCATTCTAACTCTTCATATGTTTGCTTTCTGTTCACTAAGTTTCCAGAGAAGTCTAGAAGGTGAAGTAATACCATTGTTGGCTTAAGAAAGGAGCATTTATGTCTTCAGATACGTTCTTTAATCAACGTGTAAGTAGAGCAGATGTACGTAAATATACCATTAACGGAGTTTGCATTATCTGTTAAGTGTATATTTACTTACATTGATTCTACTCACACGTTAATTAAAGAACTCTCCCTCCCTCTCTCTCTCTCTCTCTGTCTCTCTCTCTCTCTCTCTCTATATATATATATATATATATATATATATATATATATATCTGGTTTTGTCCAAGATCCATTTTAAATTTAATTTTTGTTTGAAGACTAAGAGAATTAAAATTGAAACAAACGTGTACTTTTCGGGCAAATATTTGGCAAACCAGAAGAGTACTCACGCAAAATCAGCAGCAAACGGTGTTCGGTCAGATTTAGTTCCTGATATTAAACTTCATCCGTAATATAACTACCGGCGACAGTTTGTTTCACAATCTATTATTTTATTCATATTATTTTTAGGTGAAAGTACAGAATAGTTTACAAAACCCTCATCCCCATGTTAAGAATAGCTTTCTAAATAATAACGTTACTATTTCAGCACGATCCGTAAACAGCAGAAAATTATTTAGAATAATATTCTAAACATGGAGAGGGGGGTCTGTGTTAACTATTCTATATTTCACCTAACAGTTTAATTAATAAATTAATTTAATAAAAATTAGTTAAAACTTGACAAATCGGAAGAGTAAGCTAACAAAAACAGAAAGTCTGTTATATCAGGAACTGAATCTGAGCGTACACCGTTTGCTGCTGACTTTGAGTCGGGAACTCTTCTTGTTTGCCAAACATTTTGATGACTCTGTTTAAAAATAAATGTAGTCACATTAAAAAATATGGTCGGCACGATTATCGCGAGTAAAAATCGAAAGGTGGTGTACTCAACCACCTTCTTCAACGGCCATTTCACTTCCATAAACAAATATGAAAATTGAATGACTTCGCTGTTTTCATTTTCTTAAACTTTAGACCGCTTTCTTCTCTAAGTGCCGTTTTACCGTAAAATTAAATGACTTAGGCGAGTATTATTTAAATTATATTTATTTTTCAGACTGTTATCCCGATCTTGTTTGTTATTATTTTCATAAGTTTCTTGGCATTATAATTCCCGGCCATTTTTGTGTAAACTTTTGAGCTTTCAAGTATATTGAAAAGTACTCTGTATTGTAGTAAGATGGTAGTGAGCTTTTTAATGTTTTAGTTTATGTAGTAAAAAAGAAATTTCTACCTCGAAGTGTGGGTTGGGAAATAAGTTGACATGTCACCGGAAGTGACATAGCAAAACAGGAATTCGCGATAAAATATATGTTAAGTTGGGTCGCTTGAATTGTTCTCTTGCGTTTTGAACTGCGAACAGAACAGACGTGCTTCGGAGATCTTCTGCCTTCCCCCTTCAACGTATAAGCGGTAAGGAATAACTCTATGTGATATTAAATACTAGATAGTTATGTAAGCTCGCTATCGCTTCGCAAATTTCTCTACTTGAAATACTTAAAGTCAAAATTTAAAATACTAAACATTTCATTCATAAGTTTCTTGCAAAAATGAGACTAAAACTTTCGCATTTATTTCTAGAAATAATGAACATAGAAATTTTGGGAATTTAAATGCAGATTTACTTTTTTAAATAAAACCGGAATAAAATAAATAAAATAATTTGCCGACCAACGGTGTGTGTGTGTGTGTGTGTGTGTGTGTGTGTGTGTGTGTGTGTGTGTTAAGGAAGCTCTTTTTAACTTACAATTTAGTTGTTGAAAATCAAGCCAGTCAACCTAAAGACTGGAATAGAACATTTAAACAGAAACTCGAAACGTTACTACGGGCTGCAAGCAATCATTGAATTTTAAAACAATACAAAATATTCGGCGTTGTCAACGGGGAGGAGAAACCTAGCAAGACAGACATCTATCTTCTCGCTCCTGTTTGTCTTCTGGGATATGCCTATTGCTAATAAATCTTGCGAGCTATGTTTGATTAAATAAAGTAAATTTAGTAGTAAGGCATCCATATTTTATAAAACCTGTTTAATTACTTTTTGTTAATATGGACAAAACTATTGCATATATATAGACAAAATAGAACAATAAAATTACAAATTAATAACAGCAAAGATTAATTTATTGTAAAGTGTTTGAAAATAGTTATGCCAATTAGGCATTCAAATAATTGTCTTTAAATTGTTCGCCTGTACTATATACAGAGTATTTTGAAATACTATGCTGTATTATTTATTTAAGTAACAGTAACCCGTTTTGATGGTAATATAGCAGTAATAAATAATAATAAAAACCTTTGGAATTTATTCATTTAGATGTCATCATGTAATATTTCTGTAAACTGTAGAGAAACTTATACTAAAATAAAACAAAAAATAATGTTTCGGGACGGAATAATGTGTGTAGTTATTTTATATTCTCACAATTATAAAGTCAGCACTAATCTGGCTATTGTCACGAAGAAGAAAGGAAACAACTCCACACACATCATGACTACGAGAGATAAAGAGAGACAGAGCACCTCTACTTTTATTAGACGTGTCAACAATACTTCTGCTACAGAACACGCCGACAATATTTCTTGGTTTTCGAACATGCTCAACAGCTACGCAACAGCGGAGACTTCTTTAATGCGGTTTTCTATGTCATTTTCACATTTAATATCAGTTAGTTCACCAGGTTTTAAACTAAAAGAACTCTAGATGTCAAAACAAATTTATTTTGCAAAAAAAATATAATAGTGCAAAAGTCATATAAAGATATAAATAGAAGCCATTTTACATCCACGTACAGTCTGAATGTTTGTACGAGGCTGCTTTAAACCTGGATATGGTAGTCATAATAACGATCGCCTTTCTTCTAGTGAGCCGAAAGCGACAGTGGTACATTTTTCTCGAGTGCCGACGGAGACCACAACTTGGCGCCTCAAAAGATAGACTCATATTCCAGTTGATGATATTTCATCCTCCGCTACTCAAAGCGGTGTTCTTAGCCTTTTGGCTAATATCAAAGTGTAGTATCTGTTCCGATGGATACTGCACCCCATAGACTGGTATTGCCTTGGCCTTCGGGGCTTGATTTACGCCGATCTATGGGTCTGTCCTGTGCAGTTATAGGTCCACTCTCCCAGGCTTCGCCTCCCCTCTTTGGGGAGGAGTAAGTTTATAGCTTACTGCCTGGACCGGGGAATGCCGATGGGGCTGCCCAGGCAATTTTTAAACCCCACTTTCCCGACCCGACTTTGGGTCACATCTTACTTGTGGGAGTAAGATAAAAACTGGCCTTGTGCCTAACTCCTGGAGAGGAGTAAATCAATACTCAAGTGAGAATAGATTTATACCTTGGAGCCGCGTTTGTAGATAAGCGTGAAGAGTTCTGGTTGGTAACCGTTAAACACACTCTAGTCGTACGATATTTTTTTTTGCAGATAATGAGTTGTTGCTCGGGTATTATACTCATGCAATGGGCCGTTCCAGAGTTATGTATAAGGGGCGATAAGGGACTGCTACTATGTTCCGAAAGGATCAATGGATCCGATAGAATTCATTTTCTTAACCAATGCCTTTATCAACTTAGCCATATGTTCAGTAGGGGATTCTCGGCTATCTAGGAGCATTGCTAGATCTGATGTTTAATATGATTACATACGCTGTACAATATTATTATTTTTATTCCTGGATTTAAGAGATAATAAAAACAAGTCTAAGGTTGTTATTGTTTTAAGTTAGAAACATACTTTTTTTTGGAAATTTACTTTTATTTGAATTTCAATTTTGTTTCTCCTTCGTGAAATATGTCCTCTTCCTTTATCAGCTCAAATCAACGATAATACTCAATTATTGGCTTCAACTTTCATTCACATCAGACCATTGTAAAAATGTAAACCACGACATGAACACAATGAAAATAAGTAATTAAAAATGTTATCTTTATTTATGACAGTAAAAGAACATCCGAAGGCCGCGTAGTGAATCGGGTTTAAAGTAGTAATAATAAGTAATTTAAAAAATCAGGATCAAGATGACAGCCCCAAACATACAAAAAATGTAAATAAGGCTCACCTGACTAGGACAATTTTTAGATGACTTATGGAAATGAAAATCCCGCTTAAAATACCGGAAAGGGAAACAGCCGAAATGTTATGAAAATGCTGTTACATAATAATTTAGTCCTTTGAAGACATTTACTCATTAATATTTTTAATGATATCTTATTGTCAGCCGGACGCGTCGTACATGCGTGTTGCTTTACTCCAAGAACCCAGGCCAATTCAATTAATTGCAATAAAAAGCAATCTGACATGCTTTCTTAATATAATTATTCAATTAATTATAACAATACGTTCTTTAGATAATGATGGATTTATTCAGCCGCTGATCGTCTAGTAACGGAAAGGTAAAAGGTGTCGGTAAAGAATGAGTTTTTTAAATTTTTTTAAGCGGATTGATTAATTATTAACATTTTGTTAAACATTTTAAAAACAATTCTTGTCTCCACTGATGCCCCCACAAAGACTAGCGTTCCTTCGCCTTCTACCCTCTCTGTTGGTCCTGTCTGACCACTACCTCGGCTTCTTACACATTCAGACTAGTGGATCCCTTGACCCCTTCGTGATCTCTTGTTTGAAACATTTCCTTTTTTTCAACAGAACATAGGTACTAGCGAATAGCTACCAGTAATGTACCACAATCAATATTTAACAATGACAACAACAAAGGTTAGAATAATTGGTCGAAATATGTAAATAACTTAAATATATCCATTCTTCTTTTTTTTCATATTTATTTTTCGGGTACAAAGCTTAGAATATCTCCTCGACCTCCGGTATTTATTCTGTCTATCTATCCCATCTTACTTCGTTTAACGCCGCCTGTTCTTACACATGAAACCACCTCAACTCATCATTTCCCTCCTTCCGCCATATTGGCAGCATTATTGGCGGCCATATTTAACCAACATGGACGCTTTTCACTAAAATTACAACATTCGAAATAGGACAACTAAATTACGGTAGCTGACCTTTAATCGAACCACCAATCGAAAAGGTATTCGATTTACGATCTCAAATCTGAAGTAACTATCGAGGGAAACTTTCTTGCAGTTCATGTCACTGGGGATGACAGCTAAATTGAACGACTCAAATCAGTAGGGATGACGCTGAACGCTAGCAAGACTTCATGGTCCCTTGCACAGAATTGCCAGTGAACGATTTCGCCTTGAAACCCGTTGTATATAATTTAGACGGCCTAAAGGAACCAACGCTAAAAGCAGAGTTTGCAATTTTCTCTGCGACCCTTTTATATACAGAAAACATAAAGCATTCACACGCGTAATCCTCAGAGCGTATATAAATATTCACATTTAAATAAAAGTGGAAAATTGAATAACAATAAAATAAAATACAATAAAAGCTAACTCATGCACACAGGTAATATTTCGTCTTCATGTAACGGATTTTTTCCTCAGAGTACAAAATAATGTTAGGCAAATTAGAAAGTATACAAAATGATTGTAGACGAATTAGAAATTCTACAAAATAATGTTAGACAAAATAGAAATTCTACAAAATAATGTTAGACAAATTAGAAATTCTACAAAATATTGTTAGACAAATTAGAAATTATACAAAATAATGTTAGACAAATTAGAAATTATACAAAATAATGTTAGACAAATTAGAAATTATACGAAATAATGTTAGACAAATTAGAAATTATACAAAATATTGTTAGACAAATTAGAAATTATACAAAATAATGTTAGACAAATTAGAAATTATACAAAATAATGTTAGACAAATTAGAAATTATACAAAATAATGTTAGACAAATTAGAAATTATACGAAATAATGTTAGACAAATTAGAAATTATACGAAATACAAACAGTAGAAAATAGAGAAGAGGAGGAAGTGTATGATCTGGAGAAAACCAAGGAAAACAATGCACAGCAGTCAGTATTATTTTTAAAACCTAATATAGCTATATATATTTATCAAGGGTATGAGAAGAAACTTTTTCTTTTAAATTGTAAAAAATAAAAAAAGGAAGAGGCATTCTTAACGTACACCCATTAGTTCTAACTGTTTTGTTTGCACAGAAACGGTTTTCGTAAATTGATAGCAACCGCTTTGAGAATCTTTAAATGAGATTTCGAACGAGTTTTGTGCAAAATAAGTATCCTCAAGTGCAAACTTCGCACTGTAATAAATGTTCACCAATGGCCGACTCGTGGGCATGTGAACGCCCGGATTTCGGCAACTGCCTGTGCCTGCGTATTGAAGGGGGTATATACTGGGAAATTCTCACCTCTAAGCGATGGATGGTACGCAATACGTAGTCAGCCTCGCACTAACCGTTAAATCGATAAACAACCATGTTATATTGAATGGGGGGGATACCATCCTTCCGAAAATAGGGGAAGGCGCTTTTAGTCCTATTTATATTTTTATGTACATAAAAGTTATCCATGAACACGTGTTTTTTTTGTATCCACCAGTCGTAAGCATGGCTGACTTTAGAAAGAATCGAACCCACAACTACAGTGTCTGTAGCATGAAATGTTACTTGTGGGATACGACGCCTTGCCTGAAATATGTACGATGTATATAATATAATATATATATATATATATATATATATATTATAATATAAAATTATAATATAAAATGAAGTAATAAAATAAGGTGTCAATCAAATGTTATTAGAATTCAAAGTTCAAGCAAAGTATCCTTAAGTCCTTAGCTCATGAGTTTTCAAAGATAATTCTTCTCTTCAGAGGATCATTACCGCAGTTATACTACTACAGGTAATAACATTTTGTTGGATTGCTTCATATATATATATATATATATATATATATATATATATATATATATATATATATATGTGTGTGTGTGTGTGTAATATACTCCCAGTAGTCTCGAAGTTTAATCTGCGATCCAAAGATAAAGGTTTACAAGGGAATGATGTCACAAAAGGATATACTCGCCTACTTTGACTCTGGTTCGATGGATGACTTCATCTTTTTTTAAAGTAAGCTACTCTACATTGTTATCTCTATTTCCTTATTTTATGGGATGACGTGATCATTTTACGCCATAACCTGCGCACAGTCAGCCGAACCTGTGTTTTAATAGATTACGTTACAAAACAAATACGTCATCCACTTTCCACGGTTACAACAAACAACGAACGAGCAAAGTATAAACATTTTTATTAGTATAGTTGATCCCTAGGCTTCTAGACTCTTTTTTTTCTAGAAGACAACTTGTGACTGTTTGAGTCACGCGACGTCTAGTTGTTAGGGTAGTGCAACAATGGCCCTATTCCCAAGATACGTCTACTGAAAGTTTCACAGAAAGACTCTGCTAACATCAATATTCTTTTGGAGAGGCTAGAATATCATGTTCATAAATGGCTAATTTGCTAGATTTTAAAATGGTGAATATTCCTCTTCATCGATAGGGTGGTTAAATAAAGTACCCATGTTTCTTGCGCTACTGGGGTAGTAGGCTATAGTTTGTTGAATAAAGAAGAATAGCCATAAAGACAAATGTTTTACCTGGTGATGAACTTGTAAGATTAAGTCAATGGTGGAGCATTCTACTTTAACTAAGAACTAGTGTATTGTCTATAGGGTGGTATATGTAGGCGACACATAGTTAATCTTTCGATAACAATAACTCATACACAAATCAATCGCTCAAACCGTATCGTCATTGATGGCACACGGATTACCCGGGTCAACAAGGGTCACTATCTGCTGAAGTCCAAACCCACACCACACTGTAAGAAATGTTATCTATGGAGTCTGAAAGAGTGAGACATGTGTCTGCGCATTTATTGAAGTTTAACAGTATACTAAAGAGGATTCTTGTCAGTCATTTTAGAAACTAAATATAAAGGTTCTGTTTTCCAATTATGATTTCAATCTACATATCTTGCAAAAACATGATGTCATATTTGGATTCCATGCTTCAAAATGATGTGAATACATCAGAATATAATGTTCCATTCACTCCCCATCAAGGGCATGACTAAATATCTCACAACTCACAACCAAACAAAATACAGGGGTGACTAATGCAATCACAAATCATAGCGGGACAATTACCCCATACCTCATATGACCTCCACTCGTGACTGAGGTCATTTGTTTACGATCATCTCGATGAGTGTATAAATATCTCGCTGGAATTAAAGTTGGACACGCAACACGCCGATACGTGTTGGTTAGTTTATAAACAACGCTTTATTTCAAAGTACAGCACATAATTTTGCATACATGTGTGTGAAATAGGATGAATAGTTTTCACGACATAAGCCACTTTTCGCCTGCCGTCCCCAGTTTTGGAAATGGCGCGTAAACACGCCTTTTCTCGTTCAAGTCCTGCCGAGTAAGGCCTAGTAAAAGGAAAGAGAAAATCACGTGGTTTTCGTAACTATTTTTTTTTTTTAACTGAGTTCATCCGAAACAAGGCTAGTTTTCACTGTAGACGTAAGAGGCTACTGAGAATTAGGGTGAAATTTTAAGGGATAATCCTACATTTGAAGCTGTGCAGCGAGATGCATGTTCACATTAGTTTTAAATTTCTGCATGTCGGTACAGTTGAGGAAACGGGGAGCAGGGGGGCAGTTCCAAAGGATAACAACTCGATGAAAAAATCTATTAGAGTAAAAGGCGATGGGACACCAGAGCAGCAAGTTCATCGGAGCACATTCCATTTAAGTACTTGTAAAAATTGCACAAGGATGCAACATTGTGGCGATGGGACAGGGGCTAGAGCATGGAGGATAGTGGGGGGACCTATTAGCTTAGAGACTCTTTTTTTTACCTTTTCTAAGAGGGAGGAACTAGCGGATCGTGCACCAGCCTAACCCCCAACCTTCTCATGAACTCGTGTACTGCTATTTAGCGACCATGCAGCGCCAGAACAATTGTTTTTACACTTTTATTGATAATCATTGATTGGTGTGTTTTGTATATTGATGTAGTTTCTACTTGCTTTACTTTCCTTTTATACTGTTCTATTTCTTCTTTTTACTCTTCTTCTTCCTTATCTTTTTTCTTCCTCTTCTAATCATTTACCCTTTCTTCTTCCTTTTTTTTCTTTTCCGTTTGTTTTCTTCTTTTTCCCCCTTTTCTTTTTCTTCTTTTTCTTCCTTCTTTTTGCTCTTCCTTTTTGCTCTTCCTTTTTTCCTCTTTTTCCGTTACTTCTTATTCTTCCTTTTCTTCTTCATCTTCCTTTTCTTCTCCACCTTCCTTTTCTTCTTCATCTTCCTTTTCTTCTTCACCTTCCTTTTCTTCTTCACCTTCCTTTTCTTCTCAATCTTCCTTTTCTTCTCCACCTTCCTTTTCTTCTTCATCTTCCTTTTCTTCTCCACCTTCCTTTTCTTCTCAATCTTCCTTTTCTTCTTTATCTTCCTTCTCCACTCTACCTTCCTTTTCTTCTCCACCTTCCTTTTCTTCTCCACCTTCCTTTTCTTCTCCACCTTCTTTTTCTTCTCCACCTTCCTTTTCTTCTTCATCTTCCTTTTCTTCTTCATCTTCCTTTTCTTCTTCATTTTCCTTTTTTTCTTCATCTTACTTTTCTTCTTCATCTTCCTTTTTTTCTTCTTCTTCCTTTTTTTCTTCTTCCCCTCCTCTTCGTTTTTTCTTCCTTTTCTTCCCTTCCTCTTTTTCTTCTTCTTCTTAATTTTCTTCGTCCCCTTCTCTTCCTTTTCTTCTTCTTCTTTTTACAAATCACTCACCCACGCATTATTCCCAGCCAACATATTTTAACATAAACTTACGCTTCATCCTTTTTAAACGTCCCACTTAAAGAGACAAAATAAACATTTTAAACTTATCTATCGGTTTTCTCTTTACCGATATTTTTTTTTTTTTACTGTTTCGTTTCGTCGTTCCTGTTTTTCGTTCTTCTCCACTGACACGTCGTATTCCATCTTTTACATGGCCCCTTTACCACCACCACTAGACAGTCGTTCCTTTCTTTTTCTTTTCGAATGCGACCTTGTATCTCTGTGAAAGGCTTCGTCCTGTTGTTGCAACAATTGAATTCGAGAGTATTGTATTGTATTGCATTAATAGTAATAATTTCAGTTTCCTAAAACTTAACATCGTTTGCAAGGGTCTACGCGGGGATTTTCATGCACGTGCGATGAATATAATAGTTGATCTTATTGAAAGCTCAGACGTCATCAGTTCCTCTAAGACCCTTTATGGATATATCATAATCCAATAATTATGCACGGATTTTCATCTGACGAATTCATCCCACCAACATCGAATACTGTAAAAAGATTAACAGCATAGTATCACTATCTTTTTTTTACGTCTCTTTCGTCATTCTTTTTTGTTAGTTTGATACGACATTTTTTTCCGGCATGGACCGTTGTTCTTTAATTCTGACAAGTCCTGTCACGATTCGGACACAAAGCTATATTTTTTGAAAACTTTTCATCATACACAGAGCAGAGTCATGTAGCAGTCTTTCAACTAAAGCATGAATGAATAGTCAGCATATTGTGTTGTGTGAAAAGAAAAAAAACATTTTTCTGAAAAGATAATTGTACATTATTTTTCTTTGATATGGAGTTCAGTGTATACTTACATTGTCTAATGGGCAACGTGAGATGACCAATCTACGA
>OY744522.1:187506638-187516638 GCA_963556195.1 Sepiola atlantica
AAAAGAATAAAAGGGAAATACCAGCAGAGTGCTCAATTAAATTAAATTAAGAGCGTAATATTTTTTATTTTTAAATACAGATTTTAATCAGACATGGACCAGTGGTTTCTGACAAGAAAAGGGTTTAAATCCCCGATTCCGTCTTCGTCAGCATAGTCTGAAATAGTAAATGATGGAATTTCTTCAAAAAACATTTATAACCGTTATAAAACGCTATGCACAAAGAATTTGAAATGAAGAGCGGATGAGACGCTTGAATCAGAAAAATAGCCGTTAAGTAAGAGATTCTATATTTATAAGTGAGAAAGAAAGAAAGAAAGAAATAAAAAAGAGAAAGAAAGAAAGAAGGGAAAATAAAATTTATAATAATAAAAAATTAATTAAGAGAAAATAAAATATTATTTATATATAGAAAATGGTTAAGGGTACGTAACTTTAATTAATTAAATTATCTAAAAAAGGGGAGGTAACTATTTATTATTATGTAAAATATATATATGTATGTATATTTCACGATGGTTTCAATTAATAAATATCAAATTAAAATAAAAATATAAATATAAATAAATATATAAATAAAAAATCAATATATAATTAAAATATCAATATATAAATAAAAAAAATTTTAAAAATTTAAAATTATTGATATTTATCGTTGTTAGTTATAATTATTTTTTAAAAAACAAACTCGTAGACGACTGTCTTAAAGACACTTTACTTTTTATCCTGGTATAATTATTACGTCAGAAAAAAGAGTTGGCTATTTCCAGAAGCCACATCCTCAATTACAAACGGGCTGTCTGCCTATAACTAGCAGTAATTTATTCCACTTCACGCTACCACGCACCTAGTTCACTTATATCTGATCTTTTGACCCTTAGTCACTTTCTAGCTCAGTTTTATTGAATGGTATTTAATATATAGTACTGCTTTATTGAATGGTATTTAATATATAGTACTACTTTATTGAATGGTATTTAATATATAGTACTTCTTTGTTGAATGGTATTTAATATATAGTACTGCTTTGTTGAATGGTATTTAATATATAGTACTGATTTGTTGAATGTTATTTAATATATAGTACTGCTTTGTTGAATGGTATTTAATACATAGTACTGCTTTGTTGAATGGTATTTAATATATAGTACTGCTTTGTTGAATGGTATTTAATACATAGTACTGCTTTGTTGAATGGTATTTAATATATAGTACTGCTTTATTGAATGGTATTTAATATATAGTACTACTTTATTGAATGGTATTTAATATATAGTACTTCTTTGTTGAATGGTATTTAATATATAGTACTGCTTTGTTGAATGGTATTTAATATATAGTACTGCTTTGTCGAATGGTATTTAATACATAGTACTGCTTTGTTGAATGGTATTTAATATATAGTACTGCTTTGTTGAATGGTATTTAATACATAGTACTGCTTTGTTGAATGGTATTTAATATATAGTACTTCTTTGTTGAATGGTATTTAATAGATAGTACTGTTTTGTTGAATGGTATTTAATACATAGTACTGCTTTGTTGAATGGTATTTAATACATAGTACTGCTTTGTTGAATGGTATTTAATACATAGTACTGCTTTGTTGAATGCTATACAAATATATGTTTTTTTAGTCAATTAATTTGATTAGTTTGAGTAGAACAAAAACGTTTTGACTGTTTAGCATTTTTGTCTTAATATGTTGGATGATTATATGTATTTATCTACGTTGTTTTTTTGTAAATTTGATTTTGCATTGATATTTCTACTACACGTCGGCTGAAACGTAGTAAATATATAAATTTGAACGCTGATGAAGATAACAAGCAGAATCCAAAAATAAATGTAAATCGTGTTGAGTATATTGTTCTATTTCGTTGACCATCGGCAGAGACGATTGATTAATCATAACCTTTTCTCTTCTTTTGCAGGTAAGTCGTCCTTGTTTGTCTTCAGTTGGGTTGCACTGGTGTCACGTGTTGGTCGACTGCCCATGACGTCACACGTTTCAGCGTCCAATCAAGTTGGTCTATTTTCGTTTTTATACGTTATTTCCACTGACGATCACATACGTTTATATGTTGCACATTTCAATTGCATCAGTCGACCGTGCCCAGCCGTTCATCTGCCTACAGTTTATCTTGTATTTCGCAACGCACTCACTGACACATACACTCACATAGAGAAAATATACACACGCACACCGACATAGGACAAATCTAAACTCACATGACCTTTCGGGAATACCTGGTTCTGTAGTCTGTCCCCCTTTGGTTACTGCAAGAGTTCCAAGGGGTCTTAACCGGTTATCAGTTTTTATAACGGCTTACAAATATAGACGAAAACTATTTTCGCATAGTATTGTATCATCCCACGACACTCCAATGAATTTAATTCTGCAAATTCACCTGCTCAGCTGAACGCCGTTACAGAGCGGATCAGATCAGACACACACATTCATACGCACGCACATTCAGGCACACTCTCAGTTACATATACTTACATAGATAAATAGACACACAACACACACATATACATGTGTACTAATATGTACAAACAAGCACCCATATAGACACATCTATTGTCATACACACCTTGTCAAAGACGCCTACTGACACCAGCAAATACATATATACAAGTAAAAAGACTACACGCACATACACATATAAGCATGTTGATAGACAAACAAATACAAAGGACGAAAAACATATATATCCCACATATAGACATCTTCCACTCTTTCTTTGTTACTTTATTATACTTTCCAGTTTGAGACGTCTGATCCTTTTTGTTTCTTTTTTTTTCTTTTTTTCTTTTTTTCTTTTTTTTTCTTTTTTTTTCTTTTATTTCTTTTTTTCTTTTTTTCTTTTTTTTCTTTTTTGCTCTTTTTTGCTCTTTTTTCTTTTTTGCTCTTTTTTGCTCTTTTTTCTCTTTTGCTCTTTTTTGCTCTTTTTTCTTTTTTGCTCTTTTTGTTTTTTTTTCTTTTTTGCTCTTTTGCTCTTTTTTGCTCTTTTTTCTGTTTTGCTCTTTTACTCTTTCTTCTTTGTTTTTTTTTCGCTTTTTTTTTGTTTACCACATCTCCACTAACGATCCCATACGTGTATATGTTGTACGTAGGAAAAATAGACCTTCGCGTTCGGCTTTAGGAATACCAGCTTCTGTATGTTACTCCCTTTTAGTTGCTGCAATAATTTAAGGGGGTGGGAGAGATTACCGGGCCATCAGTTATGTGTAACGGCTTACGAATATAGACGGAGACTATTTTCGCCGACTATTGTATCATTTCTTGACACTCCCGGGTGAATGCCGCCACAGATCAGACACACACATATACAAACGCGGACACATTCAGACACACTCGCAGATACATAAACTAACATAGTTAAATAGACAAACACATATACGAGTACATTAACATGTAGGCACAAAACAAACACTGACGCACGTATATTGTCATATACACACACAGATACCCACTGACTTCTACAAATAGACAGACACAAGCAAAAAGACTACTCGTAAATACACATATATACATATATATAGACAAACAGGCTCACAAACGAAGAACCGCATACCTCAAACGCTAATACTCTGTACTCTTTTATATAAAGCTATGTGCATTTTTGTGAATATATATATATATATGTATCCGTTCCGTCACACAATAGTTAGCGAATAAAAACGAATCCATTTCAAGTATTTAGAAAGCAAAATAATTTCCAAGAAAACACTGAAACACGCAAATATACATATACATATGCATAGAAATATAGATGCGCAGAAAAAGCGAGATATATATATATATATATACGAATAATTAGATGTATAATTGCAAATTTCTCACTAATTACAAATTTACAACAGCTTAAAATAATTAAAACTCATTGTTTCCAGTGAAATTTTGTTGCTTCCCGAAATAATAATTACCTTAATTTAATCTAGGAATAAAGAAGAAAATAACATTACATATCATAATAATTTTTAATTCATGACGTTTGAAGAAAAACAAAAAAGAGAAATTAAAATTCTTTAAAAATACATTTAAAACCTTTTTACGAAATCTCATTTCAGTCCTGGGGAATTGATTCGGTTGGAATTGGTAAAAATCGAAGTGCTAATTTACTGAATTTAAAAACAAACTTCCATAACAGAATTTAGTGTTTAATTTAAGAAAAAAATATTCTCCCCAGATGCAGGTGCTTTCACTATGTAGACGTAAGACTTAGAAAATATTGCATAAAACTTTCAAAGATGTCTAATTTCAGACAATATATAAGAAATGCAGGAATGATAAAGTTGATTAAATTAATTTTATTCAGGTTTAATATGTTAGATAGTGGGGGTTGCATGGAGGAGGAGGGCTCCCTGAAAGAGAGGGTAAGGGCCAAAACGGAAGTCGGAAGTTATGTCATGACGGTAGGAGGCTTTGTCGATCTCTTGTTCCTGACTGATCGAGTGAGGCGGTTAGAAAAAAAGAGTCGTCCCGATCGGATGGTGCAGGACAATGTTTACAAGTAGCGCAAATGGCCTGAATATCTTTCCCCAGTAATGATTTCTTCTCCCTCTCTCTCGCGTGCAAAACAACCCCACCATCTGTTCGTCTGCTACGTTATATAATTTTTTTAAACTAAACCCCGGGGTCCATGTGTTATGGATCACGGTCGAAAGACAGGATACACCAGCCGGAGGAGATAAAGCCTGGGTACACTCGTGAAGATAAAGCAATATACAATATGTATAAGCAGGCTTATTTTTCCTATTCGATCAGTTAGCTCGGCGGCTAGCTTGCCGCTCAGTTCTAGTTTATTTCCGAGGGGAGATTTAATGTATTTTTGTCTGGCGATACTTCAAGTAGAAAATACGGGTCTAGGGCGCTGTCTCTAATGGGGTACAGCGCGCATAGCGTAGCTGGGTCTTTCGAGATAACTCTCTCTCTCTCTCTCTCTCTCTCTCTCTCACGCATACCAAAGTAACCTATCTCTCTGATGTTTGCTGTGAGTGTTCGTCTCTTTGTAATAAACCTAGTTTTATAAACATCGGGGTCCGAGTAGGTTTATAACCAGACAAGTAAAACATGGTTTCTCGACGACGACACGAGTGTATAATTGTTTAAAAACGCATCAGTAACTGAAAATATAACACCGTTCATTGAAGGCGGTGTTTATGTAAGTTGTATCGTTAAAGTGCAAGTCAGTTAAACTCTGGTCGATCTTTGGCTTTGTGAAGGTCCCAATCACTCTCCTGTGAAAATCAGGGTATAAACAGTACCCGGATTCAGTTTTATTTACTATTCATATAAAAGTTTCATCAAAAAAGATAGTTACTATTTGTACACACCCTGAATAGATAGATTGCTTAGTTTTATATTTCAGTATGCGACGTTGTTCTAGCAGTGAAACACTTTAAATCTTTGTAACGGTTATTTTGAAACCTTTGTTGTCCTCAACAGAATGGTATACAAGTATTTATGTAAGCCAATCGAGACGGAATGAGATCTGGACGGGAAGAGAACGAGTGAGAACGACGCCGGTTTTGGGTCACAATAGGATTAAAAATGCAATGTCTTGTACACTTTTAATATGTGTCAGTACACTCTAGACAGAAGATAATAATACGTGTGTAAACGGTACAATGAACGGACGTATTAATATCCTACCATTGTACTTCATTACATGCGCCTAGAATGTAATTGTGTGTCTATATCTCTCTCTCTAAAATATATATATATATATATATATATATATATATATATATATTTGTTGTTGTCGAATAACTGTCCTTCTGTTCACTGTACATGCCCGCTGATTTCGCATTTGCAGAGTAAAATCTCTCATTTCTATGCTAGTTGACGGCAATCGGGGGATAAGAGACTCGACTACGAATCAGTCGCGATTTGTAAACCGGGTTCGAGCCCTCCGACCGACGTGAATTAACATCCCTACACTGAAAATGGTGTAAGCATGAAATGTTTGAAAAATAATTAATATTTACTTAAAATATATTATATATACTAGCAAATATACGCTCTCCCCGGTCGCTTATTTTTGCTAGATGTTTTATTTAATTGCTCAGTAAAATGTGTGTTTTACAACTTCTACCATCAATGACTATTTAATTGATTCTATTTATTATTTTACTAAGATTATTATCGAGGAAAATATTTTGAATATATCTGGAAATCTGAAATAAAAACAATCATGAGTGTATATTTGCGAATATTAATTTATTAGAAGCTTTTAAACAAATTAACTATGTACATTTAAAAGACGTGTGATGTTTTAAAAAGTTTTGGAATGGGTATATATAGGAGCTGATAAGTAGATATAAAAACGGGATCAAAACTAATAATATAGTTTCGGCTTCAGAGAGACAGATAGACAGACAGACAGACATATACATGATCTCCATTCTAATTATATGTATATTTATATGTCTATAGATTTAATCAGTAAACAGAAAATCATAAGTTGAAAAAATATATAATACTAACAGTGGATAAAAAACTGAGAATGAAGAAAAAAATAATAAATAAACGTGCAACTTACAATTTCATGCCGAATTTATTGGACGATTTTATATGTATTATATATATATATATATATATATATATATATATATATATATATAGAGAGAGAGAGAGAGAGAGAGAGAGAGAGAGATTTTTCACTTATAAAATAGATCATTCAGTGAAGACCGGGGTTGTTCCAATAAAACAAGCTCGATGATACTCGATTACAGAGTACAGAGCATTTATATGTGATTTTATGAAGGCTTACCAAAGCATTCCTTTGCAACGCCACATTGTGTAATGTCGGCAGTTGAAACCCGTATTCCAGACATTTAATTTCCCTGATGATCTGCCAAGCAAGTATCTACTTGGTAGTGAAACACGTGTAGGAAAAAACATTTAATTTGAATGAATAATATTTGTAAGAAAAAATATCTTTAATGGTAATCATTGGTGTCCTGAAAGGAATGCTTTGGTAAGCCTTCATAAAATCACACACACACATATATATATATATATATATATATATATATATATATATATATAAAGTTTAGAGATAGATTCTCATCTTTTGTAAAAATTACTTAGTGCTAAGTATGTTATAATCGATATATTCTCGTCGGTGTTTCTAGTTGTAGTTATACTCTGGTTATATTTTCCATGATTTCTATGTTATTTTTGAAAGCTTTGGTTAAATGTTTAAAATGTCGGAAGTACGTGGATTACGGTACTGTCTTACTATATTTTCTTATTTAACGAGCTTACATGCACATACGCTCTATTACAGATATTGAGTTATTTATGCAACTACATTTATTAATATATTTGCATAACTAATAATAAGAGTCTACGAAAAATATCAACAATCCTAGGTAGATTTTTTTTGTAACAATTTATATCAACCGCACGCAGCGGTTTCTGCAGAGGATAGTTGGTCTGAAGAAACCACTGCAGTTGAAATTTTTAAAAAACGGTTTTACCATACACTCTTATTATTAAAATTACTTTGTAATTTAGATAAAGATCTATACTTAGGTTTGCCCCGCCAAGGATACCCCTGAGATCAACTTTTGTTTCCCTAAGGCTTTTCTCCTATGCATGTTATTCACATAAAATACATTTCAGCATATTTTTTGGTTTGGGGATTGAGTTATGTTTTGTTTTTTTTAAATCCATTGTAATTTTCTAATTAGCCGTAATTTTTTATCAACTCAACATATGAACTAAGGTTCGTTCTATCACTTTCACCCTCACTCAGTGTATGATGATTGACCTCTACTCTCAATTAATTGGCTGTCTATTACTAGATCATCTCTTTCTTTCTAATCTGTTTATTAATAAAAGATAATCAATTTCAATCTCTTGTCGCTTCCTTAGATAGACCTTATCATCTTTTTCTATGTTGACAAAGTGAGACAACGGACAAAAGTGTAGCAGTATTGCTAGTTAATCCATACCTGGAAAGACCGAACGAGAAAAAATATAGCGAGCAGAAAGGGATTGATTTTAGGTTTCGGCTTTATATTTATTTTTGTTTTATTGGCTTTTCAAACTTATTTTTTCTCGATTTAAACCCTCTAACACAGGCTAAATTCGTGACCCAAAGCGTCACAGTTTTTCTAGTATAGTTAATAGTACGTTTCATTATTGATTTCATTCATTCTCTACTCCATGCGTTTTCTCTCCCTCTATCTCTCTCTTTCTCTCTCTCTCTCTCTCTTTCTCTCTCTCTCTCTTTCTCTCTCTCTCTCTCTAATATATATATAATGTGTGTGCGTGTGCTTACAAAATATATTTAAGTATATACTTATTAATATACGCAACTGTTTCAAATTGCAAGCTCAATGAGTTTGTATTACAAGCTTTCGAGTATATATACTTTTTTATTATTGTCACCATTTTTCAAGTGAGTTTTTTTAATGTATTTTTGCTTGCCGTTATTTTTTTTACAAGACTTCTTAAACCTTTCCCTTTTTCCTTCCCCTGTTTTTAGAATAATGTTTTCCTATTATCTTTAAACTATTGATAAGTTAAACTAAAGACTATATATTTCGCTTAACTATGCTGTGAAACGCGCGTAAGAATAGGTATTAAATTCGGAAGAAAGAAGTTAAAAAATTGATTTGTGAAACGAAGAAGAAATGCAGATATTAGCTGAAATATGAACATAAAGAAATTGAAACAATGAAAATTATGGTTTGGAATTTTTCTTATGGTCACTAGAATTCAACTATAAAGTATATATATATATATATAATCACGTTGATATTGTAAAGATGAGTTAGTATTCGGGCTTCTTATGCTTACACTGTTAAACGCGCTAAGAATTAAGGAAAATTAGAATGTTATATATATTTTATGTTTGCCACTGACGATTGTGCGCACTTCTTTTAAGAAAAGATATGCGTTATGCTAGGTGTCAACCGTTTATTCCTTTACTAGAGAGCTCGACCAACAACTAAGAAGAATATGTGCGTGGATCTGCATTCCTGTTGGTGTGAACAGCTTCAGAAAGTTTCGTTCGCATTATTATGTCGTCGGAAATCGCATTAAATCATTTTAAAATCTTTTTTCAAATACTCTGGTAATAATTGTTAAACATCTTCAAGAACAATCGACCTTTTCACCTTATCGTGTTAACTTCTACACTCAAGTGTAGAAAGCGGACAAAAGGGGTGGAAAGGAAGTTTAAAATAAAAATCGAAGAAGACAGAAGAATTACACCAAATAAAGTGCATGTGCGTTAGTGGGGAAGGAGGTCTTTCTACTTATCTCGCTCTTACATCAAATCAACATCTTCTAAAAGAGATCCGCTTTCATTTACTTCGGTTTCAACTGGCTTGACAGATTCTTATCTGTTGTAGAGAAAGTACTGACACCTCCTTCGTTATACAATGAACTATCTGCAGTAGCATATCAATTACGACGATAGTAAAGCCTGGTTTGTTTCTGTTGCACATTACAAACTAGTCTCCAAACAGGACACTACCTAGTGTAATGTTCACTTAAAGTATTAATAAAAGTCAGATTCGTCCCAACTAATAATAATAATAATAATAATGTTACACCGGCCGTTCTTACACAGGAGAAACTGCACCGGTTGTCACTATAAATAGTGCGAGTCACCAGAGTCACCGGAGACACAGAAGACAAAGCACAGTCTTGTAACTGTCTAGCCAAGTGCTAGTCAGTTTCTTACTTTGTTAATACACTTGTTAAACCAACCCTCGACTTGACTTCCTTTATTTATTATTTACTGTTGGACAACTTCACAACAAATAATAATAATTGTTATCGGCTTAAAGGGCCGAGAATAAATAAGACAACAGGGAGGTGGTTAACAAGAAAGTACAGAAGTAATGGGTTGCCAGAGAATGCTTCTGGATTTGTTATAGCCTCTCTCTCTCTCTCTCTCTCGCCATAGTGTCGGGAAGAGTCCATGTAGTGACGCAATAGGGTAGATCGGCATAACAATAATATATAGCC
>OY744522.1:187521638-187526638 GCA_963556195.1 Sepiola atlantica
ATATTGAGCTGTATACTTTTCACAATAGGTTTTACCTTTTCTAAAGTTCGTTTTAGTTCTCTACTTATATATATATATATATATATATAAAATATAATAACACGAAATCACATAATTGTCGATGCAATAATTTATTTCAACCGTTTCGGTTTTTCAAGCATCACTCAGACAATTACATTTTTGAGACTGATAGAAAATTGAATTTCCCTACCACAGTTCCAATACAATCAGAGATGGTGGTGGTAGCAACCAATTTGATACATCTTTTATAGAGAGGGGGAAATTTAAAACTTATATTTAACTATGGCGGGCGAAGGGGAGGGATCTTTAAGTTAATCAACTAAAAACTGCCATGTCAAAATTATGACACATACGACTTGGCGATATCATACATATAGGCAATTTTACTCACGCGCATACACAAAACTAAATACGCACACATCATATGCGCACTCACATACATAATCTCACTCGCACATTATCATAACTAAACATAATCACATACGCAACTTTTATTCATCTCTAGCCAGAATGCGTCCGGCGAAACTCGTGTTCTCAAATTCGGTTAGAGAAAAGAAAGAAAGAAACAATTAATAGGCACAGAGAAGATATAGACAGACCGCGTGTCATAAATTCTCAGTCCGTCTGGGTTCCAAGAAAGAGAATCTAATTGAAATAAGATTACACGCACATACATATATGTATACATACAAATCCATACGCACATACACACACATATATACACAATACACACCCACACATATACATATCTATACACAATATACATATACACACATATATACATATATATATATATATATACATACATGAATACACCTATATATATCTCTGAATCTATTTGAAATATTGACCAAATGCATACGCATGTAGTTGTTCACACATGTAAACATACATACACATACATACACACACACATATATACATATACGCACATATACACACATATACATACGCACACATACATATATATCCACACACCTACACACAATATTTACATAACACTCTATATTCTTACTGATGTAATATGAGTTCTAAAAATTAGTCTTACCTTATTTATATTTTAGATTAATTTGATAATCTATTATTATAAATATCATGCGGGGGGGGGGTTACCGTACCTAATGTTATTCAATTTGGTATCTTCACCGTTGTAATTCTAGAGGCCCATCGGATTACTAATTCAAGTCTAATAATGTCTATTGGTAATATTTGACATTTATACTTATATTAATTCAAAAACTAGTGTATTACCTGCAGAAAAAAATTTCATACCACTATCTTATTTTAAGTAAATAATAAATATCCGCGTACACACAAATACTATATATGACCAAGTCAGTAAATCTGTGTCTATCACAGATATTATTATAAATATTATGGGGGGGGGGTTACCGTAAGTAATGTTATTCAATTTGGTATCTTCACCGTTATAAGTCTAGAGGTCCATCGGATTACTAATTCAAGTCTAATAATGTCTAGTGGTAATATTTGGCATTTATACTTATATTAATTCAATAACCGCAGAATTTTTTTAAATCCACTATCTTATTTTAAGTAAATAATCTGAATAAATAAATATTTCAAAATACCATTATATACGCATACACACAAATACTATATATCACCAAGTCGGCAATTCTGTGTCTATAGCAGATATTATTATAACTATTATGTTGGTGGTGGGGGGGGGGTTACCTTAAATAATGCTATTTAATTTGGTATCTTCACCGTTATAAGTCTAGAGGTCCATCGGATTACTAGTCGTTGATTATTTTTAATTTATATTTATGTCTGCACTTAGCCATAAGTTCATCTCGTTTATTTAAGAGGTTATTTCGATCATATTTTAGGATTCTTATTTTTTTCTTCTAGACATAAGTTGCATCTTTGTCTAAATCCATCTGGAATATTCGAAAAACATAAGATTGACCACGAAACCACCGGGGACCTGTTCTCATTTTTCAGATGCCACCATTGTTTAGCTAACTCCGTTTTGCTCTTGAGTTCTGGGTTATTGAAAGAGTGTTTGTGGTCATAAAAACGTTGTTTCCAGTTTCCCGCGGAGATGCCGATGTAAACCTTTTTATCCCTGGTTGTTATCTTCCGGATGAATAGTGGCCTTATAAACCACACACTCAACTTTACAGTTACCGTCCAGTGGGCAGTTATTTTTCACTTGACAATTACATTTATTTACTGTGACCTTATTCTTACTAGGATTGTTAAGTAATTTACGATTATGGGTGCTGATAATTCTGTCCATGTTCTTGGTGCAAGAGTAGCTGATTTTAATGGTTTTTCTATTAAATATCTTCCTAAGTGGATTATTTATGCTAAAATGTTTATCTACCAGGTTCAAGAATACTCTCCCGATGTTGATGTTAGATAGTTGGCAGTAGGGAGGATTGAACCATATTATTTTTCGGCCTCTATTCCTGGATTTATTTTTATTTTCTTTCTTGGTATATTTGAGTTTTTCATTATATCCGCTTTTCTCTAGCGCTCCATTGTATAAATGCTTATTTGCTTCAAAAATGTCTCTGTTAGCCGAAAGCTTATTTATTCTAGTATTAATGGTTTTAGGTATTTGTTTAATTATGCAGTTCGGGTGGTTAGATCTAGTGTTGATATAAGATGGTGTGTGATTATCTTTATTGAAGGGTTTGTATGTCCCCTTTCCTAAGTCTAAGGTAATATCTAGATAGTTTACTTCTTTACAATTTGGGGTTATATCTATTTTAAATCCAAGGTATTTGAATGCTCTTATTTATTTTTTTATGTATTTTGGATACCAGGGGGCCGTCACTATTGGGGATAACAATTAGTCCATCATCCCTATATAACCCCACTAAATTAGGCTCTACAATTCTGCTAATAGTGTACATTATAAAAATGCCCACCAGATCGGCAATCTGGGCTGAGTCAAAAGCACCCATCGGGACATCAAATTTGTTGTTGTTCAATTTAATCCATGTTTCTCGATTGTTTATAAGGATGGATTTGCGACAGGCCATAATTAATCTTACCTGCTCATCGGATATATCCACGAAGTTCCCAGCATAGTTAATGCTGTTCGTAAGTAATTCCTTGGAAATCGAGGGGTAAAAATCCATAATATCGAATTTATTACATATGAATTGAAAGATTATATCAATATAAATAAAATTCATATCAATTAGAATGATTGCCGAAGAAATCGAATTTAATTACAAATATTCAAGCTCACTATTTAGAAATAAATATATATATATATATATATATATATATATATATATAAATCTCAATCATATAAAGTATATATATTTATATATATAGATATATATATATGTATATAATTCAAAAAAAATTTTTAATGGATTCGTCTAAACACTTTAAAATGCAGCAACATTTTTGTAAGTAACGGATAAATTTTATTAGATTGACGAACAACACAGATAAGGAGGACTTTTTTTCTTTTTTTCAATAACTAATATAAGTTAGCAAAACATTTATACGGAACAAAACTTAGGTTTAGTATACGGAACGTTGATGTTTTTGTCTTTTAAAGGAAGTGGGGTCTGATCAACTCTGCTGTGAAGCCATGAAATTAAATACTGTCTTGTTTTGTTAAATTCCCGAAACAGTTTTTCAACTGATGATCCCTTAAATAATGTTAGAAGCAAACTAATATAATAACTGAAAAAGTTCAATTGACTTACATGAGTGATTTTCCACTGAACGACTTGGGACTTAAGGTTTTTTGGGTTTTTTTCAATATAGTTTTAATGGTTGAGAAACTTCCAAGACTATATATATATATATATTATTTAGAAATGTTATTATTCTATCATTTTATACTAATGGTATAGTCAAACCGAGTCGCCTGCTTTACAATTGTTTCAAAATGTCTGTAAACAAAATATCAGGTTGTTTACTATACCAACAAGTTCTTCTCTACAGAATCTCAACAACGAGCTGAAATGTAAAGAAGGAAACGCCAAACAGAGAAACAAGCAGAGTAAAAGTCTATCAATCAACCAGTCTATCAAGAAGACTTCCCAATGGCTGTGAACCCCCAAAGTTAATAAACAAAGTCGGGTGCAAAAAATACCAACTTGATATAAATGATCAAACATTCCAAAATTGGATACGAACAGCTTCCTTCCCGAAGTCCTGTAGAAAACAACCTGAATTTCGTTTACTTTACAGATTTTTTTGAAACAATTGTAAACCAGATAATTCTGTTTGGGTATAAATTATTATAAAATAATATTCATTTTTGAAATAATATATATATATATATATATATATATATATATATATATATATATATATATATATATTAAATAATTTTTTTATAAATTAATTTTTGCGCGCTTTTATGCACGCAAACCTTGCTCCAATGAACTGGTTACTCTGCTGCCCTATTGACATAAATACACTAGACCATACGACAATCAGCTAAATCCCATCACTTCACTGTGGAGGTACCCAGATGCCGGAGAGCCTTCTACTCCAATAGCTTCTGTCCTCGTGCTGCTGACCTCTGGAACTCCCTCCCTGCTTCCTGTTTCCCCGACAGTACCGACATGCAGAAGCTTAAAACTAATGTAAACAGACATCTCGCTACACTGCTCCCAACTTGGGATGACACCCAACACCTACACCCTAATTCTCAGTAACACCTTACGTCTACAGTGGCGGCCTGCCTTGTTTGGGGTGAAATATGTTAAAAAAAATTGTTTTTAATTTACAAAAAAATAATTAATTAAAATAAATATATATATATATATATATATATATATATATATATATATCACGCAAAAGTACGATAACGAGGGAAACGAGAAATAAATAGCAGGTTAGACAACAACCACAAAATCACCCCGTCGCCTAAAATTAATTCGAAAATGTCAGCGGTTGGTGTTTTTATATTTACGTCACTAGAAATAAAAATGAATTATCGCTGTAGTTCTATGATTTTATATAAATACTTTTGT
>OY744522.1:187531638-187539138 GCA_963556195.1 Sepiola atlantica
GATTTTTTTTATTTGATCTTCTGTAACACCATTATATATATATATATATATATATATATATATTATATTCGATTCGATTAATAAATATTCGTTTATCTACATACGTATAAGTTTCATCCTTTCGGGCATTGTCAGTAAAGAGATGATTATTCATACCGGTCGCATGAATTCCAAACCCCGGAACATGTTTTTACTCCAATTCCCACGCTTTAGCCCACACAGCGACTATACACAACTTGATACATTAGTGAGAGACTAAACCCATTAAAAACAGCTGTTGTCATGAGTGTTTAACTGTTGAAGGAACGTGCATTAAAGCTACGAGGCGGGTGTCTTAATACTACTCACTACAGTGCTCGGCCTAGATTGGGGGTGACATTATAAATATATATATATATATATATATATATATATATATATATATATATATATATATATATGTCTAAAGAAGCTTTTAAACATTTTAAACAAAAGAGAAAAAAAGGAAAATGCAGTTTAAATTCCCAGATAAGCTAACTAAATCCAAGATATCGCAGACTTAGCATTCGTTGGAAAATTCATAAAAATAAAATAAAAAGGGGATTTAAGTATCTAACAGTGAAACAAAAACAGGGGACCTTAACTTAAGTATGAAATATTAAAACTGGGATCATCAGCTGTTTACCATGTAACTGTTTCGGAGATTTAAAAACAGGACAGTTATAATATTCATGGCTCTCCAATGGTACTGATCAAACGACCATATATATATATATATATATATATATATATATATATATATTGTTACAAAATGTAGGGAGAGCTATCGGGATTCGAACTCACGACTCCGGTTTACGGAGAGAGATAGGATTCATTTTTGCACATTTATACACGACCGAGAAATTAACATAATGCGACTCGAATGACGTCAGGAAAAGAGATAAAAAGAGAGAGTGAAGACAAAAAAAAAACTTTAGACGCACGCGAAGCCGCACGCGAAGTTAACTGTCGACAGGAAGTTAACGAAAGAGAGGACGAAAGATGCTGGCATGGAAGTACGTTAGCTGCCGGGTTAAGACGGACATATTTTGAGTCAGTCTTACCGAGTACCTCTGCGCTGAACGGGGAAGAAATGAACAACCGTCGACAAGAAAGTCGCGAGGAAAGGCAGGGGCCTTTTGTAAATGGAATTTGAAGATGGAATTATAGCCGCCTTGGGCGAGAGAGCCTGTTGAAAATGGAATTATAGCCGCCCTCGGCTTGGGCGAGAGAGCCTGTTAAAAATGGAATTATAGCCGCCCTCGACTCGGGCGAGACAACCCGCTGAACTAAGCGGAGAAAAAGTAACCAGCCAGGAATTGTTTTTCCTGAGAAAAAACAATGTACTTCAAAACTACATGTGCAAGGAGGTACGGCTACGACGACATGCCGGAGGTGTCGGCTCTAAATTGTGAGTAACAACCTGAATATCTCTTCACGGACATTCGCCCCTAGGGCTGTTGTATGTATATTTTTTGTGTAGAAATGAATCCTGCTACTATAGGGATATGATAGATAATCCCCCCCTCTTCTTAAGAATATACTTTTGTTTTGAAGTTTTATTTCGTTTTGTTTTATAGAAACACTCCCGTTTTTTTTTCTAGTATACAGTTTCATTAAATAAATGAATATAAAATTTAAGTCCTAATGTCTTTTTGTCGTTTCTTCGTGTCTTTTTGTTGTATTTCCTGACTATATTTTATATTGGAGAAATCCCCATCCCATATCACGTTTTATTTGAACCTGGGATAATACGAGCCACTCCGGACTTTTTTTTTTACTTTTTTTATTTAACTTTTTTTTTTTTTATCATTGTCACGTAAATGTCTTTCGGTGGTCCCGACCGGCGGCATTCGTGACAAGATATATATATATATATATATATATATATATATGCATGAGAGAGAAAGAAGAGAGATATGAATAACATGAGATATATATGGACAAAAGAGAGAGAGAAGAAAATATATTAACCTATGATATAAATCGAAAGATGTCTTATGTGGATCGATAGATGGCTGATTGATTTTATGATTTACATTTGTATGCAAATGTAATGGCCTGCTTCATTAGACATGCACTTTTTAAACCGGTCAAAATGTCTGCTTTTGCAATCTCACTTGTCAACCTGCGAACGCTTAAAACGTACAAAGTTCGAACGCGGAGAACATTCGAATGACTAATCGTACGTGAAATATGACAAACTTATGAATGAAAGAAATTAAAATGCATAGAATCAGAGCGATGTCTGATTCAATGGATTAATTTGTAAAAGCAATAGCTGAACATGACTGAACACAAAAAAAACGAGCTTAAGGAACAAACTGGGCATGCGCACAACGACGTTATATTTACAATGTTAAACATGGCGTCGAGTTTACAGAACAAACGAGAGGCGGTTTTTTTTAAGGAAATATCGTTTTTTTTACAATATTTCTGAGATTAGATATTGTTATTTAGTGTATGTTGATGTTTCAGACTGTTTTTGAACATGAGGAAGACTATAGGAGTACTAACATTGATCAAATGAATGAACTGTGTTTGATTGCTTATGGAACGTTTATAACAAACATTTGTTGACGTCGGGATGGAAGAGGACTCAGTTGTAATTAGCAGGAAAGTAGTTCCGCGGTAAAGTGTTAAACAAATAAGAAGCCTTTGCAACAGAGCGCTGTCCATGGAAATCCCGCCTGAAGCTAGGAACATTAAGGTAGAAAATAAAGACTGTTTCATTTGCTAGTTGGACAAGTTCTTGCTGTGAATGTCTTACAAGGAGGAAATAAAGACTGGAGCTCAGTCGAGTACCTTCCATTGCAAATAACGATGGATTAGAGAGAGACTAGTTACGTCTCTTCTGTGTTAAACATACTGTAGAGAAATTTCGAAGTTAATTTTGTATTCTGTTAAGGCAGTAAAGAGAACTCTGTGCCACATCTTCCCATGTGTGGTCATAGTATTCCGTATTTGGGTATATCTGACTTTTGTTGCCTGTTATTTCTAATTTATTGCTCGAGTTTAGTAATTCAAAGAATGTCTGATATATTTGGGCGAAAAATCAAAACAAAAAATATACGGCAGATAAATGGTCGTGTTAAGAATCGTATTTAAAAAAAAATGATAAAAGAATTAGTAAAGCTAATATTAGATAACAACATTGATGTAATAAGCATAACACTTGTTTTTCAGTTAACTATATGCTTTAACGACATTTAAACAAAGAAATTATCTCTATATTAATGAAATTGTGTCTAGTGTTCTCATGTAACAAACACATTATTATATTTTATTAATTGAATATTTATTTAAAAATGCAATACGTGTACTAAAACGAAATTGTAAAAAAAATCCTATTTTTTTTAAATATTTTATTTCCATACATATTCACCAGAATTTACTAACTTCGCATTGTTAACGTATATTTGCTAGCAATGTTAGCGGGGTTAAAGGAATTTATCATAATAATATCGCATTATATATTTTAGTTGAAATTTGATTGTATTTGAAAGATAATAATCTTAAGTTAATCTCTAAAAATAATTTTTACGTCTGAAAAAAAATAAAAATGAAAATTGTATTGACATCGGCTAAAAACACATAGATTTAGTAAAAAAAAAATTAATAAAAAAAAATTAATTTAAAATATATCTTAAAAGATAAATATCAGTTTTCTGGAACTATTCTAAGATTGATAAGTAAATTTAAGTCTAAAGATACTGAATTTATTTTTTTTTAAATACTTACTTTTCACTAAAAATTGTATAATTATTCAAACAAGTTACATTGACATTAAAATTCAGTAATTTTAAGAGAAAGATTAAAATGACCGCAAATATGGAAGACTATGATCGCTATAATATTTCATTTTATTAATTTTATTTTATATAGAATTGTTTTATAATAAATCAGTTAAGTTAATTTTATCTAACGTGTTTTGTTTTGATATATTCGGCTGCTTTTCTTAATTCTTTGTCTTTCTTTGCTTTCCGATCGTCTGCATTCGTTGTTGTATCTCTGAAATAAGTATTTGCTCCCGTGCCATTCTTGTCTCTTTATATACCAATGTCCTTCCGTAGAATTTGAAGTTAAACGATTGTAAAATTTAGTAAAAAATTCAATGTTTTTTTCAGAACTGCCCACTGTCTCAATGTTATCATATTTTCATTTTATTTTCATAATTAAAAAAAAAACTTCGTTCGCTGATAACTAGACTTCCATACGCAAACGAGAATTATAAAATCGCGTCGTAAAATTACAAGTACAATGTTATTATAGGCGTATAATAATAATATTATTAGATCATTTTTTTTTAAATATTAAATGAACAATGCTTTTTTGCATGACAATATTATTAATTCGATAATTTTGTTTAGTTATATTGATTTTATTAACACGAAATCTAGAGGCTTTTTTCGTAATATATAATCACTATATTTTTCAAAGATTGTTTTTAAAATATACGGTGCTTGATTTTCATAAAAATGAAAACGAAATTCATTTGTTTTTTAGTATCTTGACATATTACTTAGCTAAATGTGTTTTTGTTCACACGAAATAATAAATGTTCTACTTAGTTTCCTAATAAGATAATTGGTGCAGAGAAGCGTCCGTATTAAATTATCAATACCACAAAAAACAGTATTATATACGAACGAAGCAAATTTAAATAAGTATCCTCACGAAAAAGGAGGAAAAATAATCGAGTAGAATTTTAATTAAAAATAAAAATCAGTTTAATCGTATTTTGGTGAATGCAATTGATTTGTTACTTGTTAATATGACAGACTAGGTTATATCCTCCAGAATTTCGCTATTTCCGCTCGAATCAATGGCCGGAACCGATTAAACGATATAACGAATTTTTATTCTTTATTACAATGCTACTCGATAGTTTTTTTGCTACTTTTTTGTGTACAAACTTATTTTTGCTTGATACATAAGTATATCAAAGAGTTTTCCGGTTAATTTAATTGGAACTGCTATTTTTAACGTTTTTCATATGCACGCGTTTATGTACAAGCACCTAATAATTTATTAATTATGTTCAGTGATCAATAATAAATATGTACTGAGAATTTCATTAGTATTAGTTAATTTCGTGAATTTTGGTGAAGTTTTAATGAAGAGAGAACTTCTTTTTTTTTATTTTGTTGCGCTCGGCCATTAATTTTTGCCTATACCTAATATCTGCATACACATATTGAAAGTGTGTTTAATTGGTAAGGTTAGCAGACATTTATAAAACGGTAGTTCAAATTAAAGTTATATAAAGGCCCCGAAATAAAAAGTAAAACGATTCCCAGACAACACCGGGTAGTTAGAGTTAAGTACATTAAGATGACAAGTGTGAAGAATATGCGACTTTAAAAAAACACATTTTAATTTATTTCTTTACTGTTTTACTGTTTCTTATTTTTAAAACACAAAATTCCGATTCAATTAAAAACCAAAGTTACAAAATCGATTTCGTATTTCTATTTAAACTAAAAAGAATTTAATTTTTAAATATATTTTTATTTTTAATTTTACTCAATACGTATTTCTAATATAACAATACCATTTAATTCCAGAATCGTTTTTAATATCGAAAATCATTCATCAAAAATTAAAAATACGTTAAAACTTCTAAGAATTTAAAACATAGATTAATGTTACTGGAAAAGTTCCCAATTCAAGAAAGAAATTGAAGCTTCCAAGCGTTCTATCTGGACAACGCCGGATAAATACAGTTAATTTTGAATAAAGGTAGTATTAAAATTAAGAAAAAGAAGCAGAGGGAAAAGAAGGAGAAAGAAAGGAAGAAGAAGCAAGAGAGAGGTAAAATAAAGAGGGTGATGAGGAGGGAAAGGGAGAAGAAGGAAGAGTAGAGAAAAGGAGAAAGATGGGGAGAAAGAGGGGGAGGAGGAGAAAAGGAGGACGGGGAAAAAAGGAAAAGGAGTAAGAAGAAGCGGGGAGAAGTAGGAGAAAAAAGAACAGGGTGTAGGAGGGGGTGTAGGAGGAGGGATGTAAGAAGGATAAAACGGATTGAAGAAGAAGAAGAAGAAGAAGAAGAAGAACTCTTTCTTTTTTAACCAAGAAGAAAATATAAATGTTATGCTAGAAGAAATAAACGTGATGTCGGATATGAAGGTATTATTCACCTGGTAAAATCAAAAGTATAACTATATACATAAAACAGTTTCGTGTATAATGAGAATGGATACATATGCACATACACAAAAACGATATACATCATTATACAGATAAACAGTGATACACACCAAACTGAAGAAGACCAATAAATTGAAACAATTCTTTGGAATGTAACATGAATTAACATCGATACGTTATAAATCTAACTGCTCTAATAAACAAGCTAAGTAGTGACAATCCACTGATCAAATAATAGTTGAAAAACGGACGAACTAGTTCCCCGGTTTATCTAGTATGCGACCCGTGAATCAAAGGGTCACTAGCCTCTCTCAGATTTGCCAGATCATTTGTGACATCATCTACTGTGCATGGCTGTTCTCCATCTATCCGTTTTCCTAGATGAGAGAGTTTAAGTTGTATACAAGAGAGTCCGTGGCCCCAAGACGGTTATCTACTTCTATGTTTTAATAGATTACCTGCCAAAACGGTGAGGCATTCCAGTGTTCACGGGAACACACAAGCAAGATATGATAACAAGATCCATAGTTTTAATAATAGAGAGATACAGGTGTATTGGCGAGTTTATCTCGCTAGGCATTTGAGAATATCTTTTAATACAATCCGTCTCGAAGTTCTGATTTTGTGAACATGTCAGAATCAATCAATTTTGGTCTGGTGTTACGCGGAACTTCGCCGCTAATATCTCATAATAAATGCATAGCCATCGGTCATCTGAACTCCATTACACTTATCTGAATACTTTAAAACGACATTATATATATATATATATATATATATATATATATATATATATATTTATTGGTTAGTTATATTCCAATGACCAGAAAATCAGTCTATAATCATATTTTTTAATTTATTTTTAATTTTTTTATTCTGACGAATGCATATATTTTTAAAATTTTTGTTTTACACGCGTTTCGCAACCCGATCAGAAAAAAGTAATATTTGCTCTCGAAGCTGCCCTTTTAATAATAAAAAACGAGCACATTATTCCAAAACAAATAAGGTGATCAGGAAAGATAAAAAGGCAAGTCAAAAAGCATTTTAAAAAACTCACTTTAAAGATGAAACTTAGAGATAAATCCCCCCAATCATCTGACACAGCGCACAAATGTGAAAACATTCTTTCCTTACTTGGCCTTTAATAGAAAGTGATGTAAGAAACGCTTTGCAGGAAATCATAATAAATTATTTAAAGAAATTATAACACCAAATAATGTTATCTTTTTTTGATGAATAAAATCATTTATTTAAAAAAAGCTGAGACTTTCGACGTATAACGTCTTTTTCAAAGCAAGACTTTCGTATTTTTCTCTTAATTCTGTTAGTATT
>OY744522.1:187541638-187542851 GCA_963556195.1 Sepiola atlantica
TCGGGTACCTCCCCCTAATGAAACTGTTTTTCCTTAGATTCAAATTAAGTTTAAACCATGGGTAAATGACCAAAAATTATGTCAATTTTCAAAATTTCAGCAAATTTGGACATTATTAAGAGAGTCCCCGGGGTGTACACATACTGCAATTATAAGTATACGTCCACCAAAAATTCAAATAGGTCCAATTTCAATGAAGTGTACACCTTATTTAATACATATAAAATAAGGATGATTTATATATATATATATATATATATATATATATATATATATATATATATGTAAATGTGAAGCGAGGGGCTAGCGGGCGAAGCCAGCTAGTATATTTATGAAATAATCATTTGTTATATATATATATATATATATATATATATATATATATATATACATATTTAGAAAATAATAATTTGTATTTATATATATGATAATTTATATGTATATTTAGAAAATAATAATTTTTATGTATATATAATAATTTATATATATATTTAGAAAATAATAATTTATATATATATTTAGAAAATAATAATTTTCATGTATATATATATACAATAATTTATATATATAAATATATTCAGAAAAGAATAATTTTATGTATATATATATATATATATAATAATTGATATATATATATATATATTTAGAAAATAATAATTTTCATGTATATATATATATATATATATATATATATATATACTTATTTAATAATCAATATGTTTTTATTATTATCCACATACGTATACATTTTCCTGGCGGAATCATCAGTGTGTTAATAATCTTTAAGTCGGGCGCACAATTCGAACCTCCGGACATTTTAACTCAAATCCGAACGCTCCAACCAATGAGCCCAACTTCAATAGCTCTGCGGTACCGGGGTGCAAAAACCCCTATTTATGTCTTTTTAAGCGGGCAACATAGTAAGCTGTCTTGACAGTGGTCGAACAGTCACGTGAATAGGAACTAGCATTTACCTTCATTTCTCTTAAAACACTAGCTAACAAGGAAGCTATAAATAATTAATACATTATTTTTTAAAATATTACCCACATACGTATACGTTTCATCCTTGCGTAATCATCAGTGTAGAAATATTTTTCTTGTTCCTTACACTTATATCGATTATGTAACCTTATTATAATGCCTCGTTACGATCACACTTGAAATACGAGAAAAGTAATGAGATTCTCCGATTGTTCCAAAGGGAGAGCAT
>OY744522.1:187548051-187585551 GCA_963556195.1 Sepiola atlantica
AATATATATATATATATATTAGTAAGCGAGAATGGTAGCTTGCTTTGAGCATTGCTTGGAATCGTAATAAATGTAATAAAAAGGTTTTCAGAGAGCCATCGAAGGATGAAACAGATACTACACTACTTCCCCTACCCCTATAAAAAGAAGATTATCCTTAGAAGGATTGTATCATGACTACAGCCCAGATACTACACTAACCTTCTTCCACAAAAACGGGTGGAGCTAATGCCTGGGAAGATGGTCTCATGACACGAGAACAGATACGGCATAAACTCTTTGAATTGAGCATTGAACGATAATACTTTGTCTGAAATAGTATAGTAAACTAAATTGAGCAATGAAAGATAGTATAAAAGTACAATGAATAGAAATAATAGTATAGTTTTGAGTTCAGACAAACACATATCAAATCTCCATCTATAATGTAAAGGGTATTTATATGTGTGTGTACCTAAACAACTACTAAACAAACACCCACATAGTTGGTATATTGTTGATCGGCGTTTCAATGGTTAAATAACACCTAAACAATTTTTGAGGGGTCTACTGGACCAAGTTTTGTCGGGCCAGTCATTTCTAATGTTATCTATTATATCAAGGAGGGTTGTATGACTTACATTATTATTATTTTAAATAGAAAGGATGAGCTCGGCAATTGTAGTCATTTATAGTGATCAAAGTCGGTTATAGTGATCAAAGTCGGTTATAGTGATCAAAGTCGGTTATAGTGATCAAAGTCGGTTATTGTATACGTACAATATAGAAGGTGCAGACAGAGGTGGTACTTTTAATAGAAATATGTAATACTTTTGCCCGGGAAACAGAAGAAAAGGTGGGGAAGGCAACAGGGAGAAGAGGGCGATGGGGAGAGGGGGCGGTGAAATGCGACGACCAGGGAAGAGAGAGCCCCGGGCAACACCGGGTAGCCCTGCTAATTCTGTATGTGTGTTTGTTTGTGAGAAGTGTGCGTGTTCTCTATAGAAAGAAATGTAATAGAATCTACATGAAATCTAAAAGTGTATTCTTATGTAAAATTTACCAGGGAAGATAATAGCATTTCTAAGTGCACCCACAAGGAGACTATGAAAACATACTCTCTGAAAACTTCAAATATATCCTATTTTATGAAATTTAAATCAGATATATAAAATTTTCTGGGTAAGACAATGGAAGTGACTCCGAATATCGAAGTGCCCTTCTTACCTAAGGGAGCTAGGGGGGATCTCCTGTAAAACTTCAATTTATATCAGATGTATAAAAATATTCGGATAAGAAAATGGAAGTGGTTTCGAATCTCTACATTACCCCTTATGTACCGAATATATACGTGCCGCTTCCTTTAAGCGATCCATAGCGACAGAACCCCCTTCTAACTTAAAATACGTATATCCGATTTTACTGAAATTTAAACCATACGTATACGACACTAATTCGGAGAGTTTTCCTCCACTTCTGCTTCTTCCAAATATATTAGAGGGGCGAAACGGGTGTAGGGAGTAGTAAAAACAAAGAAATAATACAGTATTATGAGAATAGTGAAAAGTTACATATGTGATACTCATAAATTCCCAAAGAACGTCGGGTCTTTCTTCTAATAAGGTATGGTGCTACCAGATCAGGCTGTCTGAAAATATTGGCTATGTGACCTAAAATGCACCAAACATTGATGCTATTGTTTTTTTCCTTTCTCTTTTCAAAACAAAATCATGTTCTGAAAAGCCAAACAACAAAAAATCTTTCTCTACAAAACAGCTAAACCAAACACGATAAATAAATATCTGAATTAAAAAGGACTTTAATCATAAATACGTCTACCAAAATGACCCAACCTGACATTAAATAACCCGGAAAAGATTGATATACCGTAAAACAAAAAAAGTAAACAAAACACCATGCATAAATATCTTAAAATATAAAGAACTTCAAGCGTAAAAACTTTTACCAAAATGACCGGATTTGGCATTCAATAACCCGGAAACGGTTTTAAGCCGTAAAACAAAACAATAAAACCAAACACCATGCATAAATATCTGAAAGTTTAAAAAACTGTAATCATAAATACGTTTAGCAAAATAACCAAACCTAGCATTAAATAACCCGAAAAGGGTTGATATACCGTAAAACAAAACAACTAAACAAACACCATGCATAAATATATTAAGATATAAAGAACTTGAAGCATAAAATCTTTCACCAAAATGACCGGATCTGGCATTACATAACCCGGAAATGGTTGATATGCCGTAAAACAAAACAACAAAAACCTTCTAATAGTGTAATCAAAAATAACAGCTTAAGTATCGCTATTCAACTTACAAGAGTTTAATACAAACAGATAAATATTTCGGAATCTTTTAGCTGAGGATTGGTAATTTATATTATTCGGATTATTTAAACTACTGCATCTTGGATGTTATTCTCACAACGTTTCGGCCGATGTAACTTCCTACCTTTATATGCGCCTTGTCGAACTCGGGAATATGTACAGAATTTCGAACGGAATCCTTTATTTAATCTATGGGGGGAAGCTTGCTCTCGTTCCATCAACCATGACCAGGTAGAAATCTTTTATATAATTCGCAATTGTATACTTAGTATCGCCCGTACTGAGGATTGAACCATTAACTTTCAGAAGACTGTCACTTAGAACTCATTATTACTTAGCACTGAACTCCGTCTCGTCACGAGAATTAATTAGCACGTTGTGAGATAAAAACATTCAGGATGAAAACATTAGTCCGAATAATCCAAATGATATAAACATAGAAAACTATTTACAGTTATATATAGACGAGAAAGTTTTTATTCAAGGGAGATAATATTCATACTGGAGATGATATAATCAAAAATAGCTGCCGTAGAGTTGAGCAAAAGATGAAGGTTTGAATTCCTCCAGCTTTTCTATCAATAAAAGAAAAAAGAAAAAAGGCAGGAAAATCCCAAACGTGAGCGGCCGTCTGGAAAGTTAACGTTGTTTGACAGCCACGCTAGACTAGCAATTCATATTTCATTTTGACAAAAGGTTTGTATTTCCGCTTTAAGCGATCCGCTTCTCCATACATTTAATCCTGAACAATACAAGAAATCACTTCATAAAGAGTAAAAATAGAATTCCCGTCGTTGGCAATATCCGGAACATCCAACAGCACCAATTTATGCCTTCTTATTATAATGGACATTTGGTGAGTATTCAAAGTAAAAAAAGAAGAAAATATTGTAATAATATTTAGATGCGAGTGTGTAAAGATAGGGTTAGGATAATAAATTTCTACGTAAGGTTCAAACTTAGTGAAATTTTCCAATTCGAATTCAAGTACAGTTACGTGTCCCGGCAGTAAGGTCACACAAAAAATAAACCGCCAGTCTGACATGGCGACTGAGCAGGGGAGATATTTTTCATTCGACTAAACCAAAGAAAGAGAGAGCAGTTTGGATAGCTGCTCCGTCTACCTATGAGGGAGAGCATTTGGTGTGTTATGCGTATCTACGTATGCGACGAAGAAAATATAAAACCCAAATGAGATTTTTAAAACCCAGTGGCATTTATCGATACGTGTTTATCAATAACGTTTATGAAAACTCTTTTTGAGAAAAAGACAATGACAGAGACCTATTTATGTAAAAGTTATTTTTTTTAATATTTTCAGATATTTAATTAGGGGTGGGACGTAATGGGTGAAAATTTCAGATTCATGCGAGTAGTATTTTTTGTGTTCATATATACATAAATAACACTAAACAATCAAACATTTTGATAATTTTTCAAAATTCAGAAGGTGCAGGCCACTAGTTTTGGGCTATTTTACATTCATGAAAACGCTTTCTCAGCCTGAAAATTGTCCTAAATTAAAGTACTATATCGGATTTAACTATCTATATCCATTCATAGCTTTTGAGGATGTTTTAGGACCTGCAATGTCGCACGAAACCACTTTTTCATTGAAAAATGATGGATTTTGAGTCCCGTGGAGCCCTAACGGCTATTTTTGGCCTGCACTATCTGAATTTTGCAAAATTTTCTAAATATTTGATTGTTAGTGTTATTTATGTATAAATGAACACAAAAAAATACTACTCGCATGAATCTGAAATTTTCACCCATTACGTCTCACCCCTAATTTGATACAATATATTTTGCATACGAATGGTTCGTAAATACATTTGTATTGTAGGATAGGTATGTTTTAATAAATAGTCTGTAATTGATTGATTAGATTGGACCTTGACAGATACTACTACTCCCAGAAGACATCAGACTAATTGCCATAAACGGGCAATTCTACGCACCCGAAACTTTTCAAATTTTGGGATCACTTTCAGTTTTGTATTATACTAACACCTTAATTTAACACCTTTATTAAATCCACGGGGATAGCATGCACTTGTTCCATCTGCCATGACTGGGAAGAAGTCTTTAGTAATTCGCAATTCTTCGTACCGCCCGCACTGAGGTTTGAACCTTGAACCTTCAGATGACTGTCACTTAGAACTGAATTTTACTTAGTACTATATCTACTGCGCCACGGGTTAGGGTCAGGGTAGTCTGCAATATTCCCGAGTTCAACAAGGTACACATGAAGAAGGTTGGAGGTTACATCGACTGAAACGTTGTGATAAAAACACCCAAGATGAGAACAGTAGTCCGAATATACCAAAATCTACATTCCCCATCTTGTTTTTATCCCCCTCTCTCTGTATTTCGTGCATTCGTTCTTTATAAAAAAATATTCTACTTCTTGCAATGATTCATTTTCCTCTGTCTCTTTTTCTTTCGTTTTTTCGTTCGTTCAAAATAAATCATTTTCATTTTGTTTATTTATTTCCTTCATGTATTTATTATTTTTCTTTCTATCTATCTTATATCTAGCCCTATCACTCCCTTATTCCCTTTAAAAGCATGCATATTGTTTCTCTCCCCCCTAAGCCCTCTTCCATATTTTCTTTCTCTTTATACATCGTTGGCTTCACTCTCAATTCAACAACTCTAAACAACCCAACTCACTCAACCGAATCACTCGTAAACTCGAAAATCTTCCCCTTCAGTTCAATAAACACGAACAACCGACGGCGCTGACCCAGATGCATGCCTTCATATAGACGCAGGGGAAATATGCGCAGAAATCACACATGATTAAGGAGAGCGATTCATGTTTAGCTGAGCGAATCAGCATCCATAACTTCCGCACGGACCGTGAGGAAAACACTTGTTTGGCTCAAATGCACTTCGTGATGAAGTCGAGCCGTTGTTGCCATAAGATACGGGAAGGTAAGACATTTACACTTCAAATGCCACTAACCTAATCGGAACGACAACCATTTCTTCATGAAACTCATTTAAATTGAAACAGATACTCTGTTGTAAGGTTCATCCATCTTGAATTCGTATCGAATTATTTAGAACTATATTTACTTTATAACTATGTCATGGACACGAATCTAAACTGCCGCCCTCACAATCAGACAATGTGTTCACTTCTAACTGACCACACCCACAAACTGAAGTCCATATATATCAGTCCTTTTATTATTTGTCTGCATACCCTATTTCCAAAGCTTATCAATTATTCAATATAAATGATTTACCGGTCCACACGGATTTAAAGAGATTTGAAACACCTACTATTTGATAAAGAGGTCTTTCTTCGAAATATATTTTGGAACAAGGTAACACCTATAAGATTACTGTATATAAGTATTCACTGATCAAGTAAGATTTACTATATAAAAAGATCACTTTTTTGTCTTCCTTCTCAACACTGACATAATTCCATTTCTTGAATCGTGATAGTCTTCTAATACTCCTCTATATACACATTATTTAATATTTTCCTATACCCGGTCGAAATTTCATCCAGATTCCCGAGTTCGACAGAAACATTCCCGAGTTGGACGAGGTACAACTGAAGAAGGTGGGAGGTTACATCGGCCGAAACGTTGTGATAGAACAATAGTCCGAATATACCAAATTCTACAAATTATCAACCCTCATCTAAAAAATTCCGAAACCAGATGAAGAATATTTACTTTAAAAGAAAGAAAGAAAGAAAGAGGCGGAAGAAAAGAAAGAATAATTCCAAGGAGAATATTTGCTCTTAAAAATAAAAGAACGAAATAACGAAAAGTTGCTTTAAATTAAAGAAAGAAAGAGGTGGAAGAAAAGAAAGAATAATTCCAAGTAGAATATTTGCTAGTAAAAAAACAAAAGAAAGAAAGAAAGAAAGAAAGAATAAGACAGATGGGAAAATGTAGAATAATTACAAGATGAAGAATATTTGTATGTAAATAGCGAAAGAAAGAAAAATATTTGTTAGAAACGACAGAATGAATAAAACAGAAGAAAGGCAAGACGACAACTACTTGTTTGCGACGAAGGAAAGAAAGAGAAATACAATAGATTCTAAATATATAAATAAAACGGAAACTCGGAAGAAAAGATAAATAGATAATTGACTTAAAAGAAAAAAAATTGAATACATACACTGACAGAAAAAGAGAAAGACAGGAATAATTAGATAAAAAGCTCCCAATTTCGGATAACCTCCAAAACTTTTACCCTAATTCTCAGTGGCCCTTACGTCTACAGTCGCAGCTTGCCTTGTTTGCGTTGAACTATGTTAAGAACAAAAATATTTTAAACTATGTATCCCTCATAACGAGCAAAGACGATCACGGTGGTTTTACAACAATATCGTGAGGTATGCGATATTACTTTTTTTGAAGACTTTAAAACGGTTTACCCCTCGAGCAAGGTTTTACATGGTTTTACAATGAGAGCGTTTTAATTTGTTTTTAACTTGATAATTGATACTTACAGTAATTACAAAATAAACATGGTAATATGATTCAGGTGTGGTTCGTCACTTTTCCGGGACAACGTCGGGACGGTTCGCACTAGTGAATATGAAGTTATTTTCTGTATTATTAACAAATTCGTCACTAGATTTCGTTATATTATGGGCTGGTCATGTCTTTCTTTCTTTCTTTCTTCCCTTACTGTATTTTCTTTTTTCTCCTTTCCTTCTTCTCTTCCTGAATTTATTTGTCATTTCATTAGTTTTTCCTTTATTCCTTCACTACCTTTCTTTTCTTTCTTTCTTTGTTTCTTTCTTTTTTATGTCCTTATTTTCCTTCCTCCCTTCCTTACCTTTCTTAACTATGTTAAAAAATATATATAAAAAAGTATGGAATAGCGAAATAAATACTAAAGTTGAATAATGCAATAGAAGCAAATATAATTGTGTACGATTGAAAATATGAATTATAGATAGATTGAAATAAATACATATATATATATATATATATATATATATATATATATATATATAAAGTATAAAGGTATACTCAAAAAAGAATAAAAGGGAAATAACAGTAGAGTGCTCAATTAAATTAAGAGCGTAATATTTTTTTATTTTTAAATACAGATCTAAAGTTTGCCATTTGTGTAATGCTGAGAAGTTCCATATTTTTAAGGCCATCATGAACCACAACACCAGATGTCTAAATGTGCGCGATGAGGTTTTTAAGAGCTGTATACATCGTAAACAAGCACTCCTTATTTATTGGATGGATCGAGTGACTTAAGCCTACCCAGAGCCCCCTTACATACATTTTTCAGACACTTATATACTTCAACTGCAGACTTCTCGTTCTACGAACCTGATCACAGTTCTTTTTTCTTTTTTCCATTCTTCCTCACCACCTTCTTTAAATTTTAAATTTTAAATTTTATTTTTCGTATTTTTATTTATTTATTTATATATTGATTTTTATTTATATATTGATTTTTATTTATATATTGATTTTTGTTATTATATATTGATTTTTATTTATATATTGATTTTTTTATTTATGTAGTAATTTTTTATTTATATATTGATTTTTTAATTATATATTGATTTTTGATTTTTTATTTATATATTGATTATTGATTTTTTATTTATATATTTATTTATATTTATATTTTTATTTTTATTTTAATTTGATATTTTTTAACTGAAACCATCGTGAAATGTATATACATATATATATATATTATATAATAATAAATAGTTACCTCCCCTTTTTTAGAGTAACGTACCTGTAACCATGTTTTATATATAAATAATTTTTAATTTTCTCTTAATTTACTTTTATTATTATTAATTTAAATTTTATTTTATTTTATTTTATTTTCCCTCCTCTTCTTCCTTTCTCTCTTGTTCCTCACTTCTAAATATAGGATCTCTTACTTAACGGCTTTTTCTGATTTAAGCGTCTACCGGCCTCTTCATTTCAAATTCTTTGTGCATAGCGTTTCATTACGGTTAAAAATGTTTTGGAAGAAAATCCATCATTTTACTATTTCAGACAATGCTGATGAAGACGGAATTGGGTATTTAAACCCTTTTCTTGTCAGAAACAACTGGTCCATGTCTGATTAAAATCTGTATTTAAAAATAAATAAATATATATATATATATATATATATATATATATATATATATATATATATATATATATATATATGATCAGAATACATCAATAATAATACAGACGGGGAAAAGAATTTAACAAAAGAACCGAACAAAAAAAAGGAAGAAAGAAAGTAACTCCTATTTCGTTGTAACAAAATTATGTTAAAAACAAACAAACATGATTTTATAAAAAAGAAAGATAAAAAAAATATTTTGTTGGAATAGAATATAAAATTATATAGTAGTATAAATTATAATTTTATAATGATAAAAACAAACGAAATTAAATTTAACTAATAAAAGCAGTTGTATTTCAGTAAATGTATCGCCGAAGAACATCATTCTTCCTTGTTTATGTTCCCTTTTTCTTACTTTTTATTCATATAATCTTTTTTTCTTTTCTTTTTTTCTGATTTTCTTGTTACTTTCTAATTTTCTTTATTTCTTTTTTGTCAGAAGTAGAAAGTAACGAACAGGAAATGATAAGAAAATATGAATTAAAAATGAATGATAAGTTAAGGAAATGAGAAATAAATCATCCAATGGAATATGAAAATATAAAAGGGGTCTGTATGTATGTATGTATGTATGTACAGGGTGCGTCAGGTATATGAGAACATCGCGTAATGTCGTTATTGTTACGTTATATTAATTATTTTTATTATTTTTTTGCAGATAATGAAAAATGGCAGATAATAATGTAACGGAACAAATGAAAAGACAGGCTGTAATTGTCGCAATAAAGGCAGATCATAGCGATTTACAAATCGCACAATTTCTTAAAGTCGCCCGTTCTTTTGTTTATAAAGTTCGTAGGGAGTTAGAAGAAAATGATGGTGATTGTAAGCAGGTTGCTAAACGTAAAAAGCACGACCAACGGTCAGACACGATTAGAACACCTGAATTTATTCATCAAGTTCAGAATATTATTGATGAGAGCCCCCAAAAGTCAATGAGGTCCATCGCAAAAGACCTGAATGTTTCAGAAGCCACAATTCGAAGGACTGTTCATGAAAATCTTCGTTACAAGTCTTATGTGATGAGGAGAGGCCAGTTTATGTCCGAGACCACCAAAGAGAATCGTTTGATAAGGTCCAAGAGGCTGTTAAACAAACTGAAACATCCTGTTGAGCAAGGCATGCTTTGGTTTTTCTCAGATGAGAAAAACTTTGATCAAGATCAAAAGGTAAACAGAAGGAATGACAGATGGCTGTGTAATGACCCTTCCGAAGTTCCAACAGTCATGCATACAAAATTTCCTGCAACTATTATGGTTTTGGGGGTTGTTAGCAACGAAGGACATGTGATGCCACCACACTTCTTTCGGCAAGGACTAAGAGTCACTTCTGCTGCTTACATTGAAGTCTTGGATAATGTTGTTACGCCCTGGATCGATAGAGTAACAAATGGAAGGCCCTACATCTTTCAACAAGACTCTGCACCAGCACATAAGGCTCAAAACACTCAGGAATGGTTGGCGGATCATTTTTATGATCACATCACTCCAAACTTGTGGCCTCCAAACTCTCCAGACCTGAATCCATTCGATTATTATGTGTGGGGCGTCGTGGAGAGAGATGTTAATAAACACCCCCACAACACTAAAGATTCTCTAAAAGCATCCATTGTCAGAGTGATGGACAACATAGATGAGGACCATCTCAAGCGCGCTTGCAGTCGGTTTAGGTCTCGAATCGAAGCTGTCATTGAAGTAGAGGGGAATTTCATTGAATGAAATTATTAAACAATACCTTAGCTTACATGTTTATATAATTGTTTTTGATTAAGAATATTTTTGTTTGATTTTTTTTATCATTTAATAAAATGGAAAATATGTTCTCATATACCTGACGCACCCTGTATGTATGTATGTATGTAATGTATCTGTAAAAATATTAAAGGAAAATGAAAGTTTGAAATAGACAAAAATGAAATAAATGATAGAAAAATAATAATAAAAGATAGACAGAAAAGGGGAATGAAGTAAAGAGAAGAATTAAAGATGAGACGAAATAATAGATAAAGAAATAATGATATGAAGACAAATTAAAGAAGAAGAAAGTAAAAAGAGGTTAATACAGAAAATGTAAATACACAACAGGAGAAAGTTTAATCAAGAAGAATAGAAAGATAGGAAGAAATGGATAAAGAGAAAATATGAAAAGATCATATAATAAAAAAGAAATGCGATTAAAAAAAAAGGAGAATGCAAGCAAAAGGAGAATAAATAAATAAAAAGAAAGAAAAAAGATATTAAGAAAGAAAATTACACGAAGTGAAATGTAAGAAAAAAAGTAGACACGAAAAACAAACAAGGAGGACAACAAAATAAAAAGATGGAAGAATGACAATATGAAGAACAAAAAGAAAAAAGAAACAATAAAGAAGTAAGAAGGTAGATATGAAGGAAGAAAAAAGAAACGGGAAAAGACGATATGAAGGAAAAAAATGAAAGAAAGGAAATATGAAGAAAAATGAAAGAAAGATATAAAGGAAGAAAGAAAGAAATGCGAAAAAGACGATATGAAGGAAAAAATGAAAGAAAGAAAATATGAAGAAAAAAGAAACGGGAAAAAGACGATATGAAGGAAAAAAATGAAAGAAAGGAAATATGAAGAAAAATGAAAGAAAGATATAAAGGAAGAAAAAGAAACGGGAAAAAGACGATATGAAGGAAAAAATGAAAGAAAGAAAATATGAAGAAAAAAGCAAAATGAAAGAAAGATATAAAGGAAAAAGAAAGAAAGAAAGAAGCCGAAACAGAAGATATGAATAAAAAAGGAAAGAAAGAAGATATAAAGGAAAAAGACAGAAAGGAAAGAAAGGAGATATGAATAAGGAAAGGAAAGAAAAGTGAAATGAAGGAAAAAAGAAGGAAAGAAACTAAAGGGCAAGACAAAAAATAATATAAAAATAGAACAGGCAAAAAGCAGATATAAAGCAAGGAATAATATAGAAAAAAAGAAATAGAAAAAGAAAGATAGAAGATATTAAGAAATAATTTAAGAAACGATTGTAAAAAAGAAAGATAAAGAAATAAAAAGAAGGAAAGTTTTAAAAAAAGACAGTAAAAAGGCAATCCTTAATATAGAATGAAGAAATAAGACATTTACACTACAGAAAAGGAAATAAGAAGCAAAGAAAGAAGGGGAGAAATGAAGCAAGAATGTTATTGTGGAAATAAAGAAATGCAGGCATAGTCGAGAGGTGTTTTGTGATTTTTTCCAGACGCGTAAACGGGTCAAATAAACAAGGGGGATTAATAAATTTAAAATATCCATAGATCGATAAACGCAAGAAAAAAACATGGCGACAAAAATATTGCAATTACATTAGAGCGAATTTTAATCGGCAAACAATCACAAAATCACAGCGTAGCATTTTTATAAAGTCGAAATCAGAGTGTTGAAAGTTGAAGAAAACAGGAAGAAAATAATATCGAAAATAAATTTAAAATACAAAAACACATTGGCGAAACGTCGACTGAATGTGTCATGTGATTGCGGTAGATTGGAATCTCTACAAACTTGAATGATATTCATAAAAATAACAAACCAAAAAGCAAAAAAAAAATGCATCGTATTGCTTCAGTGACGGCCGTGTGAATTGAGCGAAGAAGACATGGGAAATCTCGCGAGATTATCGTCGACACAGGGAAACAGGTTTGAAAACCGTGAAAAAGGGGAGACGAAAACATGGTTGAAAACATGGCGGACAATAACTAAAATCAAAAAACGCAAAATAAATAGAATTATTATTTTAAAATTTCTGAAGACTGGCGGAATCTGGGAAGGGTGAAAGGAAAGGGAAGGGGGTAGTATGGAAAGGAGGGAGGATATGGAGATTCAGAAATAGAAGGTTATGGAGAAAAGGGAAGGAAGAAGAAAGAAATTGAAAATAATCAATACCGTAAAAAGGGTAGAGGAAAAGTCTGAAGAAAAAAGAGAAAAGAATTGATGGAGGAAGAAAATAAGGAGGAAACGAATTCAAGAAAATGAAGGAAAGTTTCAAATTATAAAGCAAAACAGACAAGAAGAAAGATAAAAAATAATTAATTAAATAATTTTAAATTATAATATTGCAAACATTCCTTACTTTTAAGAGGTAAAGGGGAATAAGTCATTTAACATTCATTAATCATTTACATATATATAAAGGAAAAACCAAAGTTATTTACATATTCGTCAACGTTTCGTATTTATTTCAAGACTTTCTAAACATGGCTGATTTAAAGCAATAACGTAGAAGTACTTTAAATCAGTTATCTTTAGAAAGTCTTGAAATAAAACGAAATGTGAATGAATATATAAACATTTTTTTTGCTGTTTCCTTTTTTATTTTCCGTCATGTTGGAATATTATTTTCATAATTATTATCATATATATATATATATATATATATATATATATATATATATATATAATGTATATCGAGGCAGCATTTTTTCCTTAAGACACGTATTATTAAAAATAACCGATAATTTTTGTCTGGTTATTTTAGTATTGATCCCTTCAATCTATCCGATAATATAGCTAGACACCTTACTAATGAACATTCCTGTCCCCGCTCGCAAATCCGAAAACTTCTCGTAGACAATACTAAAATCTTAGAACATAATACTAATACACAAAAACTCCACATACTAGAAGCTTTACTCATTAAAACAAAAGACCTGCTATTAACAAGATTAATTTTAACACTAGTACTAATATACTTAAATGCTTATAATACCTAATAAATATAGTTTCATATTTAAATTTTCCCGCCATAATTAATTATAAATCTCACTCCAGGTCTTTACCTGTGTGTCATTATTCCACTGACGATGGACCCAGACGGGTCAGAAAGTTCTCTGGACCAACATGTACATTACGGCAGTTTCATCAGCCAATTTTCTTCCGAGATTAAGATTTTAATCCGGAAAATTGAATGGGTCAATACTAAAATAACCAGACAAAAATTGTCGGCTATTTTTAATAATATATATATATATATATATATATATATATATATATATATATATATATATATATATATATAAGTAGAGGGGTAGGCATATTTATAAAACATTGTGTCGTGAAACTATTATTTCTTGAGAAAACCATAACAATGTGTTTTTTTAAATAAATTTTTAAAATATTTTTCTAAGCTTTCGAAAATTATAATTTTCCTTGTCAAAGCAAATTGTGTTTTCCTCTTTCATCGTCCGATTTTATGTGGACTTCTTGCTATCAGACAAGAACAATTCAGTATGTCTGTTAGCGAGGCTGAACAAGAACTCATTGAGAAATGGTGACAAAAATCCAGGAACAAAACTTTAACTTTGATATATCAAGCTCAAACGCTGAACAAAATGAAAGGCACAATTATTTTCTTTTACTAAATATAATACTATAATTTTGTGTATACACAGTCATTCGACGCACAATTAAAAAAAACAAACTTGCCTTGCAGCTCTTGTAATCATATCAGAGGTAGTAAAAGCCGACGAAACCATTTCAAGCGATGAGGAGAAGCGGGAAAGCAAATTGCGGGTCGGAAAAACCACATCAGACTTCTCTCGCTTTCTCCAATGAAGTAGGACATAAATCCCGCACTCTATAGTTAAACGTCAATTTAGGTCATCCGAAATTATAATAAAATTAATTTATATATGAAAAATTACATTTCAAACGTCATTCTATAATATAATAGCAGATGAGAACATTTAAGAAGCATAATTTGTTCGGTGGCGAAATGCTGTACACTAGTGTATTTATACGCAAATTTTTAAAGTTTTATTATTAAAATGGAGAAATTACATTAAATCTCTCAGTGAAATTGCATTTAGCTAAGCGTTAGTGTACATAGTTTGGAATGGTATAATCATATATATAAATAATTTACAACTAATCCTACAAGTTCAACATTACACAGGGGTTCATTCTTTCCTTCCTTTACACGTTCAACAGATGTTGCTTCTGTCGTTATTCAGGTCTTATTTGAACTATTTCACCGTAACTATTTAAGGCGCGTCACACATCAGCAGATGATGTAATGTAACTGTATCCTTAATAATTATTTATACTAGCGTTACATAACAAACTACGTTAGTATTGATGCTATTCCCCTCTCAATACGCCAACATGTGTCATTTATCGTAAGTTATCCTCATGCATATTCAGGTTATAGTTAAAACCTTCCTCAAGTACCAGCTTACATATTACGTCTTTACTCTACGATGGTAGATGGGGGCCGGTAACGAGAATATATTTGCGACAATATCTGTGTATTACGAAAAAACCTAAAGAGTGAGAATATAAATTCGACGCACAATTTAAAACTATTTGCCATGCAGCCCTTCTAATCAACACGGATGTGGTAAAAGACAGGCACAGTGTATGTGTCCTTTTGAAACATTTCCCATTCGTAGTATTTCTTGATACTTAGGAGAGGCTGCTTGTTTCTTTTTTGTTTCTTTTTTTTGTTTCTTTTCTTGTTTCTTCTTTTTTTGTTTCTTCTTTTTTTGTTTCTTTTTTGTTTTGTTTCTTTCTGTTTAAACAGAAAGAAGCAACAAACATAAGTTTGTTGCTTTTTTCTGTTTTTGTTTCTTTTTTTGTTTCTTTTTTTCTTATTTTCTTTTTTTTCTTTCTTTTTTCTGTTTTGTTTCTTTGTTTTTTGTTTCTTTTGTTTGTTTGTTTTGTTTGTTTCTTTTTTTGTCTTTTTTTGTTTGTTCTTTTTTTGTTTCTTTTGTTTTCGTTTCTTTTTTTTTCTTTGTTTCTTTTTTTCCTTTTTTCTTTGTTTATTTTTTTCTTTGCTAATTTTTTTCTTTTTTTTTTCTTTTTTGCTTCTTTCTGTTTTTTGTTTCTTAAGTTTGTTTTGTTTGTTTCTTTATTTATTTCTTTTGTTTGTTTCTTTTTTGTCTTTTTTGTTTCTTTCTTTCTTTGTTTCATTTTTTCGTTTCTTTTTTTTCTTTTTTTTGTTTGTTTCTTTTTTTTCTTTTTTGTGTTTGTTTTTTTTTTTTTTCTTTGTTTCTTTTTTTTCTATTTCTTTCTTTTTTGTTTCTTTCTGTTTTTTGTTTCTTTTGTTTGTCTCTTGTTTTTCTTTTTTTGTTTCTGTTTTTCTTTTTCTTTTTTTCTTTTTTGTTTCTTTCTGTTTTTTGTTTCTTATGTTTGTTTCTTTTGTTTCTTTCTTTTTTGTTTCTTTTGTTTCTTTCTTTTTTTCTTGTCTTTTTTGTTTCTTTTTTTGTTTCTTTTGTTTTGTTTCTTTTTTTCTTTTTGTTTGATTTTTTTTTTCTTTATTCTTTTTCTTTTTTTCTTTCTCTTTTTTGTTACTATTTTCTTTCTTTTTGTATCTTCTTTTTTTTGTTTCTTTTTTGTTTTGTTTCTTTCTGTTTGAACAGAAAGAAGCAACAAACAGAAGTTTGTTGCTTCTTTCTGTGTTTGTTTCTTTTTTCTTTTTTGTTTATTTCTCTTTTTTGTTTCTTTTTTTTCTATTTTTCATCTGATGTTTGGACTTACAGAAAATAAGATTTTTGTTATTTTCTCTGCGCATTTAGCGATGGTATTTCAAACTTAAAAGTGACAAATGGAAATAGTATATCAATCTCAAGAGACGAACAAACCGACAGACACAGTCGATGTATCTAAAAATGTGATTCGCCGCACAATTTAAAAGCATTTGGCATGCATTCAACGTAACTCTTGCCCAAGTCATTTATTTTATCACCTAGTTATACGTCGGTTAACAATAAAAATCAAAGATAACTGACGCTTACATCAACAGACGATACGGTCTGACCTTTCTAACTTCGCTACATGTCACGACTCCGTTTGAATAGGCGTCCAAAAATTTCATTGGCTGTCGGCTCAGGTCTGAAATCTCGTTAAATCACGCAATCATCTCGTAATGCGCAAAATATATCATGCCAGCTTATGTTGAAAATAAAATAAATACATTAGAGATATTTTATTTTTTTAACATTTTTTTTACTAGAAAAAGTTTTAATATGTGATCTATGGTTACTCTCCTTACTTGAAGTTATGTAATATATAGACATGTGCTATCTACATTTATCGTGTTGCAACGCTGTGCAGTTGCGGATGACGAGCAAATATTGCAATACCAGACGTTCACATGAGGATATCATTGCAGTGTTCAGTGGGGCGGTTCACGCTTCCAAAATAGTGGCGTGAAAGATATGCACTTAAAATAGGAATTGACAACATAACAATGCGGCACCACGAAGTCAAAGAGAAGGTGGTTCTTTTGGATAAGGCAACATGTCAAAATCGAATGCGAACTCCATGGGCTAACGGTTACGCAATCTCCCTTAAAAGGCTGCTGAATCCCGACCACGTGTTCGATACTCCTTTTTTCTCATTATTCTGTCAACGTTAACCAATTCTTACCAATTTCCCCTGAAATGTGTCACATTCTACCATCCTAATAATTCCTGAATATTATTAACCGTTGGAGACATTTATTATTATTATTATAAGAAATATATTCATCAAGTTTGAATTATACAAACGAAGTAAGCAACTGTGAAAAAGTGTTGACGTCATCCACTGTGCACCGTTATACCCGCGTTTGTTTTAATGGATTACATAACAAAACGATTACGTAATCCAGTGTGCACGGTGAGAAGCAAGCAAGATAACAAGATTCACAGATTTTTAATCGTACACTTGATATTCCCAGGAATCTCGTCGAGTAGACGATCCGTGACCTTTCATATCACGGTTCATCTAGATAAAACGTAATGAGGGATCCCCATCTCTCTCTCTCTCTCCTTCTCTCTCTCTCTCCTTCTCTCTCTCTCTCTCCTTCTCTCCCTCTCCTTCTCTCTCTCTCTTTCTCTTTCTCTCTCTCCTTTTCTCTCTCTTTCTCTCCTTCTCTCTTTCTCCTTCTCTCTCTCACTGTCCGATTTGATCAATAACGTCGTCATTTTGTGACGTCATTCACTGTTCTCGGCTATTGCCTATCACTCTTTTTTAATGGACGAAGTACAAAAACATGAAAGACGCCATTCATGTGCACGTAGACAAAGAACAAGCAAGATATCAAAAGTTTTAGTATCTTCAACTCAATAATAAAGACCAACGTGTATTCATTTTTATATTTATATTTATTTAGATAAATATATTTACTTCCATCCTGTCACGCAAAAGTTACCGAGTAAAAGATTGATTTTTTTCTAGCACGCAGACGAAACAATTTCAAACGATAAGGGGAGGCGGAAAAGCAAATCAAAAGTCAGACAACCACATCAGACTTTCCCCCATTTTTTGCAATGAAGTCGGATATAAATCTCGCACTCTAGAGTAAAATGTCAATGATGGGGGTTTATTTTACTTCAGGTCATCCAAAATTATAATTACAATGTAGTTTGTAAAATCACACATTGAAACGTTGATGAAATGGCAATAATAAGGAGAATATTTTTTTTTAATATTTTGAAACCTGAACAACGCAGATATTTGTTTTTTTAAATAAGTTATTTATTTACTTTAAAAACTCTTTTTTTTATAAACTTGAGTACTTTCGGTAATAGATACCCTTGTCAGAAGTATAAGCATATTTCTTTTTTTCTTCTTTTTTCTCCCTGACCGAGACATAATTCATAAACTTCATTCTAGAATGCGAACATTTGAGAAGCATAGTTTTTCTGTGACGAAGGATATACACAAATGTATGTGTATACATACGCAATTCTTTAGCTTCATAAGTAAAATGGAAAAAGTACATTAAACCTCAGTGAAATTGTATTTATCTAAATGTTATTGTACATAGTTCTACATGGTATAAATCACATATATAACAGAACTTTAATTTAAAACTCACCCGACGAGTCCAACATTACACCGGGTTTCATACTTTCCCTCCTTTACACGTTCAGCTAATCAGTGAATCACGTGTTATTTGAACTATTTTACCGTTATTATTAAAGGCGCGCCATACAAAGGGACATGACGTAATGTAACGTGACCTGTATTCTTAAGAATTATATATATACTAGCGGTACATAACAAGCATCGTTAGAATAAATTTTATTCCCCTCTCAATACGTCAATATGTATCATTCATCGTAAATTTTCCTCACTCATATTCCTACTTCATTATAGTTAACACCTTCATCGCTTACGAGCTTACATATTACGTCTTTACTCTACGATTGTATATAGGGCCTGTAACGAAAATATATGTTCTATAATATCTGTGTATCACGAAAACCCTGAAATAATTATTGGTTCGAATAGAATATTTAATCAATGAAATCGATTAGAATTTTTTGTAAAGAACTCACTGATAATTTCTGTAATTTACTGGCTATTCAGAATAAATTATTTATTCTGTAGAAAAGAACATATCGATAGCAAATTTTGAGAATCTGACTTGACTTTATCATGTATATATATATATATATATATATATATATATATATATATCGGTCATGCGATTCGAAACCCCGGATTACCAGTATTTTGCAACTCAAATCCGACGTCTTAACCACTCGGCCAAAGTTGAACAGCGAATAAACGGTGATAATTTTAACACTTTATACGGCGGCTTGACGTCTATATATATATATATATATATATATATATATATATATATATATATATTATATCTTGATAACGGGTATCTATTGTCTCCAGAGACTATGGGTAAGCTTATATATATATGTATATATATATATATATATATATATATATATATATATATAATGTGTGTGTGTAAGGGAGAGAGAGAGAGAGAGATCGTACAAAGGCAGATCATTTTACCAAAAATATTTTTATCTATTGATCTTATTAGTAAGCGATGTTAGTCTATCATACCACTCGTATATACGAGCATCCAACCCTAGATTAGCTAAGTATAATATTTAAATAATAAAAATAAGACATGCCTAATAATTGTCTGAATTATTGAAATCAATTTAATAAGTAACAATCAATTTCCTCGGAACGGATATAATAAGTCCTTTTAAAATAACTTCCTTTTCAACGCAGAGCAGATATAATTAAAGTGGGCCACCGATCTCAGCTTATTTATAGTTTTTGTTAGACATAACCATATATATTCCGATCTCTTCGATTTTTATACGGAGAGCCAAACCAAGATTTTACTAGACAAGATATGAGAAAAATCAGTTAATAATAAAAGTGAAGAAATAAACCTTCAGTTTTTCTTTTTTTCTTTTCTTTAATATTACATTTCCAATTTCCTTTTTTGAGATGTTTTCGGAAGAATCCCTACCAATTAGCTACTAGAAAAGAGAAATAATGACTATAAGATAGCGAATTTCTCCCAGAAGACCACCCACTTCCATATGGATCAAATATGGTTGGACCCCCCCCCCCCCAGTGAAGTGTGTATAGTTAAAACTTAAGAAAACCCAGTATTTTTTCTCTGAGTCCATTTCCTCAGCTGTAAACCTAAGGTACCATGTTGTTCTAAACTTTCGTAATATTCTAAATAAATATTACGCTCTTATTATTAAATAATCGAGCACTATGTTGGATTTCTCTACCAAATGAAACAAAGAATTATATATATATATATATATATATATATATATATATATATACATCTATGTGTGTGCGTTTGGTGAGTTGATTTTGAAAATGGCAAGAAAACATAACGCATAACATCAACGATATTTGACGAATAATCAGAACCTGTTGAATAATTCAACGTTGAACCGATTCTAACAAAAGATTCGGATCAATTGATTTTTTTGCAGGCACCAATTGCAATTTTTGACAGCAAACATAACGCGTATCTCTGCAGACGAAATACAATGCATGGATTCCTTTCCTAAATTATATCTCAATACGCACTATCTCTTCTGTAACTTTTAAAGGATAAAAAATAACATTATCAAAATGGTCCGTTATTTTAATCATAATTATGACAGATTTTATCAAATAATGATACACTTCTAGGAAAGAAAGGGTTCGATGACTATAGTAGTGAACGACTTTTCGTCACGTAAACATATGCCTTGCGTGCGTCGTGTAGAAGCATAAACTAATACGTTATAGAAGCGAATGTATTTGCGTCTGTGTCGCATTGATGTGACGTCTGTGTGTTAATCGTAGTCCGAGCGAGTATAGAGTTGTCTGCCTCTCTTTCTCTTTCCTCGTAGAAACTATTGTAATATTTATTCCCTGTATGTATTGACAGGCAGCATGAAATAACAACAGTACACATTTTCGTTTTACTTTTTAATAATCATTTTAGTATTACACAATGTGATTTATCTTCCTCCCACAAGGTAAGATGTGACACAAGGTCGGAAAGTGGGATTTGAAAAGATGAGCACTCTGGCCATTACAAATTGCCTGGGCAGCCCCGTCGGCATTCCCCGGTAGGGGCGCCTCAGGCAGTAAGCAATAAACCTACTCCTCCCCAAAGAGGGGAGGCGAAGCCTGGGAGGGTGGACCTCCTAGAACTGCACAGGACAGACCCATAGACCGGCGTAAATCAAGCCCCGAAAGCCAAGACAATACCAGTCTATGGGGTGCAGTATCCATCGGAACAGATACTACACTTTGATCTTGGCCAAAAGGCCCAGTTTACACAATGTTAGCATTACTCAGTATTAATACATAGTATTTTACTCTCCCCGTCTCACGAGGGAGAGATAGGAGATCTCACTCTCGCAGACAAAACCAACGAGACTTTATTACTCGTGTCTGTTTATCACGGACTTCCTTTTTTACGCAACTTCATGAGGGTGAATAAGCCATGTCGCTCCATTATTTTATTGTGCAGTTTTTTATGGAAGTCGCTTCAGACAAGGTATGAAGCTACTTGATGTAAGTGCCTAAAAGAAGCGAGAGATTATTTAGTAGCATAATAACAAAAAAGGTGAAGAAGAAGCTAGAATCATGTCAAAATTAACTTGCTATGCTTTATGGATTTTTGGCAGGTGTATTCGTTAAATATTAAATGATACTTGTAAGTATACAATTAAGACACGGAAACAATTAAAAAGCCAACTTCAACGAATCCTGCACTCGCCAACCTCTACAAAACATAAACGCGCAAACAGACAACAGAAAGAAACATAAGAAATGTTATCTACAACATAAATATACATATGACATTACTTGTTATGTAAGATTTGTGTCTGAAAAGTAACGAGACTTATTGTGACAATAAAGAGGAACACCTACCAACTGAGAGGAAAATGTCGTAAATGTTAATCCGCCAGAGTAGGATGGTGCTTCTCTTCGCAGACGTCTACGTTGTGATTGCAACTAATTAGCATACGTGGGGATCAGCTTAAATAAATAGCAGGACTAATATGGTAGACGGCTAGTTGATTTTCAGAGAAGAGAAAAGAGCAGAGAACAAGCGGTGCTGATAATGCTTGAGATCTGTTGGATTGTCTTTGACACCTTGTTTGTCATTACGGTTAGATCACAAGACTTATGTCATCAACAATTTATTAAGATTTCAAACAACAAATTACTGCCACGTGCACTACTTGATGGATTTTTGTAATTTGACCCTCAGCTCTGTATACGACCCTTTTACTGACCCGCTTAAAGTTGGAGGAAACAAGACAAGTCACACTGTGCATGGTCAGTTCAATGTGAAGGTTCTTCCTATACGGCGATGTTCTTATAAGCCAGGCCCTTAAGATCAGGTATATTGTCATGGTGAAAAATAAAGATTTAAACATAACTATGTTAAAAAGTACAACAATTGCAGAAATCTAAGTCCAACACCATCCGTCAATCCCTATTTCGCGCGAAGCTCACACAATACACACAGTCCTGTTACTTTACAGACATACCTTATATATATATATATATATATATATATATATATATATATATGAAAATTATAACTAAAAGGTAAAACTTTTAGAGAGTTGGACCTATTGTGAAATAAGGAAAGCTCAATATACTAGATAGAGCAAAAATATTGAAAAGCCTGGTTTAAGGAATGAAAGAAGAAAAATAACTGTTTTTTATTAACTAAACTGCTCCTTGTTTTGAACAACTGAAGATATTGATTTGCTTCCATTCGCAGGTCTAATCAATTTTCATTGGCTTACCATATATATGTATATATATATATATACTAACCTATATACTATTTAAATTCTGCATATCTTGTTATCTTGCTTGTTATTTCGTCCCCATGCATCCTGGAAGATGTCACAAAAGGATGTCACCATAAATAATGACCTCGTTAAAGAACTGTGACCTCCATTGAAGCAATGTGGAAAACTGTGAACAGGAGATGACAACACGAAACGATGAAGCCATCCATCAAATAAGAGAAAGGGAGGAGGAAAGATGCTTCATGACTTTTTATCTTGATTACCGATGACCCACAGTTTCTAGTAACACTAAGGATCTAGTTATCTTGCGTACCCCCTTATACGCGCACACAAAATGGCTGTTTTAAAATACGGGTTTCCTGATCTAAAATGCACACTAAACATTGATGTTGTTGTATTTTTCTTTTCCCTTTGCAAAACTCAATCATGTTCTGCAAATCTAAAAACTAAAACAATTTTCCTCTACAAAACAACCAAAACAAACACTGTAAATAAATATTTGAAGAATTTGAAGCGTAAAAACTTTTACTAAAATGATTGGATTCAGCATTAAATGATCTGAAAAGGGTTGATATGCGGTAAAACAAAACAACCAACCAAAAACAAATGTATAAATATTTTAAGATATAAAAGAGCATGAAGCATAAAAACCTTTAAAAAATGACCGGATTTGACATTAAATAACCCGAAATGTGTTGATATGCCGTAAAACAAAACAATCGTTTAAAATCAAAGATTCATATATCGGTTTACAGAAAAACAAATGTGTGGCACGCCATCTTTGATTTTCTCTCGAGTAAATCAAATTTATTTGGCCAAACCTAACTGAGGGAAGCCGGTAAACTAAGCAATTGGTATTTTACACACAAAGTCACGATCCTGTGTAAGCCTTCCGATAGGATTACAGTTTATCTGCCCAATAGGTGAAAAATAATGCGATGCGAATATAAAGAAGTCAGTTTGAATTTGCCACGTACTGACTCACTTTTTCTACTTTATAGATCGGTCTACGATTGTAACTAGAAAAGCTACGCCATTTGACGTTATTGTGCGAATACATATATACCAATAACTCGAATAAATGTTTTTTTTTTGCGGGGGGGGGGGGGGTAATATTAAGCTAGTATTGCTAGAATAAATCTTGATTTCAACGTTTTAGGCATTTTCAGCAATTTTTACTAAAGTAACTTACAGGAAGGCCCGATGTTGCTCGGGATTGAATTAAAAACAATACTGTGTACTTTTCCCCTCTGCTCATTACACCATATAATTTTATTTGGTTTTACTGCCCACTTTCCGCCGTTAAGCCCCTGGTCAATTGGAGGGGTACAATTAGTTTTCTTAACTTCTTTACTGACTAAACGTTTGAAAGGTAGAGGAGAATCTTGATTGAACACACGAATATTTATGTATCTCATATAGAAACTAAGTGTTAGCTCCAGGAAACGTCCCCTTGATTTCTGAGGACTTACTTACTGACGAAAATTGAAAAAAAAAAAAAGCAAACAAACCCAGGCTTCATCAGTAACGAAAGTATGGTCGAAGATGGTTTCACCATATTCTTCTAAGAAATGTTAATAAACTAATACAGAAATAATCAACAATTCTATAATTAATGTTAAAGGGGAATAATCCATCCATTCATAAGTTATCATTTATGAATAGATGAATTATTGCCCTTAGATTGGTAAACGTATGTTTTGTTGTACTAGATAAATAAAGAAAGGTTTAGTTGTTTTGGGTTTTTTTTTTGGTTGTTATAGTTATTTTTTTTTAATCTCACGAATAAGTTTTCCCATTTATCTCCTAAATAAATAAATTCGAAAATTTGGCCCATTTCTCGCACGTACGGTGAAGTCAAAACGCCGTATTTCAAGTTAATTTAAAAGAACTTTGTAAGTCGATAGCGAGTCCGCAAAGCAAGCTGGTAAGAAATGTCTAAGCCACTGACAATATGATATTTTTTGCATTTGTCCAATTTTTTTAACTTGTGGACTGTCATATCCTTATAAGGTTTGGGATTTAACAATTTCGTTAATTGCTTTATATGTACCCCCATAGGACACATCGGATGAAATGTTAAAAAAAACTCTTTGAATTAGGGTCGTATACTTATGATTTACATTTCATTAAAATCAGACTTTGAAGTTGGGGAGTGGGCACGTAAAATGTTATACATATTGTTTAAATTTCATAAAAAATAAAATATATTCGAAGTTCTCAGATGGTTGTGCCCTCATAACTTCATTAAGGGTGTCCTTAGAGATTTCAATTGGTTCCCATGATAAATTTTACATAAGAACACACTTTTAGATTTAATATAGATTATCGAACCTTTCTTTCTATATAGAACACACAAACATCAGACACATACAAACAGACATTGAGTTTTATACATTAAATTTATTAGTAAAAGGACAGTCTTAAGTTTACATGTAAAACCAGAAATTTTTAATTAAAAAAATACTTCAATAGAAAAGTAAGTTTTATTATCTGGAGTATTCAGATTACTATTCTTATTTTGCTTGTTATATTAAAAACGTTTCGGTCGATAAACCTCCGACCTTCTTTGAGTGCATATTTCCGTACTTGGCAACCTTATAGTCGAAATTGGAAATCTGTATGTCGAACTCCGGTGTAAAATTATGGTCGACAAATTATTTGATTCTAAACCGTAACAAAATATCTTTGAATGGTGTATCTCTTTACGCATGTAACTTAAATGTAACAATTTGTCTACCACTTAAAATAAAGAAATATTAGGGGGTGGTTTCCAAAATACGACACGTTACAAAACACAACCTCCAACCTGCAGAATTCCCACAGCAACATCTGATATCTTATTTCTATTTTCTATTGATATAATTATGTATTTACTTACGGTTTTATTTAATCCCTTATTCTTTTAGTTTAATATTATTTCTTTAGTGTATATCTTCTAATATTGTCGGGAATATAATTCCTATGTAAGAAAAGATCCACTTCAAAGTCAATACCCTGAAAGGGGCCGAGGCAGCAGTTGGGGGTGGGTTGCAAAAGGAATTGCTCCCTTAGCGACCCGACCAATAGGTCCGGTAACAATATGTAATGGGGCAGAGAACGGATTTCTCTGCAGGAGTAACGATCCAGTGTCTGGTCTATAGTGAGTCGAATTCTGTACTAATTCTGGTCTCCTCCAAACTCTGGAACACAATAACACTTCAGCTCTCATCAACTGAACTGAACTGAACTGAACACCACAACTGAGCAGAACAACTGAGCACAATATAATTTACACATTGAGCACTACCCAAGCTGAGAGGTAGAACCTCTATTTATAGGTTCCTAACAACCTGCCACCCCCATCTTAACACATATAAATAGAGGTTCTTTATCTGTGCTCTTATTGGCTTTTCCCCACCCCACTTGAAGGTCGGCAACAGCCACGGTATGTAGCACTTTCTTTTTTTTTCTTACAATATATAAAGTAGAAACGTTTTTTCCCCTGTACCTTCTCGGAGAATAGGAAAATAACCACATGCCTCACAGGTTACTAAACTTACCACTATACTACACTTATTCACTCGAGCGTGTTTTAGTAAATTTTTTATTATTTTTTTCTACCTAACACTAAATATTACATTTGACCCACCATCCACGTCTCTCCGAAAAAACAACTCTATATAGGTGGTAGCAAAAACTTTGCTCTCTAACAATTCTGTACTGTCACTCTACTCATCGACACCGGGAACTAATACACACAGTTTAATTTTCACAAAACACCGGTTCTTATTTATTATTTGCCTAGTATTAATTTAACACGCATGGCAAAAATGAAGCTTAGGTTAATTGGCCTATTTTCACATGCATTTGTAACCTGAAACAGTGGCGCAATGAGTAAGAAGGTAGGTTTCATGATCGTCAGTTTTAGCGTTCGATCCCATCCTACTCTACAACTTTTTTTCTTTTTCTTTAAATTTAAGACATTCGCCAACACAGTAGACGGGGAAGAAAAAACAATAGGGCGTTGCTTTTTTATTCGACGTCATGCAATAGGTAGTACTTTCTCCCGTGCAACACCGAGCGACGGGTTCCCGCTAGTTAATAATAAAATACACTTAAAACAAATATATTTAAAGTGTTTAATGTCAAAGTAAAGCTTTATAAATAAATGTTTATCTGTTACGTATATATCGTCGGGGCTACAACAATACTAACTAAATTGATTGAAAGAAAGTCGGGGGTATAGATATGGGAGCCAACAACTCGACGACGATGTTCTTCTCAAGGTTATAACTGCGGGAATGGGGATGAAAACCTTTTAAGCATGTCAAATGTTATCATCACTGGCTAGCGTAATTCGAGTCGCCCCTCTCAATATACATTTACAAATTAAAGAACTATGGGCATCAATCGCATACATGCGTAAACAGAATATATATGTGCAAAAATGTCATAACACACTCGCGAATCAACACAAACATTTCTTACTACTTAGAAATATCCGATACATACACACGCACAAACAACGTATATTCACACACATAAGTTCTGACAAAACAGCAAGCAAGCACAGCTTAGACTAACATACACACTACCGTTGGCTAGACATGGTTAAAATCACAGTTGGCCTTTTGGCTAAGATCAAAGTGTAGTATCTGTTCCCCATAGACTGGTATTGTCTTTGCCTTCGGGTCTTGATTTACGCCGGTCTATGGGTCTGTCCTGTGTAGTTCTATGAGGTCCACCCTCCCAGGCTTTGCCTCCCCTCTTTGGGGAGGAGTAAGTTTATTGCTTACTGCCTGAGGCGCCCCTACCGGGGAATGCCGACGGGGCTGCCCAGGCAATTTTTAAACCCCACTTTCCCGACCCGACCTTGGGTCACATCTTACTTGTGGGAGTAAGATAAAAACTGGCCTTGTGCCTAACTCCTGGAGAGGAGTAAATCAATACACACACAGGTTACAGGAAAGACAATTCACGATAGAATACACATATACACACTTACGTTACTAGCAGTCATACTTATGTATTAGTATAATAAATTCTACATACAAAAACCTGGAAAGTATTGTATCTACCTCCCCTCTAGGAGGTTAGACACAAGGTCAGATTTGGGTTTTGATGAAAGTGTTTCTGTGGAACGAACTGGATTCGAACCCGGTGCACCCAGTTCACGTCGTTAACCACTTTGCCACCGTAATAATTACAAGTTATCCTGAAAAAGTACACACGGAATTTATCTATCCTGCCACAAATTGTACAGTTCTAGATGATCTACTTACTCAATTAGCATTATCTACTTATTGCAGTGACCTGGGGTTTTCATAAATTAATATTCAAATCATTTAATTAGAAAATTCAACTAATATTTATTAAACCCATTAATTTTAATACTTATTATTAAGCTGTAAGATAAAATAATATCTCCACGAGGCTCTACATGCAAAAACTAACGCGATAATGGCTTGCGGGCTTTTCCAGCTATCGGTAAAATAGTGGCTTGTGTTCAATTATTCGTATACAAAAATATTCGTTAACGATAGGTATTGTGTTACGGTTTTAAATCGCCCCAAACCCAATTAATATGCCCTAAAGCAAAAAAAAAGCAAAAACAACTTTTTTATCTCTATTTTTCCTAGTTTTTTTTTTATTTTCTGAAATATAATTTCATTCTTGCACACGTGGATTCTGAAACTATCAACGCATACTTTGCGATGAAACATCGCAAGATCCATCGATCGTATCTGGATCTTGAGCTATTGATGTGGAAAGAAAACCGAAAACGTAAAATGAACACGAATTGCCGAGAATTCAACACATGTTCATTAAGCGTAAAGCACTTAACTCCAGATATCAAATACGTCATTTTAATCCCCCATTCCCGATATTATGATTCCGATCGTTGTTTACAACACCGAATACAGCATAAAACGCTAACGTCTAAGCGCGAAGAGACGCCAAAGTTCTTACGGTGATTTTTGAAACTCTCACGAGAGAATTAACCCAAACGTCTGGTCAGATCGAATCAAATGCCGGTAATGTTCAAACAGAAATAATCAAATAGGTGGATATTCAACGCTTTTGAATTAACAGCTACACCGCCTGGTTATCGATAATGGAGATAAACACGAACACTTCAGGTCGCTAGTCTTAATTTACCTTCTTAACCAATCATTTTATATCTGTTTATCCCTCTCTTTTACTTCTAATTCTAAAGCGATCATAAGACTTTTCCGCCTCGTTGTCTTTGAAATTCGTACTCATATAATCTCTCAATGAATGTGACTTAATGATAGTTAGTAATATAATCTCTCGTTTTCATCAGAGCGAGAGAGAATTTCAGTTGTAATTTCGATTTTGTGCGCGTTAATTGTACGAGGAAATTTAGTCCACTTAGAATATAACGAGCACCTTCTCTGTCGGTCATTCTGTCAGTCTGTCTGTCTGTCTGTCTGTCTGTCCTGGAGAATTTTTGTAAACGTAATTTCAAAGTCAGAAATAAACAATAAATAATTTCGGCGCCCAGGCTGCGATTCGAACTCGCAACCTTGACGCTAACCGCCGCTAACTATAGGGCAAGTGATAAAATCCTATCAAATTTTAAATAGATAAAGAAATCGTTTTTTTTTTTTCACTTCTTCCAGTTACAAATGAATGATCGTATAACTGTTCTTCGAAAATAAATTGAGGTCTGCGTTCGCTCTCGATTTTTTTAGGGGCGAGGGGGGGGGCATTTCAGACCCCCTCTCCTTTTTTTTTCTTTTTTTTTAGGCGGGAAAAAAATTTAGCGGGAAAAAAAAAATTTCCCTGTTAAAACAAAATTGGTATTCGGAGACAAATTTTTTTTTTCTTTGTCTCAGCACCCAAGAACGCGGCGGCCTAGCAAAAATAGACTCCCTAACGGTCGTCTATTTTCGCTAGTCTACTAATGATATAAGGAGCACATCCTCTGTCAGGATTTCTGTCTGTCCGTCGCTATGAATTTTTGTAAACGTAAGAAATACATTGGGGAAACTCCTAACTACTTATTTTAGATTAAATAATAAATAAATAACCAACACTCTCTCTGTTTAAACAAAATGGTATTCGGAGACAAATTTTTTTTTTTGTCTTAGCACCAAAGAACGTGGCCGCCTAGCAAAAATAGACGACCGTTAGGGAGTCTATTTTCGCTAGTCTTCTAATAATATAAGGAGCACATCCTCTGTCAGGATTTCTATCTGTCCGTCGCTATGAATTTTTGTAAACGTAAGAAATACATTGGGGAAACTCCTAACTACTTATTTTAGATTAAATAATAAATAAATAACCAACACTCTCTCTGTTTCTCCGTAAGCGTTATTTCACTGATATATTATTCTGGTAGGTCGTATATATAGTCTACGAAAACTTGCCCTCAAAACATGCGGGGTTTTTTTTTCGAATTTACATAATTAATTTGTTTTAAAGTTCTAATAAATTAATATTCGGAAATATACAGTTATAACTAGTATTGTCAAATGTCCATATATATTTATATTTTCCTTGATAGAAATATTAATAAAAATTATTAATACAATTACTAAAATACATTTTATTCAAAAACGATCGCATTTTCAAAGCATAATTAGACTACCTCTTTCAAGGGAGATAATTACATGAAAACTTCCATGTATTAATTTAGAAAACTGCAGACTCATTCCTCTGGAAATGACGTCATTGTGAGAGAGCATCGTCATTGTTTATTTTTATTTCGGTTTACGTTTATTTAATTGTGTAGGTAAACATTCGATTCTTTTGTACAACAGAGGCGCGTACGTAAATTTTCGTTGTCATGATATAATGCTCCCAGGCATTAACTCCTACTCTTTCATTAAGAAATAACTCTATCTAATCCGGTCTTTACCTCCACTTTTCGGAGGAAAGGGGGGCATTATAATATACATTCGTACCTTACGATACCATTATCCCAGGATAACCTTCTCCTTTTTTATAGAGGGGTAGTTTGCAAAATATTCTGTTGTCATAATATCATGCTCCCAGGGATACATTGCTGACGAAGTCTCGAAAACATATATATTATTTTCTGTTCGCGGCATTGTTGAGAGCATCGAACACAAAACTAATTTTTCGACGATAAATAAAGTGCTATTTTTGCTATATACAATTTTGGGGCGAATTTATAGATTACGCGTACAGAGTAGTAGATTGTCGTATGAATAATGTATAAATAACTTTCTGAACTATTAGGAATTATTGGAACATGTAAATGTTGTTTACAATTTCTCCTTTTTTTTCGAAATAAACTTAGACTTTTAGAAATCATACAATGCTGTTTTAGATAACAAAAGATTTTTTAGTAAATTAGGTTTTTGTTTAGGAATTTTTCAAATTAGGATTGACAATGTATATGATTTTGATTAGTCAGACTACTATTCTCATCTTGCTTGTTATATCGACAACGTTTTGGCCGAGGTAACCTCCAACCTTTTTTAAGTGCATCTTTAAGAACTTAAGAACCTGTTAATCGAATTTGGTAATTGTCCTGTCACACGGGGGAACCTGTATAGGATTTCCAACTGGACCCTTTATTTAATCCACAAAGGTAGATTCTTCTTGTTCCATCTGTCATGACCAATTAAAAGTGTTAATTTTTTTCTTAGTTATTATTGGCGGTAGTAAGGATTGAACCTTTATCTTCCAACTTAGAACTGATTGTTTACCGACGCTATTACCTATTGCTCCAACCACCGATAGCACCCTTCCCAATAGTTCAACGCTCAAACTCCTTCAACTGGCATTCTCAGCCAACATGAGATGGAATAAGTACACAGAAGATGTTGCCAAGTCTGCTGTAAAGAAGGTAGGCTCCCTTTACCGGGATAGAAAACTTCTTACATATGCCAGTATACTCTATCTCTATGAAGCCACAATTTACCCCTTTGAACAGAGTACAAAAAGAATTACTAACCTTATAGGCCACGCACTGTCTGCCTAGCTCCAGCCTCTGTCGCATAGCCATGAAGTTTCATCCTTGTGGCTGATTTACAAGTACTTCCACGGAATGTGCTCCTATATACTCACTGCACTTGTACCCACAACGTTCCATCTAAAAGTTGAATATAATCTGTCCTGCGGAATACAATAAACTGCATTCAGTTGTGCGGTGCTTAATTGGTAACGCTGGGGAGTGTAGGATCACATTTTAGTTGCCATTACTTCCAGGTGCATTCTGAGAGTGGTGATACCTGTCCAAGGTCAATCTATGGGTTAAAGATCATCTGTTTTTTTAGTATGTCAATAAACTACATCTCGTGGTGAAGCCCCAATTTGGGGAGCTTTTGAGAATGATGTGTGCTTTTGTCGTTCTTATTAATCTCACGCCTGTTCGGACACGGAGTTGTAGTACCTGGATAGAGTGGAATCGCCTCGATTTACTCTCTGATCTTTGAGAATTAGTTACCTTTACTTATTTACAAACGTGAAAGAGGTTTAAAGCTGGTATATTTGCCGACAACTCACGTCTCTCCGTACAGTGATCAAACGTCCAGGAAATATTTCCGTCAAAATCCCATTCACTCTATAATAAAGAGTTATGTGTGTGTATTTGTATATATATATATATATATACACACGAATTCTTTGATTTTTTAACAATGTTTGCATAAATGATAAAATGCTGCCAAAATACACACACTATATATATATATATATAGTGAATGCTTTTATTCAAACATGTACAAGGTCTGCTACACTGGCATGTCGATGTTATCGATCTACAAAATCGGTCTCATGACTTTTATTTTTTTTTCCTCTTCTTCTTTGCTTGACTCCATTCTTCCTGGAATTCAGCGACCGGGTTGGATCATAGAAAAACTTTCTGCCTGATGAGACCTCAGCTCTTGATAGCTGTAGATCGATAACATCGACATACCAGTGTAGCAGACCTTGTACATGTTTGAATAAAAGCATTCACAATACAGCTCTATATTTTTATTGAGCACTCTTTTATAAGCCCGGTTTGATTCCCTTTGGATTTTTACCCTGTGGATTTTTACCCTACCTGGATTACTATATATATATATATATATATATATATATATATATATATACAGGGTGGGCCAAAATAAGGGTCCTATCTTTAAATTTGAATAACTTGAATTTGAATAACTTCCACAAAATAAAAGTTAAACTCACCAAACTTTATGTGTGTGTAGACTGACCCTTCCGAGATTTTTTGAAATAAACAAAACAAATTTTAGCCGAAAAACACTTCTTAAAACTTACAAAAACTAAAGTATTGTTTTTTACACTGTTTTGAGTTTTTTAAGCAAAAATAATGTTTTCTAAATGAGGGTACGTTCCTTAGGGCTAATACGGATCATGCTTGCTTCGGAAGGGGTCCTTTACTTATTCTAAAAAAAATTTTTTTTTAAATCAATAAATAAAAAAGTTATGAATTTTTAAAAATAGGACCCTTATTTTTGCCCACCCTGTATATATATATGAACATATTAGACGATAATAATACTTATTGAGTCTAGCCTATTGAAACCTGTCGCGGTTCTCTACCTTTAGGACAAACCGTATAATGGCTACTCAAAATCTCGGAGATCTTTATGCTCCCCTGGCTGTATAAGGCGATTGTCTTAGGCATTTTTCGATCCATCTAAGTACTTTTATCAGAGTCGATCTCTGTTGGTCAATCTATTACGCTTTAATAACATTTTCGTCTGTCTGCCACGCACATATTTTAGCTATAGTCATTAAATACATCCAAGCTCTATTACTGTTTCTGTCCGCCCGGATCCATGCAATGCTTAAGTTCAATGTTTACATTAATAAACGCGCAAATTTCATGGACGCATCTTTATATTATCCGGTGTCTGTTGTTGTTGTTTATTTGAGGTTTGCTTACGAAATTGTAGTTTTCTACGATATTAGTTGGGTCACCTAATAGAAGAGATATGATGTTGCAATATTATTATCTTATTTTCACTGCATCACCGTTCGTGTTGTATGGAACATCTTTCATATATATTTTACAAAACGGAACATTTAGATATTGTTAAAATGTACAAGAAAGACAATATACATACTTTATTTCTCCGGTACTAGAATGAAAGTGTAGTAGTAGTTCTGTCCTCAGTCGAAGGGAAAATATTTTCCACATACAGCGTTAGTGGTATGAGGGGTATTGATTTACTCCTCTCCAGGAGTTAGGCACAGGGCCAGTTTTTATCTTACTCCCACAAGTAAGATATGACCCAAGGTCGGGTCGGGAAAGTGGGGTTTAAAAATTGCCTGGGCAGCCCCGTCGGCATTCCCCGGTAGGGGTGTCTCAGGCAGTAAACAATAAACTTACTCCTCCCCAAAGAGGGGAGGCGAAGCCTGGGAGGGTGGACCTCCTAGAACTGCACAGGACAGACCCATAGACAGGCGTAAATCAAGCCCCGAAAGCCAAGACAATACCAGTCTATGGGGTGCAGTATCCATCGGAACAGATACTACACTTTGATCTTAGCCAAAAGGCCAAGCTTTTCGTTAGTTATCATCATAATACTTATAATGCTTTCACCTGAGATCTTACCGATAATTGGAAATATACTTTCGAAAACAAGAGTTATCAAACCGTCGAATCTGATTAATCTAAAGCGGAACGCAGAATTTTCATTTTCGTTCAAGATTGATATCTTAAGTCTGTCTACAATGAGTCCGAACTTGAATCAGATAGAAACTAGTGTAGCCTTGTGGCACCAAATAGACATATGTAGCGTAACCCTACTTATTTTGAACGCCTGTAATGGAGGCGTACCTTCACCTCTCTGTAGTGTAATATTTATTCCAATCTTTCGTGAACATGTTATAACACAAGGAGGACTCGAACAGAAAAGGATTCTACGTTATTTAACTGTTATTGTTTCTTAATGTACAGTGCTTCCTATAACGGGTGCCTCACTGGGAGGGGGGGGGGAAGCACAGGACGTCCGAGGTCTTCTTCTCGAATTCAAGTTTACTATCCTTCGTTTTCCGGTCAGCTCGTCGTAATTTTTAAAATCTGTTTTTTTTATTTTTAAATAATCCTTTCTAAGTAAAGACACAGATATTTAATATTTGGAAGTTACTTACCGACTTTTTTAATCACAAACTGTTTGAAATTTACTTTCAACTTAAATTTCACACGACATATTTCAAGCGCTAATCTAAATTTTGATAACCCACTTTCGTAACAAATGCAGCCATCGTCATATGCATTACTATTTATCATTACATTATTATTATTATTATTATTATTATTATTATTATTATTATTATTGGTCCCGCGATTTATAAAATCGGAGGACTTATGTTTTAAGGCATATCTGTCCGGATTTTTCTCCGCAACTATCCATTGAATTACTCTGAAATTTTGCATGAAGTTGTAAGTTTGGTCAGGTTAGAAAGTGACATTCTCCTATTATTGAAAAAAAATCTGATTAGCCCCCCAGGGGGTCAAAAGGCCCCGAAATGGCAAAAAATGGCATTTTTTGCCTCATAACTTTTCATCCATCCATTCAATTTCTCTTAAACTTGGCCAAAATGTGGAGGCAATTGTTCCTAATAGAAAATAAGTATCGCTGACCTTGGAAAAAATCTGGTTCGCGCCCTCAGGCGGTCAAAAGCCCCACAAATTGGCAAAAATGACCCTTTTCTCCCATAACGTTTGATCCATCCATTCAATTTTTCTGAAACTTGGCCAAAATGTAGAGGCAATTGTTCTGGATATGAAATGAGCATCCTTAACCTCAGAAAAATTCTGGTTCGCGCCCCCAGGGTGTCAAAGGGTGGTCAAACATGCCCCAAATTGCCCAAATATATTGCATTTTACACTCGCCACATCGAGTCACATACAGAGGGGGACCACGCACGCGCAGCTTGTTGTTGTTGTTGTTATTATTATTATTATTAGCAGCAGCAGCAGTGGTAATACCACAGCTGTATCCTTCTATAATGTTGTTTCTATATATATATATATATATATATATATATCTGGTTTTGGGGTGTTATTCTCCAAATTATTTGTAGGAGTTAATGAAATATTTCCATTCTATCTACGACCTGCGCGAAAGCAAACCCCACGATATTATTCAACCGCCTTTGTTTAACCTGAAACATACTTAGTACGTTTGTTAATGTTGTATTAGAATACATCTTATTATGTGGGTCTATCTCAAAACCCCTTTAAGGTATTTACGACATATTTCTATTTAATGGCCGTCGAATGCGAACGCAGTTTTTACCCCGCCTAATAAACCGGTATCGTTCGGGCCTTTGGGTCTGGATGTACGCCGGTCTATTGGGGGTTGTCTGGTGCTGTGCAGTTCTAGGAGGTGAACCCTCCCAGGCTTTGCCTCCCCTCTTTGGGGAGGAGTAAGTCTTTTGCTTACTATCTGAGGCGCCCTACCGGGAATGCCGACGGGGCTGCCCAGGCAATTTTTAAATGGCCAGAGTGCTCACCTCCGAGCGCTGGCTTATCTAATCCCACTTTTCCGACCTTGTGTCACATCTTACCTTGTGGGAGGAAGATAAATAAATACTTCACGATTTTATTGTACCACCTTCGAACAGCGGATACTAAACTTTGATTCTAGTCTGAAGGCAAAGAAAGTGTATTTTAGCTTGAGTTTCCCGTTTACTACAAGGCGACATCAGATGAAATTTTTTTAAACATTCCGTTTTTGCATCGTATCTTCGGCTATCCTATTTCTAAAAAAAGGGGGGTGTAAGGCTGATGAAGTACTTACGAGCATGAATTGTTTTAGCATATTTTTATAATATAGATTATTATTATTATTATTATTATTATTATTATTATTATTATTTCATAGTAGTCTTAAGTGTTGGATGTTTTTTAGTTGGAGTTATTTTCTTTTTTTTGAACATCAAGTCAATTCCGTTGACTATAGACATACAAGCTGTACCTTAACACTTACGCTGTTCTTAACAAGCAAGCCTTTTGTACAATTGAAAAATAAATTATCTCGTCAATCTGTTTAAGCCATTTATGATGGCTTTTCGTTATGGTTCCAAGCGTTCCAATTACAACGGGAATCACCTTTACTTCTTTACATTTCCATAGTCTTACTAATTCCCATTTTAGATCTTGATATATTTGTCGTGTTCTTTCTCCTGCACTCTGGTATCAAAGGAGCAGGCTATATCAATGATTAAGCAAGTTATCTTGTTTTTGCTTAGAAAGATTAAGTCAGGTCTTTAATGTTCAAGAACCTTATCAGTTTGTATGCGCATGTCCAAAAGAAGTTTGACATTGTCGTTGCTCTGTACAATTTCTGGCTTATGCTTATACCACTTCTCATTATGGTCCAATTCAAAAAGTTTTCATATATTCCAGTGTAGTACCTGAGCGACTTTATCGCGTCTCCATTTTTTATACTGGTGTTGTGCAAGCATTGGGTATTCATATACAATATGCGCTAAGGTTTCTTCCCTTTCATTACACAATCAGAATATCGGTGATTCTGCAGTTTTGTCAATGTAATGTTTGCTGGACCTAGTGCGGATGGCTTGTTCCTGGGCTGCCATTAAGGTGCTCTCTGTTGATCTTTTGGGATCACCCCTGACCAACCAATTCCGGCTCTCATTATCTCTAAATGCAGTATTCTTAAAGAATACACTGTGTAGTGTCTTTCCAGATAATTTAACCCTCTCTCTTGTAACCTTTGATTCTTTTTTCATCCCAGTTCTTAACATTTCCTCTCTTTTCACTTCATGAAGAAAAATCTCATTACTCTCAGAAATATATTTATATAGACAACCTTCTTCTATATTCACAACATCTTCAACACTAAGAAGACCTCGACCACCTTCATTTCTCGGTAGATACAATAAATCTGCATCTCCTTTCTTTGCAGAAGCTCGATAAATTGTAAGCATCTTCCGTGTTTTATTATTATTATTATGTGTATTCGCTATAAGTTATCACACAGATCATCGTAAGTGATTGCTTACCGACAACAA
>OY744522.1:187590551-187638051 GCA_963556195.1 Sepiola atlantica
ATGCTGTCGCTTTTGGATATGTTTTACTAACGTTGAGAGACATCAATTTACTACTTTATCGTAGTTAATTCTTAGCTATCTCTGGTCCATTAAGTCCTTAGCCATTCGAGGAGGGGAGAAGAAGGAATTTCATTGCGCCTGTATTCTTTTAGGGAAAAATTCCCCTAATCATTTGCGGACTACATGGATAAAATATATCTGTTAAGCTAGCTTCCAAAAACCAGACTCACAAAACTCATTTTCTCACACAAGAACCCGTGACGCTACAGAACCCTTATGCGCAGGTACATTCGTCACAGCCTGATTCCCTTGAACCCCCGACCTAAAACGGCTCATCAAAATGGTGGCCTGTCAACGTTTGGTAGCTCATACTGTGAGAACCAGTTTTATTCTGCACTCGACTGCACGGGTTCACCCGCCCTAAATCGTGCAAGCCAAGCCTAAACGATCCCCGACACATACGTCCACTCAACATGAGTCCGCCTCACAGAGCCATTATCCAATACATAATTTTAACAACAAACTTTTGTAAATTTGTAGATTAAAACCCTCAGCTACAAAAATAGATTCTTCTTTTCAGAATTATTCTAAATTTTTAGGGCAGTTAACTAATATATAAAACTACACGCATTCGCCACAAAAATCTCGTCATCAAATAACGCACAGAATTCATCTCCAATGGCAAAAGTATGATAAAACCCTAGAATGGCCCGAAAATAGAAGATCATTTTACGTTTAATTATCTGATCCCCTACTCTAAATTCTAAAGTGTTTTTTCCGACAGGTTTTTAAAGGTATTAACACGTAATCGCCTTAAAAAGTAAAATCTCATTTATTGGGGAGAGGAGTGTAAATCTACAATAATAGCCATACTTTTAATAGTTTTGTCTAAGGTATTTATTTTGTTAGCTAATTTTAAAGTAATTTATTTAATTTTCACGGGAAAAGTAAACACAACTAAAATCAATTGCTTAGAATCAAAATAAAAAAGGGACGTATAGTTAAAAAAAGTGTAAGATTATTAAAAAATTAAATATTGGTAAATTTGCAGATTAAGACACTCCGTTATTACACCCCCTCTTCCGAAAAATAACATTCTGTTTTTTTAAGCGACTACGTGTTAACACAGTGGAAGACGGAAAGAAATAAAAACAAATAGTTTAGAATTTAGAGTAGGTGATCAGTTTTGTATATATTTATAGTAAAATGTGCTCCAATTCCGGGGCCATTCTATCTCTTTAGATAACTTAATTTCTTTACCACTAATCTAAAGTCTGAGTGGTAAGATCATAAAACCACACGTATCGCCTCAAAAAGTAGCTTCTTGTTCCCTTAAAAATAAAACCCAGCGGATTCAACTCTCATAGCAATAAAAAATTTAGTTAACTGCTTTCTAAAAGTGACTCGAAAAATGGTAATAATTTTATTGAGATAAATTCTAAAATAATTGTGTTTTTTCTTTTCTTGTTTCCGTTAAGTCTTTCAGTGTGTTCACATGTGATCACCTAAAAAGGTAGAATTTTTTAGGGGGGGGGGTAATTTAGCGGAGGATGTTAATCTACAATCATATCAAAATGTAAATCTATATTTTTTTTATAATTTGGACATATCACGGTGCTACTAAACTTTTCTTTTCATTTTTCGATGAGATAGTCTCTGTAAACATTACGTGTGTTGCTAAACTTAACTAATAAAAAAAGTTATTTATTTATTTTTCACGGAAAATGTTAAAACTGCAAAAGGAGGACAACCGAACGGAGAGTTACCCTCTACCCTGCCCCCTTTTTCTTCTGACTTATGCATCGCTCGTAGTGAGTCACGACGTTCGGTAAAGTAAAATTATGGTGTTTTACTTATTTTTCCGATTTATAACTTTAATTAATTACTGTTAATATCAACGAAACTATTGTATATAGATGGAAAACATAAACAAATGAAAGTCCAAATTAATGATACAAAACATTAATTAATTATTGACGGTTTAAAAATAGTTATGCATTTCGCGATTGGATAACTTTGCCGGCCCCTTCAATTTCACGTATATGGACTGCTGTTTATAACTCGGAGTAATGCCTTTCCTGATTATGCTTCTCAATTTGTATGACCTGGATGGACTGTATGGATTCAATAAAAAGTATGTTTTTGGGTTGATATGTTTGATGCTATGTATTTTCATGTATTTGTGTATATAATTTTATATATTTTCAAAGCGTAATTTTATTACCTGTAGTAGTATAACTGCGGTAATGGTCCTCTGAAGAGAAGAATTATCTTTGAAAACTCATGAGCTAAGGACTTAAGGATACTTTGCTTGAACTTTGAATTCTAATAACATTTGATTGACACCTTATTTTATTACTTCATTTTATATTATAATATATATATATATATATATATATATATATATATATATATATATATGTATATATATATAATATATAATTTATTTCTTTCATCTCGGTATCCTTGAACATTGAATATTCTGACATTAAAACATTTGTATTCGGTTTATTGCATTCAATATTTCTTTAATGGGCAATACAAAGACAAACACCGAGTCGATAAAAGAGTTACGAATTAACTGACGGTATGGCATTGCTATCTTGTAGATTTTTGTTTTACATCCGGCAGCGGTAATCCGGGGAGATAAATACGGTAAGACCGGAAGTAACCTTAGAGAAACTCTGTAATTCTCTTTTAAGAGTGAATTTATTTATTTTGTTTTCTACTTTCATTAAGAAGAGTAGTTAGTTCTTGTCTTTTAGTGAGTTGTGTATGCAGCTAACGTTGTACCAGGATGGCAAATAAGTTTTGGTTTTATATAATTACATCTCCTCTGGCTACTGTAAGTTTGTTTCCGAATAAAACACTTGATATCTTCGAGCAGTTCTGGCACCGGGGAATTTTTATTTGACAATTTCTATTTGAGCAAGATTATTTCGGGGTTTTTTCTGTAATTTTGCCTTTTATCTTTTTCTTTTAACGTTTCATTCGCCCGTTTTTTTCATTCTTTCATTTTTCTTTTCTTTTTCTTTCTCATTTCTCTTCTTTTACTTCTCTTTCTTTTACTTATTGTCCTTGTCTTCTTTCTTCTTTTACTTTCTCTTTGTCCTTATCTTCTTCTTCATATCATCATCATCATCATCATTATTATTATTATTATTATCATTATTATTATACTCTTTGTTCTTTTTATTCTTTGTTTTTGCTTTCTGCTTTTTTAACTTCTCCCCTTTCATCTATTTTTTCGACTTATCGATTTCTTATTCTTCTCTTCTTTGTTATTTTCTTCTCTTTGTTAGTTTTCTTTTTTCTGTTTCTTTTTTCTTCTTCTCGTCTTCTCGTATCTTCATTGTCGTAATTAGTTTATATATATTTCTATTATTTCTTTTACTCTTTGCTCGCTTTTTTTTTCTTCTTTTTTTTTTAGCTAATTTTTAATTCCTGTTCATTCATGTTTATTTTTATATTTCTATAATTTATTTTTTTATTCTTTCTATTATATTTTTTCATTTATTTTATTCTTATTAGTATTTTTATCATTTTTCTTTCTTCCGTTCAAAGTTTTCTTCTTTTGATATTTTTTCATTAAATACTAAATATCCAATTATGTTTTCTTCAATTCTTATTCGCATTTTATCTGGTTTGTTCTTTTTCGTCTTCTCCATCTAATACTATTTCTTGTTGACATTGTTACTATTCTTTTTTTGTCTTATTTTTCTTCTATTACCTTCATGTGTTCTTTTATTTTGTATAATTCTCGTTTTTCCGCTTTACCCTTATTCTTTATACTTCTTCTTCCGACCGTTCTTCTCCTTTTCTTCTTAACCTGTGTTATCTTGTCATCCTCTTTTTTCTCCTTTTTATTGCTTGGTTTATTTACTTTCTTCTCACTTTTCATCCACTTCTTCTTCTCCGTCTTTCTTTTACCTCGTATTCTTCTACTTCGCCTACTGTCACCTTTTCTCTTTTTTTATTTCTCTTCATTCCCTTTTCATTTTTGTCCTCTTTCTTTTCCTTTTCTGCCACTTCCCTTTCTTCTTCTTCTCGTTCTTTCTGTGTATCTTCTCGTTCTCCGTTCTCTTTTTTCTCGTTCTCCCTCTTATTCTTATTCTTTTATCTCTCCTTATTATTCTTTTCTTTTATCTGTTTCCTTCTTTCTCTTCTTATTCACATTTTTTTAATATTCGTTTTAATTTTTATTCTTATATTTTTCTTCTCATCTCTCTTTTTTCTTCTTCTTCTACCACTACTTCTCTTCCTACTCTTTTTATTCTTTGTCTTGTTCTTCTTAACCTTCTACTTATTTTTTCTTTTTCCTTCTATTTCTCCTCTTTCCTCTGTTACTTTATCTTCCGTTATTTCTCCTCTTTTTTCTTTTTTCTCTTTCTCTCTCTCTTTTCTTCCTTCTTCTCATTTTCTGTGTTTTATTAAACTCTTTTTATCATTTTGGGAATTTGTCTCATTTTTTCGTCTCTTCCATTCCTTTTCTTCTTTACGATTTCTACGTCTCCTCTTTCATCTCTTTCCACTTTTCTTCCTTCTCTTCTGTCATCTATTCCTCCCTTTTCATACTTCCCCTCCTCATTTCTTTTCTCTCCCACCGCCTCATTCTTTTCTGTCTTCTCTTCTTCTACTATTTCGCCGTCATCTTTCCTTTACTTATTTCTCTTATTCCACTTCTATTTCCACTAATGTTATTCTTCTCCGTCTTTTCTTTTCCTTCTTCTCCTCATCATTCTTTTTCATTGTTTATTTTATGTTCTCTTTTCACATCATTCTCTTTTCTTTTTCTTTTGAATTCTTTTTACTAGATCCCTGTTACTTCCACCCATCAACCACTTATTCTATTCATCTACTCTAATGTTACGTTTTTAGTCTCTTTACGTATTCTTTCTTTTTTACTTTCTTTTTATTTCGTTCCCTAACTTCCGGTCATTTTTTCTTCTTTTTTTTCGCCAAATCTTGTCATCTCTCTTTCTTCTCTTCCTTGTTGTTGGTTTTTGTTTTCGTTTTCTTTTCGCTGTCCTCTTTTTCTTTATTCGTATAATATTTTCCTTTTTACAAATTTCCTAATACATCATGTGATTGTGCTAAGTCAGTACAGCTGAACAGATAACTAGGTTCAACGTTCTTCTTATTTTTTCAATATCTTCGTGATCGTATTAGTCATTTTATTTGTATTTTCCAGACAGTGACATGATCAGGGTGGCCATCTTGAATTTCCCTTCTTTCGTTCAGCTAGAACACGGAATATTCATAAAATTGAAAATATATTGTAGTGATGAAAAAATGTTTATTACGATTAAATACAGATACAACATAAAGGATTAACTAATATATATATATATTTAATATATATATATATATATATATATATATATATATATATATAATTTCATGTATCCACATAGAATGTTATGAGAAGATATCATATTTTATGTATCGATTTTCAGTATTTACTTCAACAGTGTTCAATAACAAAGAATCTTACTGGTTAACTAGTTAGACTCAACACTACGTGTATATATAAAAACACTCGACAACACAAACTCCATGCATATTAGCCTGACGATTCCCTACGGGGATAAAACGCGGAAGCTGTTGTGTGACTTAATTGCCATAAATATATGTTCATAACATATTATATATATATATATATATATCATTATTATTATTGTTATTATTTTATTTAAAATATATACATTACAATGTGTTTTTTGTGTACCGAGCTTTCGTCGTTCCGGACAATCAATCTCTGCAGTAGAAACCGTCTAATAATAGTCCACATCAACTCATTAGCACTTTACAAAGTTCGAAAAATAACAGAGTGACACATACGAACGCAGAATATCCGATAGCGTAAAAAATGAACAACAACGCACATTCGTGCATGCAAAAAATTAATTTATGAAGTAATTACAAAAGATTATTTTTAATCTGTATACAACAAATTTGGTTTATGAAAAAAAAAATCTATATATACAATTGATGACTCGTCCGATTAAGGGCGAATTAAAAAAAGAAAAAAGCGCTTATTTACATATTCTTAAAAATAATAAAATCAAAACGATCAGGGTGACGAAAAATAAAAACGCACCGTCGAAGAACACCGGTCTCTATCGCTAAAACAATAACAATAACAAATAATCTACGTATATATATATATATATATATATATATATATATATATATATATATATATAATGTTCGGTTCTCGGCCCGACGTTTAGTAAATTTTACATGTCAACCTCGAAAACATAACATTTAACACAATTAAAAAACCTCCTATTTACGTTAGATATGTTAATAATATACTAATTCTAGCCAATAACATTAAAAAATTAATAAACTTAAAGACCTATTTAAAAAAAACTCTGTCCTTAAATTCACTACAGAATTAAACACTAATAATAAAATCCCATTCCTAGATGTACTAATTGACACTTTTAAACAATACTTTTAACACCTCTACCTATAAAAAACAAACTAGTATAAACTCTAGCCTATTAAATTTCAAGAGTTAGTGCCCCCACCGTTATAAAATAGCTATCGTAAAAAATTTACTAAACCGAGCAAAATTGATCCCCTCCTCCAAAAAAACACTATTTATCGAACTAAAAAAATATAAAACAAGTATTGATTAACTATGAATTTCCCAACTACATCGTCGACGAATTAATAAAATCAATCATAAAAAACTTGACAAACTCTAATGCAAATAATGATATACAACATAACAACTCTAATTACATTAACATATATTACCGCAACAAAATGCAGCCAAATTTCAGACTAGAGGAAAAAGCTATAAAGAATATTACACATCGATATATATCACCAACAGATAAAGAAAACAAAATTAAACTAATTATTTACTATAAAAGATTTACAACTCAAAACCTTGTAGTAAAAAACAACCCCTCTCCAACCCTCAAAACACTAGAAAGAACCAATTAGTCTATAAATTTAAATGCCCTTTTGGAGGATGTACCTCTTAAAATAATAATAGCTACATAGGATTTACAACAACTACCCTATCCCGCCGCCTCACTATGCACTTCTCGAATTTTGGTTCAATATACCAGCACCTACAAGTACACAACTGCCCTACATCTGAATTAAGACAGATTTTAGTGATGAACACAAACATAATACATTCCGAAACAAATTTTAAAACATTAAAAATACTTGAAGCCATATACATAAAAACACAGCAACCTAAAATTAATAACATTTCATATGAGACAAGTAAAACCATTTTAAAATGCTTAGCTTAGTTCCGTCACACCAACCGGGGTCGCTTAATTTTATTTTTTTTAAAAAAGGGACATCTTATTAAACATTACTCACTGCCTATCTTCCCCATTTTTCCCTTCTACATAATTAATAGACTAGACCAAATTAAATCAGCTAATATTTTAAATCAAAAATAAAAATTTTAAAAATATAAATAAAAAAAAATAAAAAAATTAAGAACTAGTTCATCTGTTACATTTCAAAATGTAGACGTTGGTTTTTTCCGTGAACGGTTTGCCGGCATATTTCTTAAAAAACTTCCATTCTTTCACTCGCTTTTTTATTCATTTTGTGCCATTAAAAAGACCTGATGATGATTCCGGAGAGAATCGAAAACGTTTGTCAAACATACGGATCCTACATTAATTCATTCCATGTCAACGTTAAAAAGATCATTCGAAGAATGGAAAAAATAAAAAAGTGATTACCAAACAGAAGAGTTCTGTTGTTTTCAACAACACATGCATTAATATATATGTATATATATATATATATATATATATATATATATAGTAAGATACTACTTTAAAGATATAAATAATATCTTTAGCCAGTAGACTATAAGGATTAAATCAAAGCTCAATACAGTGTATGGAGCAATAATATTAATTGAATGACATTATAAAATGAGAAATTAATCAGATTTTATTTATATATATATATATAAAGTTAAGAGTTGGAATGCAAAACGCGATGAACGCCATTTTCAAAATTACGAAACTGTCCATACAAAAAGTGTTACATTTCAACACTCAACGACACCCCAAAACTATGTGTTACATAATGATACCGAAATAATTTATGTTTGATTTCAATTAAAATCTAATTTAATTCGAAGTCTAGATTTTATATATTCGTGTTTTTATTGTTAAAGGCTTCAATTTAAACGAATTGGGTTCCTCGCGTTTTGCGTTCGAACTCTTCAAGTTTACTTGGGTGGACGTTCTCAGAAATCAAAGGGCCCCTTCCTTGGGCTAATACTTGATATCTATATAAGATACATAGACATCCAAGTGTTCCATTTAAGTTTGTCTTTACCACTCAAACGTGCAGTTAGTAAAAAATGAAGGACATTAATTTTCCTCGCCTCCATTGACTAGTTAACGACGTTATAGTGCATCTTTCTTGTGGTCTTGTGGTCTTCTGGCCAGACCAATGTCTGGCCAGATTCCAGGGCAAGAATCTATATAGTCTGGTGGAGAATTCAGCTACGTGGTGTTACTTGAGGTAACATCACTAGCAAAAGATGCACCATTCCTCGCATGAGCCGGTGTATAGCCGTGACGAGGCGATTTTAGTTGTTCTTCCAATACTATCTTATTTTTAATATTTGGTCAGTTTGCTTGTAGGGCAAAGTATACTCATGTAAGGTTGTCCTGACAAACCCTTGTACAAAGAGACTGAAGACACTCATGGATTGTGTCTACACTATACTAATACATACTTTAATATCGAGGATTATTGGAATGGATATAAACATAACGTATTGCCTAATAAGTCTAAACTCATCCTATATTTACTGACTTAACTGCTGACTATGTCAACACATCGCTCTCTCAAGCGCGTGATATTCTTTGACCAATGGCGACCTCCTTCACAATCTAACATTGACATCCATTTGCAGACACGTTTTCTTTCTTTTTTTAATATATATTCCCTTTTGTGTGCCATAAAATTTCTATAAATATAACCAACCGGTCTTCAAACCAGTCACAATACTTTTTTAAAGGATAATACTATATATATATATATATATATATTTCCTTTAATTGTACTAATTTATATTATATATATATATATATATTTCCTTTAATTGTACTAATTTATATATATATATTAGTATTACCTTTTGTTGTCTTAATATATATATATATATATATATATAAAAGAGAGACAACAATAATGTTATTTATGTATATTGTGTAGTCTTTCGAACTGTAGATTGAAGACAATCGAAGTCAAGTATGAAAATAAAAATAATTGCGTTTATTTTGAAACACTGGCTGTCTAACTCACCCATGACGAGTAATAAATCATAGACTATAAATGATTTTTCTATTTTTCGTATTCTTGCCAAAGTCCAGCATTCAACTCTCGGCTTTTAGCAGAGAATTACGAAGTAAAACCGAAATAAAAATCATATAATAATGCTTTAAGCGACAATAAAAAAAAGTGAGAACTAGACAACTCGTGACCCGTATGTTCAACGTTAATAAATTCTACATTGGCGTATACGTTTATGTCCGTAAGCGGCGATTATGAAGGGAAATAGATGTGTTATAATTACGTTCAGAGAGTTAGAGAATAATATTACCGTCATCTTTCAATTTAACACAAATAAAAGAGATGTTTCACGAATAAGCTACTGGTCACGACAAAAATAAACACTGTTTTACAGTTTAAAACGTTGCTGAGGCTTAATAAAAAATATATATTTACGTGATCCAATTAAAACACTTGTTGCCAGAGTGACAAAAAGGAAAAGGAGAGAACAGACGTAAGTCGCTACTAAGAATTTGGGTGACAGTTTAGGGGGTCATCCTAAATTGGGTGTAATGCTACGAGATGCTTGTTTACATTAGTTTTACATTTTTGCAAGTCGGTTCTGTCGGGGAAACAGGGAGCAGGGAGGTAGTTACAAAGGCCGACAGATCGAGGAAAGAAGCTATTGAAGCAGAAAGCTCTCCTACAGCTGGGGGTCTCCACAGTGAATGGATGCGATTTAGCTGATTGTCGGGTTGGTCAAGTGTATTTACGTCAGAGGGCCTCACGGCAGCCAGTTCATTGAGGCACATTCCATTGAAGTACTTGCAAAACAAGCACGAGGGTGCAACATTGCGGCGATTGGACAGAGGCAAAAGCTTGGTGGATAGTGACGGACCTATTAGATTAGCTACTCTTTTTTGGACCTTGTCTAAGAGGGAGAGACTTGTGAATTGTGCACCAGCCAAGATATGACAACAATACTCTATGCATGGGCGGATGGTGGCTTTGCAGAGATATAGGATAATTTCAGGTGTGAGAACTTTACTAGCACGGTAGAGGGCGCCCACTTTCTTTGCAGTAGCTTTGGCAATGTTTTCTATGTATTTATTCCAAATCATGTTACCAGTGAATATTAGGTAGAGCATGTAACGTTGGACTCTCGGGTAGGGTGTTATTTGCTATGTCAATATGTAGTTGACTAGGTTTCTTGTAGTTGTTTAAGGACACTTGCTCTTTCAACATGTATCGATACAATATTTTGAGGATGTTTGTCATCGTTTCCCTTGCGCATGCGACAGCATAGGTTTTGGCTAAGATAGCAGAAATCCCTGTCTTCTTCACAATGAATTAGTCCCAATCTTCAGGATCCATGCATTCTGTTCGCAGCACCACATTGAATCTTGTAGTCAGCGCTCAAGGTCTCACCAGTTAAGCTATAAACAAATACACACAAAAGAACACCAGAAAGCCTGTTTGTAAGAAGGGTCAAATGTTCCATCATGCTGATATAGTCAAGTCTATTCTCTGAGTTCTACACCTACTAATTCCCCATATTTATATTTTTCTTTTCATTACTTTTTTTAATGGAGATCGCTCCATACAAGGTATGAAGCCACTTGATGTAAGGAGATAACAATAGCAAATACGATTATCCCAAAGACAGGCGATGCCTATTGGCCTTAGTCTTGAAAAACACAAGATTATAGGTAGGAGGAAAACAGTCAGCAGGAAGAGAGTTCCACAAGCATGCGTTTCTCTGAAAGAATCTATTGGAATAGGGAGCTGTATTACAATGAGGTATCAAAACAGCGAATTGATGGAGACCAATAGACCAACGAGTCAACAAGCTGGAACAAAAGAAGCGTGAAATAGATCAGATAATTCTGAAGAAAACATTTGAAAGTTGAAAGTCAAAATTACTACTGTCAAAATCTCTTAACTTTTACTGTAATGTTAAGCTTATTCTAAGGACTCATTTGTACAGTAAATAAATACTTAATAAAATAATAGATTTTTTTAATAACTACAATTAATATTAATGCACTTTGAAAAGTATTGAAAGATCACACAATTCCGAAGCACACGCACTGCTCGTTTTATTCTCCCTTCCCCCACTATCTTAAACATTCAATATGCAAACAAACAAGCAAACACGATTATCAGTTTTAGTATTATATAGATGAGTTTATCGGAATATATTTTACATTCTACAGTCCTCCGCACGGAAGATAATAGAAAATCGAAGTCATGTATAAAAATAGATATAATTAATTTTCTTTTAAATACTAACTGACAATTTTCCCGATAATAAATCATAGGAAATAATCATTTTCTTGTTTGTTGTTTTCTTTAACGTCCGGCTTCAAGGGATCGAAAGCAAGAAAATGACGAAGTGAAATAGTTATTTAATAGTCATTTAATAGTTATTCAATTCATAAATTCTCTTTCTGTTTTCACTTTATGATTGCATTTTGGTTTCACGGCATATCAATCCTTCTCGGTTTGAATATTCAAAAGTCAAATCATTTCGGTAAAAGTTTTTAAGTTGTGGCTTCCTTTGATTCCTAGACGCGGAGGGATATTTGGAATATTCTAATAACCTAAAGACTGTCTTGGCTTAATCATACCATTCTTTGTCACAATTGAGCATGGACTGGTTCAGTCCTATGAGGTCAATCTTCGCAGGCATTACCTCATCCTTTGGGTGGGTGAATGATGTTATTGCCGGTCGCCTGAGACGCTCCTACTTCATAGCGCCGACTGGTTCGTTATTACTATTTGTGTATATTCCAGAAAGTCTTTTTTGAATAAGTCTGCTATTTATATACGTCCCACACAGTAGAATGTGACACAAGGTCGGAAAGTGGGTATGCACTCCAGAGGAGGAGTGCTAGCGGCGTCTTAAAAATTGCCTGGGCAGAGTGCCTCAGACATTAAAGAGGGGAGGCAAAGCCTGGGAGCGTTACTTCCCAGATATGCACAGGACAGACCCATCGACCGGCACAAATCTAGGCCCGAAGACCCGGACAATGCCAGTATGGAGTGCAGTATTCATCGGAACAGATACTACACTTTGATCTTAGCCAAAAGGCGTTATTTAACCCCTACCCACAATAGGAATATGTGACACAAGGTCGGAAAGTGGGATTTGAAAAGCCAGCGCTCGAGAAGGTGAGCACTCTGGCCATTAAAAATTGCCTGTGCAGCCCCGTCGGCATTCCCCGGTAGGAGCGCCTCAGGCAGTAAGCAATTAACTTACTCCTCCCCAAAGAGGGGAGGTAAAGCCTGGGAGGGTGGGCCTCCTAGAACTGCACAGGACAGATCAGACCCATAGACTGGCGGAAATCAAGCCCCGAAGGCCAAGACAATACCGATCTATGAAGTGCAGTATCCATCGGAACAGATACTACACTTTGATCTTAGCCAAAAGGCCAAGAAAGCGCAACGGTGATGAATATATAAATAATTTGGGTTTTCTATTACGTATTAATGTTATTGTGATATTTTCATCATTTTGTCGAAATGGAAAACTAAACTTTCAAGCAAAAGTTACGAAGATACAAAAGCAGCCTCTTGGTAGTCAACTCCCACAAAAACAGGAAAACAATTTTTGCTGACAAATGCATTTAAATCTTTGAAAAACTCACACCATATTTAAAAAAATATTTATCAGCTACAGCGAATCTTTTGAAACACAAACGTTCTTATTTATTCCATGAAGCCAGAACATTAGCTATCAAACTACAACATAACCTTTCAATCATACGCGATTCAATCAGAAACATAACCAAATCAGTTTTTAAAATTCAACGGCCGCCATATATTCAGACTGGAAAACAAACTTACTAAATTAAGACGACCTTGCTATGGTAGGGAAGTACGTAAACACGAAGCTTCAAATTCTTAAACTCTTCAACGATGTACTCATGGTGTTTATCTCAACTAATTGTCCATTTTACTTCTTTAAGTTCTCAGAAAGCAGGGAGCCCCTACTTGGAGCTAAAACATGATTTCTTTATAAAATACATCGATATCCTAGTGTTCCTTAAACATTCACCTACACTCTTTAAGCTTCAGTAAGTAAAGCAGTTGAGAATATTACTTCCCTTTTCCCCAATAAACGCTTAAATGGCTTAGTGCTGTTACTTAATGTAACAGCACTAGGAGAAGGTGCATCCATCCTCCATCGCGAACAGACATTGTTGCCACTTTCTTTTTCCTTTTTTTCGGTTAATTAACCCTAACCTTAACTCAATTGAATGACAGTTCCAAGCCTGACACGTCATTGTCTGTCGCGTGTAGAGTCATAGACAACCAGAAGACGACGAATCTTAATGCATGGATTCACACAAATTTAATTTTTCATATAGTAATCATTTCTGATGACCTAAAAAAACATCTACCGGTAATAGTTTATTTAGAGTGAAGAAGTTATTTCCAAATTCATTATTAAACAGATTTATTAAATTGCTCTCGCGCTTATCTCACAACTTGAAATGCTTCCATCTGGGTGCTAGAAAAGGAGATGTTTTACTCGCTAACTATTTTGTGACGGGATAGATATATATTTATCTATATAAAATATAATAATAAATACACATTGGTCTTTGTAATGTAGTGGAGGCTGATTTATAACGGAAAAATGATAATGTTTAAATAATTTTAAAATTATAGGTAATGAATTGTTTGGTAGCTTGCAAGTTGAATGAAATCAATGTTTCAAAAAGAACATTTAATTGATGGAATCAGCGCGTTTAGAGATAAACATTCTATTTCAACTGAAGCGTCACATAAGTTCGAACAAACCAACGGACGGGGAAAGCTCCTTATGCGTGGACGCATCTAAAATGATAGAAACGCTACGATCGGGTGATTTGGTACGCACGTGCCTACCACGTGATCATGAATTCAAAATGAGACTAACCCTCGTTTTGGCACGGACGTTGTTCCGAATCGACGTATGGCCGCATTGGTCTCATTTTCAGCATGAATTCCAAACCATTAAGAAACTTATTTTTTTATCATTCCGAGTCAACGACTCTCAGATATGAGTAAAGTTCACGAACGCACATTTTTGTATATTTCATATATATATATATATATATATATATATATATATATAATAAATATTTGTTTCTTGTTTATTATCTATGTACGTATACGTTTCGTCCTTTTTAATCGGGACTCATCAGCACAGAGATATAACTATTCACTAATAGTCGCGTGATTCGAAACACCGAGCTACGAGTATTTTATAACTCAAATCCCGACACTTAGAACCATTCGGCTAGCGCCGGATAGCTAAATAAACAGTGATAATTTTAACACACATATATATATATATATATATATATATATATATATATATATTTATATATATATATATATATATATAAAACTGAAAGAAGAGAGATAAACATGTACGAATGACAAATCTATGTCAACTTCGATTGTTCAATGCAAAGTGTACTTGGTAAAAAACACGTTTATTTTTTTCTTTCCTTAAGCCAAGGCTTTTCAAAGGTTAAAATCTTGTCATCAGAAGAATTACATAGATGGATAAGTTGGCAGTTGAAAAGCCAAAATTAAAAATTTGAAAAGGTATAAAGTAATGGAGAGTTAGAGGGTGCGTGTAAAAAAAAATTGGATTATATATATATATATATATATATATATATATATATATATATGTATACATTCTCCTTTTTTTCTTAACAATACGTGCATTTAGTATGTAATAGGACTGATGTATTTCCTTAATTTAGAATTCACGTTTTCCAATGTTATTTTTGTTATTCAAATGACCATGTATCTTTATGCCATCTTGGAACCCTCTATTTGATTTAAATTTCTTTTGGAACGCGCAAAATAAATTGCATGACGATTATATAGATGTATGAAATATAGTTATCCACAAACACGTATTTCGTCGTTTCTACGCTTCATAAGTGTGACTAGACCAAGCGAGATTAGAAACCGGGACCCCAGTGACTGTCCGGCGCTCTACTACCTGAGCCACGAACCTGCTAGTGGTAGTGCGAGTAATTGCATCGTATCATAAATGATGATTTTTATTTGCAATACTGATTCTTGTAGTTATTAATTTTTTTTTCAGAAGAACATTGCCTTAAGGCTAAGTGAAAATCAGTATTTGCTTCGCCAGTGTGCTTCACCTATCAGGCAACATATAGTTATATAGATGGCATATACATAACCACATAGTTGATTCCAGAGATTTTCAAACGCATTTCAAAATGTCACCACGATTAAACTGCCCAGTCTGATATCAATGAACAGATGAGCTGAGAGAAAATACATTGCGAAATTAGGGGGGGGGGGGGGGGCGACATTTTATGGACACGATGACAAATCAGTTAAAAAACGCTGACGACAATAAACCACCATGGCTGCCTTTCATGACATAACTAAATATTAATCTTGTGTTCAAAGGAAGCGGAAGTCAACCAGAACCGGGTAATCGATACGGCGGGTAAAAATCAAAGGATAGAGCGCGGGACATTAACGAAAACATCAAACAAGACAAATTAATAATTGTCAAATTATGAACTATAATATCAAAAATGATATTTCTTTTATCTCATTTCAGTCCTAAATATGACGCTGACGTACATCCGGTGACGACCCCCAATTTTGGAGTTTGTGAGAGTTTGACTTCACCCTTTAGTTACGATGACTCCCAAGTCAACCCTGACTCGAATATAAGGATTCTATTTATGGATTAAATAGAAATTGTTTCGGAAACCCTTGTGAGAAGGTGTTCACACCAACCACACCCCAGCACACAGAACTCTATTTATCTCAGTCTTTTTTACTTTTTTCTACTTACCCAATTTCCTAACACTATCAACTACTTAATCCTTCCTCCAAACCGTCCTGGGTATGACCTTAGAAGACATCCAATGGTGAGGCCTCCACTTGGGAGCTGTGGGGAATGTGGAGTTGCCCCTTAGTTGCCATTGCTCCCAGGTCCATTGGCCCGGAGTGGTAGTCCCTGTAAGGGCCCCATCTATGGGTTACATAGAACATACTGGCGCTACCAAATCAGGCTTTCTGAAGTTATTGGCTTCCTTACTCAAAATGCACCAAACATTGATGTTTTATTGTTTTTTTCCTTTTAAAAACTAAATCATGTTCTGCAAAATAAAAATAAAACAATTTTCCTCCCTTCACATTCTCCCCTCCCCACTCTTTCACTCAACCGAACACCATGAACAAATATTCGAACATATAAAGAACTTGAAGTATAAAGACTTTCACCAAAAAGACCAAATTCAACATTAAATAACCTGAAAGGGTTGATATGACGTAAAACAACCCAACCAAACCAAACACCATGAATGAATACTTGAACATATAAAAAACTTGAAGCATAAAAACTGTCACCAAAAAGACCGGATTTGGCATTAAATAACCCGAATAGGGTTGATATGCCACAAAACAACCAAACCAAACAACCAAACCTGGGTATGAAACAAAACTCCATTCAGTTGTGAAATCCCAATTTTGGGTTTATGGGAAGTGTGGGTCACTCCTTAGTCACCACTATTCCCATGTCCACTCTGTCAGTGCCCTCCAATAGGTTAAATAGAGAAAATCGTTTCTAGACAATTTATTTACAAAATAGAATCCTGCAAAACAAATTAACTTGTTAACCAGCACGCTGGTTGACATGCATCAAACCCCAACATTTCTCAAACAAAACATTACTTTAAAGAACTTTACCAACTCTGAAAACGACTGGCTCCACGAAGATAGCTTGCTTCTGACAAGTATCAGAGTTTTAACCTGCGGACGTAATTGTAGGAACGTCATCTGACTTGTTTTTGTTTTTCTTTATAATTACATCTTTATTTTTGTTTTGAGCCTCTAATTATTAAGAAAATATGACAGCTGTTTTAGATGTAACTTTTGAGGCGTGTCTTGTGTGTGCTCACACTATTGGTTCATAAATATAAGATTTCAGGTTATGTTAATTCTATTTTATTTACCTTCTCTCTTGGAAGTTAGACACAAGGTCAGGTGTGGGTTTTAATGAAAGTGTTTCTGTGGAACGAACAGGATTCGAACCCGGAACACCCAGGGCTTCAATCCGCGTCGTTAACCATGCCATTCCAAAATAGACCTTTACTAAAACGTGGGTTCATCAAAATCATTAAGAGCGAGATTACCTTCCATTGACAGGTTTTTGATACTCCTGATATTAAGACACCATATCCTGCTTTGGGGAGTGGGGAGTGTGGAGTAACTACTTGTTTGTCAGCATTCAAAACTTCATTTTGACCCAAAGTGGAAGTACATTTCAGGGTCACATCTATGGGTTGAATAAAACTCACCATAACTCATAAAATATCAGAAACTATTAATATAAAAACATACACATCCAAAACTAATTAATCTATAAAATGGTAATCAGTGTGGCTGGACGGAATAACTAACGTCCCTCCCTTTGCAAGCAAAGGGAATGTCTATTGGGACTAGATGTGATCAGTCTCTAAGATTAATCCTCCATTGTACATAATGCTATTTTATTTTCTGTACTCTCGCTTTTCACCCCGTTTTTTTTAAATCCCTCGATACAGCCTTTGTTAAGAGAGGGCGAAATCGGTCGGCTGGCATTTTTTTTCTCTTGATTAACTTTTAATCATGGATGATATAATTCATCTTCCCTTCATACTTGCGATAATAAAATGTTGTACTCCCCAAAAAATCATGAAATATATATATATATATATATATATATTAAATTAAATTCAAGATTAGAGATTTATCGTTTAATAACAATCTATCGTGATAATATAAAGCTCAATATATTGAATAGAGCAATCAATTCAAGAGATGAAAGATGAGAATTAAAAAATTGTAAAGATACAATATTTATTAAAACATCAGAAGTACAAAGCACGGAGTTTCATATCCTTAATCCATGTATCTTTACATTCTTTTTATTCTCATCTTTCATCTCTTGAATTGATTGGCCTCTCTCTCTCTCATATATATATATATATATATATATATTGGGTAAGGTACACGATAAATCATGAAAATGAAATGCCGTGGTAGACAAAATGTGTGAAACAAGGACAAACGGAAAACAGGTTTAAATGCAAGAGAAAAAACAAAATCAAGAGATTTGACCGGTTTCGTTCGTATTAACGAAACGAACAAACCCGGTCAAATCTTTTGTTTTTGTTTTTTCTCCTGCATTTTAATCTGTTTTCCGTTTGTATTTCTTTTCACACACACACACACACACACACACACACACACACACACACACACACACACACACATATATATATATATATATATATATAATTTCACCGTATAAATGCCGCTTGACTGATCTCGTGGCGACATCGTTTAAAAATGTAAATAAATTAAGCAGGAAATGTGAGTTATCTGCATGTATTCGACTTCTCGTGATCTCGGTTGACAAATGTTAAAATCGACTCCACTTTTCGTAGACACGGATTCGAATCTTGTATGGGTTTCATTTTGCGCTTTATGAATTGTCAATGCTCTCTCTCTCTCTCTCTCTCTCTCTCTCTCTATATATATATATATATATATATATATATATACCTTTCTCTGTATCTTTATGCCTCTCTCACACGCTCCCTTATGCTTCAACTCTTTGTCTGCTTACATATATAATTCGAATCTTGTATGGGTTTCATTTTTCGCTTTATGAATTGTCAATGCTCTCTATCTCTCTCTCTCTCTCTCTCTCTCTCTTTCTCTCTCTCTCTCTCTCTCTCTCTCTATATATATATATATATATATATATATATATATAATTTACCGTTCTCTGTCTCTTTATGCCTCTCTCACACGCTCCTTTATGCTTCAACTCTTTATGCCTGCTTACATATATAATTAGCCCCCAACTCGTATTGAATTTACTCTACATATTTTAAAATCTATATTTTTAATGCTATCTCTCTCTCTCTCTTTCTCTCTGTCTCTTTACCTTTCTCTGTCTCTCTCACACGCTCCCTCTACCTTTCTTTAAAAAGGCTATATCTTCTTTCATCTGCCGTGTCCATGTTCATCACGTGACAACTAACCACGCCCACCTTCCACCTTTTTTTCGTTTTCAGGTTACGAAGCGATACAACGCCCCGCCGACTCAGGTAAGACGTTGTGTCCGGCGTCTTTGCATAGCCTCACAAAATTTATTCTACCTTAAAAAAAAAGACATATATATATATATTCTGTTTTTTTTTCTTGCTACTTTTCTTCATATGATCGCACGCATAAGTTTCCCGCCATTATGACTATCATTTTATTATTTTTTTTTAAAGCGACCCTTCAAATCGAGAACTCTTAAAAACATCTTGCGTTTTCGATCGAAAAATATATTCACTGACAAATTTCATGATTTAATCTTGTAAATCATTTATGTAAAGTATGTTATGTATTTCGCCGCTTATTTTTGTATGCTATTGTTTGCGCGGGTTTCGTTTTTTTTTTCTAGACGTACGGCTCGTTAATTGTGGTCCAAGACGACGCTCGCAACGGTTCAAATCTTGTACGAGTCTCATCTTTCACTTCTTGGCATTCTTTGTTTATGTCCATCCCCGCGGATTAAATAAATCGTTTGTTTGGTAACATTACCCGCACAAGCAATAGCATACACAAAAAAGCAGCTTAAAACATAATAATACATAACATGAGAAATATATTTTCAATATGAGTACCTAAGTGTAAGATCAGACGTTTTCCGTCTCAGGAGACCTTTAGTTTTTAATAACTAACATTAGAAACATCGACATGACAGTGTAGTGGAATTCTGTACATTTTTGTAAGAATAAAACTATTTACATAAATAGCTGTATTTATTATTGAGCACAATCATATAAACCGGGTTGAAATTCTTTTAATTTTATTCCGTGAATATATATACTAGACCTGGAGTATATACAGGGTAGGCCAAAATAAGGGTCCTATCTTTAAATTTGAATAACTTGAATTTGAATAACTTCCACAAAATAAAAGTTAAACTCACCAAACTTTATGTGTGTGTAGACTGACCCTTCCGAGATGTTTTGAAGTAAACAAAACAAATTTTAGCCGACCAACACTTCTTAAAACTTACAAAAACTAAAGTATTGTTTTTTACACTGTTTTGAGTTTTTTAAGCAAAAATAATGTTTTCTAAATGAGGGTACGTTCCTTAGGGCTAATACGGCTCATGCTTGCTTCGGAAGGGGTCCTTTACTTATTCTAAAAAAAAAAAAAAAAAAAAAAAAATCAATAAATAAAAAAGTTATGAATTTTTAAAAATAGGACCCTTATTTTTGCCCACCCTGTATATAGCACATTGTAGTAAGGGAACGGTTTGCATACATGAATGGGGCTGAATTAGTTGGTTGGTTGCGGTGGCGAAGACGTTGTGTAAGTATCAGATGAACGCTATGCAACCCGAGAAATATAAATGGAGCTGGTCATGATGTGGAGACTGAGATCAAAGTGTAGTATCTGTTCCGATGGATGCTACACTTCTTGGATCGGTACCGTCTTGGCCATTGTGCCTTGATTCCGCCGGTCTTAGGGATCGTTCTGTGCAATCCTAGGAGGTCCACCCTCCCAGGCGTTGCCTTCTCACTCATTTGAAAAGGGGTTAGTGTATTGCTAATTTTCTGAGGCGCCGTTACCGGGAATGCCGACGGGGCTGTCTGGAGTTTGTAGGCTAGAGTGGTCAGCCTCTAGGGAGCTGGCTTTTCAATCTCACTTTCCGACCTTGTGTCACATCTTGCCGCTGTGAGAGGGAAATACAAAAAAAAATGATTTCACACGTGCCATCGTAACCATTAATTGAACTTTTGGATTATCACGGTTAATGTTTTTGTATCATCCATGTTTAGATACACAATGAACTTTTCCGATCAGTATAGAATACTTTGACACATGCAACATAGTATTACTGTAATATAACGTTATTCTTCTTTTTAATAAATGTGTTTTATTTGTTTATTTTATTTATTTATTTATTTATTTGTTTATTTTATTTATTTATTTATTTATTTGTTTATTTTATTTATTTATTTATTTATTTGTTTATTTTATTCATTTATTTATTTGTTTATTTTATTTATTTATTTATTTGTTTATTTGTTTATTTTATTTATTTATTTATTTATTTGTTTATTTTATTGATTTATTTATTTATTTATTTGTTTATTTTATTTATTTATTTATTTATTTATTTGTTTATTTTATTTATTTATTTATTTGTTTATTTTATTTATTTGTTTATTTATTTTATTTATTTTATTTATTTTCATTTGTTTATTTTATTTATTTATTTTATTTTATTTATTTATTTGTTTATTTTATTTATTTGTTTATTTGTTTATTTTATTTATTTGTTTATTTAGTTTATTTATTTTATTCATTTGTTTATTTTATTTATTGATTTTATTTTAATTTATTTGTTTATTTTATTTTATTAATGTATTTGTTTATTTATTTATTTTATTTATTTGTTTATTTATTTATTTTATTCATTTGTTTATTTTATTTTATTTATTTATTTTTTCATTTTATTTTATTGTATATATTTATTTGTTTATTTTATTTTATTCATTTATTTGTTTATGTATTTGTTTATTTGTTTATTTTATTTATTTGTTTATTTGTTTATTTATTTATTTTATTTTTTATTTTATTTTATTGTATCATCCATGTTTAGATACACAATGAACTATTCCGATAAGTATAGAATACTTTGACACGTGTAACATAGTATTACTTTAATATAACGTTATTCTTCTTTTTAATAAATGTGTTTTATCTGTTTATTTTATTTATTTATTTATTTGTTTATTTTATTTATTTGTTTATTTATTTTATTTATTTATTTATTTTATTCATTTGTTTATTTTATTTATTTATTTATTTATTTATTTTATTTTATTTATTTATTTTATTTATTTGTTTATTTATTTATTTTATTGATTTGTTTATTTTATTTCATTTATTTATTTGTTTATTTTATTTTATTTATTTATTTGTTTATTTTATTTTATTCATTTATTTGTTTATTTATGTATTTGTTTATTTGTTTATTTTGTTGATTTATTTATTTTATTTTTTATTTTATTTTTTTAATTTATTTATCATACCCTTGGATGACATGACAGTTAACAACTGACTTATTGCATTTTTATGCTGGATTTAGTTATAGGATATTCTTTGTGGAGTCAAGTTGGGCAGCTTATATAGTTAACTAAAATGGTTCGGTGGTACATCGTTACTTAAGTTTCCCAAGGCAGCTTGACGATCAGATTTGCGTTTCATTTGTTAATTACGCGTCTTTTTCTTGGTTAAGTTTACTATTGTGGTCCTTTGAGGCACAACATTGCTTACACTTCATTGCGTCCCTGACTAGAACTCGAATGAAGTTCGGGATCATAAAAGCAGTCGCTGTTTTCGCAAGCCGAACCAACTTCTATTTCGCTTGCGTCGTATTTCCGACAATATATAAAGTAAGCATAGATATTTATTTCCGGGGGGGGGGGTATGTTATGCCCCACGCAGCTTTTGGGGTGATATTCGCTGTTTGCGTGGGTTATACCGTTGAAATAAATAGTTAATTTATATCAAAGACCTGGTAAACGGAACAACCAAAAAGCGAAACCGACCTGAACAGATTTAAACCGTTGCATTCGAAAGAGAGACCCACTTACGCGGACGTCGGTTTCATCACTTAGCTAACAAGTCTTATGGACTGACGAAGCTGAATTGGTATGAATAGTTTATTTCTGTTTCGGATGCACAAGTTTTAATAGTGCATACATCGCCGTAGTTAATGTTGACGGGCATTGAAAGGGTTAATCATCTTAAAAGGTTATGGACGAGTTAGTTTTATGACATTACGGGTTATTTAGTGCAATAAATCTGATTGGATTTGACCCCTGCTTAGCCGTTTTAATAGTTTACGTCTGTGGGTAGTACTCGCATCGTTCCCCTGTAAGGGATTCTATGCTGTCAAACAGACAGGCCAATTTTTATTGCATATTTGCCAAATCCTTCATAGTCATTTATTTATTTATGGTTTTAATCTCTTTATTTTACTAATGAGTCATGAGTTATCAATCAAGATTAAAAACCACTCGAGGACAATAGAAATAGACAGATTATCAGTTTACTGATGATGAATATTATGAGAGGATTTAAAATAATTAATGTGAAGAATAAAGTGATTACTTATGAGAACCGTTTATTATTGGATTTGAGAATGACCATATTGTAATTCGCATTGAAGCAATCCCGCGAAAACGTGTTCCATCGATGGAAAGTTCTCGGACAGACACTCTGTTCATGATAATTTGATGGCAAGCACACGGAAGAAGAAAATACTTCTTTGCAGTAGTGGTAGAGAAACGAGTTCTTATTGTTGACCTTTTCCAAAGGAAGAGCCAGAGGTCAAATCTCATGCCAGGACCATTCATGGTTTTATTTGGTACCATTATCACAATGTAACGTTTAATTTTTCAGAGACCTGGCTAAATCTATATTTTTATAAAGAAAGGTGCTACTTATTACCCGGGTTTATCAGTTTGTGTTTTTGTTCGTTCGTCTGTTTACTAGATGTTAGCTATGTACGAATCGTGACTAGCTAATGTTAATGTTATGATTACTATCGTTATAATAAAACGTCAGTCATTTTTTTTAGCGCTAGGATAAACAAGGATGAAGATGCTTACTTTTCTGTGAACAATGATGTATCCTAAATACTCTTTTCTTGCACGCGTGTTTATTAGTTAAGACTTTTACAGTCGTGTAAATGTTATTTATATTATCAGAACTATTTATAAGATAGACGTAACTGTCACTTCTGCCTTTCAATACTTTTCTAAATGCATTAATACTAATTTTAACTATTAAATTATCTATTATTTCATTACTATTTAGTTATTATAAAAATTGCTTTCTAGACTACCGTGTTAGTAAACTCCTCACACCTGACATCATCCTGTATCTCTACAAAGCCACCATCCGCCCATGGATGGAGTATTGTTTCCACATCTAGGCTGGTGCATCATCGACTAGTCTCTCCCTCCATGACAAGGTCCAAAAAAGAGTCGCCAACCTAATAGGTCTCTCACTGTAAACCAAGCCCCAGTCCCTGCCCCATCGCCGCAATGTAGCATCCTTGTGCTTGTTTTACAAATACTTCAGTGGATTATGCTCCGATGAACTGGCTACTCTGGTGCTTCCTCGACGTAAATACACTAGAAAAACTCGACAATCAGCTAAAACCCATCTATTCACTGTGGAAGTACCCAGATGCCGGAAAGCTTTCTACTCCAATAGCTTCTTTTCTCGTGCTGCTGGCCTCTGGAACTCTCTCCCTGCTCCATGTTTCTCTGACAGGCAGAAATTTTAAACTAATGTAAACAGACATCTCGCTGCGTAGCTCCAAATTTAGGTTAACCCCTCGAAACCTTCTCCCTTTTTTTCTCAGTAGCCCCTTACGTCTACAGTGGCGGCCTGCCTTGTTTGGGTTGAACTATGTTAAAAAAAAAGTATAAGTTTAAGATTACAGTAAAAGTTAAAAGATTTTGACAGTAGCAATGTTCAGCTTCATCATCATCACCATCAGAGTTTGTGATCACTCTTGGAGGAGGAACCCCTCCATGGTTTCCGTCCACTCTCATTCAGGAGTGCTTACCATAGTCACAACGCTAGGCACTGCTGGTTGGCGACGCTATTTTCCCCATACGTATGTGTCCACATACAGCGTCTGGTATCCCTAAATGGTCACTCATCTAGTACTGACAAGGCTCAATATTACTTAACTTCGGTGATCTAGCGTAAACCGGTGTGTCAACGTTATTACGGCGTATATCTTCGACCGAAGGACATACTAACAGTGAAACGAAAATTGGAAGCGTAGTAACTACATTGACTATTCATAAGAAGAACGTAAAGAACTTGGACACGAGAAAACATAAGTATTGCTACGAAAATGGCACTTGAAAAAACAAAATAGAATTCCTACTGAATCGCATACAAAACGACGCGATCAGACAGAACTATATAAAACCCATAATAAGGATACCCGCAAATGTATACTCTGTAGACCAAGAGATGAACCAGTAAACCACATGATATGCCAATGCAGCAAGCTGATATAAAATAGATATGCAAATAAATATGGCCGCATTTTGACGATAGTTCACTGGTAATTCTGCAGTCGAGTAAATGTTGGAAATAAAAATTTTAAAAGTAAAAAGCGCAAAATAGAATGCATGAATCCTCAGGAACTTTGAACAGAAATATGCAAGCTAGAAAATCTGACAAAATAGTCAATACAAACGAAAAAAAATCATGTCGAGCTGATCACAGAGTGAACATGAAGCGGACAGAAAAACTAACGAAATACTTAGAAATTTTGGTTAAGAAGAAAAAGAATATATATATACACACACATATATATGTATATATATGTATATATATATATATATATATATTAGTTATGGGTGTCTTTCGAAAACCCTGAGTGAAATTCGTATATATATATATATATCGTCGACCGTCGGGAATTAGCTTCCTGCACTGAAGATTGCGTAAGCATGACACATCGATGTCTGTAGGTAATAAATAATTAATATTTATTTATAAATTTTATATATATATATATATATATATATATATATATATATATATATATATATATGTGTGTGTGTGTGTGTTGTGACTCTGTTAAGGGCTGAAATAAAGACACGGAAATACGGAGTTACAAGAACAAATATATATAATTGAAGAAACAGAATATATATATATATATATATATATATATATATATATATATATATACGAGAAGTGGTATTCTGGACTGCCAGTATAGAACTGGGGTGGACGAATACTGTGAGTTGAAATCCTTCTCGCATTTTATTATGGATAGACGAGCCCATTTGTTCTTCGTACAGGTACGGCACCATAACAATTAGGCAAATCCTGTTAAAAATAACAGAATCCCCTTGATTAATTGTACCTTTTTTTTTCAATGTTTCCAATGATCTATTTTGTGTTTAAACCAACGTTTTCGATTCTTCGTTAAATTATTTCAAGGGACAAAAAAAATGAATAAAAACGCTGGAGAAAAAAAGCAAATTTCAAAAGCACGCACATTAATTTTGAGTTGCAGAAACCCACAATTAATTACATTACGTATGAAACCAGTAACGACATTTTAAAATACTCAATGTAATACGATGTTATCTTGTGACGCTGATTTTGGCGTGTCGGAATTTAAATTGTTAACGCCTTTTCTTGGAGTTGTGCGAGTCTGTTCTTTTGGCGTCTAACTGACTCCACGCGCGTGTTGTTGCTGCATTCTGAAATTCTCTTAATTTCTCCGGTTGATTTATTTTTTATTAATTTGTTTTTTTTCATCTAAAGCTCGTTCAATAAAGAACGTAAAACATTCGTGATACATATCGAACATACATTAACTTATTTAGTTTTGACACAAAGTAGATCATTGGAATTTTTTTGAAAAAGGTATAATTAAGCAGTAGAATTCTGAGGTAATCCGACGTAATGGGAGATGAAAAAGGAAAAACCAAAATGGATGTTTTTTATGTATACATCAACGTTTCGTCTTTAATTGTAAGACTTCTTCAGGAGTATAATATAAAGAAATAATGTCATGCAAGTACGTGCACATATTGGGTTTACGGGATACATAAAAAACATCCTTTTTGTTTTTTCCTTTTTCATCTCCCATATATATGTATATGCCGGATAAAGTGTTAAAATTATCGCTCTATGCTGATGAGTCCCGATTATAAAGGACGAAACGTATACGTACATAGATAATAAATAAAACAAATATTATACATATATATTTTATTTTATTTTTTTTGTACATAAAACTAGTACAATATCAGTACAATTTGTTTGAAGCTCAGAAAGAGTTAACCATCCGACTCTGTTCAGCTTGTATTGTCACCTGGTAAAGAAATGGAAATTCACGTATCACTTTCGTTTGGATACGTCATTTGCTTTGGAGTGTTAAATTAGAGTTGTTTAAATTTAATGTTAGCGAAAGAAATGTGAGATTAAAAAAAATAATCAAGTCCGAAAAGTGTTGGGGGGGGGGGGTAAATATAACAGTTAAATTTAAAATTTAAACAATATTTATTTATTTTTTAATATATCTTTATTCAAGTCCCGTGAATAAATATTTATTAGCAGCGTTAATTAGACCGTTAATTTTTTGAAGAGTTTAATTAACATCGTCTAGAATGTGTTAAGGAGAGAATGCGAGTATAAGAATTAAATTTAAAAAAAAAATCATATTTTAAAAAAACCAAACGCCTTCTGAGCTTGGAACCAATGGTACTGATGTTGTACAGATTTTCTGTACGTAATAATAAATAAATATTACGCTCTTAATTTTGATTTCTCAATTAATCGAACACTTTGCTGGGTTTTTTTCCCACCATCTTACAAAAGAAGTTTCATATATATATATATATATATATATATATATATATATATATATAACATAGCGCATAATACTCTCTCCGGAAGCTTCGCCACAGGGAATATCTGTCCCGTTGTCAACACATGTGTAGATGAGAAGGGTATATTGAAGTACTTGCCAAAGGCATTTCCAGTTAAGTGTGAACATGATTTTCTAAATGCATATAGTTAATTAGTCTAATTCCTAGTTCTGTCCAGGTGTAGCAGTTCCGCCTGGGTAGTTTCTAGAGGATATTAAATCTATAAGTATTATTCAGCCGGTCAGGGAAAATGACGACGTTAAGTTTTGCAGGGGTGGCGTTGCCGTCCTCCAACATACAGCGCCTGAAACTCCCAAATAGTCACCCATGTGGCACTAGCCAGGCTCAACGTCGCTCAACGTCTGTAATCCCACGAGAACTAGTGTTTCAACTGGACTATTTATATATAGCAATATATAAAAGAGAATGAAAGTAAAAATGAAAGTTGAGCACTTGCAGAAAGCTGTATTACTTAGAACGGCTATTTATTATTAGTTGAAGTAGTACTATTATTATTTTTATTTTTGGTTCTTTTTCTGATATGATTGGCATCATGAACCCCTCGCATTCTTTTCTGTCTGTTATCATTCACTCGCAATTCTTTCTCTCCTTTTACCCAAAGCTTATTGTCAACGTACTCCGCATTATCTGTCCACAATCAGTTTTTTTTATTTATTTATCTTATTCAAATTTGCATATTTCGAATGGTTGGACTTATTTTATTATTCATTTTTTTACTTAACCTTCTTTTGCAGCATTCAATTTCAAGTTTTCTGACCTCAAACCTCAGCCAATATCTTTTTTCAGTTTCTGGTCCTTTTTTTCTGTTTGTTGTATTATTTTTTTTTTACTTTTTCGCTGCAACTGTCAATATTTATTCAATGCTGATTTGTTCCCCGTGCGTCTGTGTTACGTTATTTTTTATAAAATTATTTATTGTCATTTGTTTCTTTCTATCTTCTATTTTATATGCAATTGTCATTCTTTATTTAAGTATATTTTCAAATCTCTCGGACAATTCACATTTTTCTATTCTTGCATGTAATGAAATGACACGAACTTATTTGAATGAACGTGGTAACTTATTCTGTAACCTTCTTACGTGTTTAGAGTGCATGTGACTTTATGTAACACGAAAAGAAGGTGGATGTGAAATTTAGTCATAATTTTTTGACGAAAAAGTCGAAATTATAGAAATAAAAACGCGAATCTTTTTGTTAGAATAATATTAAAATGCAATGTGTTAAAATAAATTGATAAAGCAACTATTGTCACAATTCTTATTACGTCAGTCAACGGACAACGGGGAGTTTATTAGGGTTTGGTAAATAAATGGAATTCTAAAAGTAAATCGACGCAGGAATATCCAAATTCTGACATATATATTAGGTTGTCGAAAAAATGTTTAAGCACGTCAATCGTGACACAAACGATAGATATTTATAGACACACATTTTTCTTTGTTGCATGTGATGAAATGTCACACACTTACTTCAATGACGTCAGTCAACGGACAATGATCGAAGATAGTTTATTAATAGAATTTCAAAATTAAATTGACTCAAAAGTATCCGAATTCCTACCGGAAATATCTTTTAAGTTGTGAAGAATGTTTACGTATGTAAATCGTGAACGTAAGCTATATAGAGTAATAGGCATACAGAGAGACGGACATAAATGAAGAAGGGAGAAATAAAAAGAGAGAACTAGGAAGGACGGGGGAACGAATTTACGTTAGATGCAGGTACACGCAGCAGACTCAGACACATACACACATGTGAACATGCATACAGCGATTCGAGTAGATTTTATCAACTAGACTATCATTAAACTGACAATATTATTTTTTCACAATGTTGTTAGCATTAAGAAAACTGATGAAACCCTTGTAAAGCCCAAAAGATAAGACGTGTACGTGTTTTCATTTGTGTCTTGTGTGAACTAAAAAGACTAAAACACAGTTGTTAGCGATACGTTGAAATAATTTGGGGAGTAAAAGCAAGAAGAAGAAGCAAGAGAAACGGTAAGGGGCGTAGTGAACGAAAATAAACTGACCAATATATTACAGTAGTGTATTTGGTTTCGATCCCACTAAAAAAATATGGTTTTATCGTACAATCTCCGTAATACATTTTTAAATTTATTTATTTAAGATTGTAACAATTAGTTGTATAAAAATGACATTAAATAAAAAGAATACTAAAGGTTGTTTTTTTTAAACCGTTAAAGTCGATAGGTAAAGTAATGTGTATAGTGATATCAGTTAGTTATGGGTTATATATTACAGAGCTTAGTGTGACTAGCTGATTAATTAGTTTCTCCTCCCTCCCGTGTAGCCGTTTATTCCATAGTAATTAGTTGCTCAGACATGAAAATCCCGTCATCAGGCATCACGAGTCGCCACCAATGGCCAACGGAGGTGCAGTCAGCATATTCTACAGCCCAATCCGGCAGGGTGACTAATGATTTTTGAAGTCCATTCCTAGCTTAGACGCCATCTTGCATACGAATGATGTTGAAACACTGCATCAAGTCTATACCAAATAAAATGTTGGTATTTTTAATACGAGTATTTTTTACTTTTTAGTAGTTATGTTTAAAGTAATGTCGGTATAATTTCACCCTCGAATTTAATGTTTTAACCGGTCACCGTTCTGGCTATTTGGTTTGTTATTACCATGGTCGGATTTCCTAACCTTCTATATGTACGCATGCTTATAATTGATACGTCTGAACCAGAATTATTTTGTATTTTTATTCAGGATCTTTACATGTACATATTTGTGTTATAATTCTGCTATCCTTTTTGTTCGTTTTTGTGGATTTAACCCGAGTGTTATTTCCTCTATTCGTTCTGCAATGTGAACTCTTGTGTCAGACTTTATTACAAGTTAGACAGGTTTTGAAACGGTACGGGTAATCCGTTACCCAATGAAAGTATCCACAATAGAAACATAGACTAGGCGATGCATTATTCTATTTGGCTGGCGTAATATTCTAATTGGGAAAAAATTATTTTTAAATAAATAAAGTGTAATTTTTTACACCCAACAACATCAGAATCATTCATAACTGTTGGTCATTAGACGATGTCATTTTAATGAGGGTGGATGGTGATAATGTAGGTGACTAATTTGTATGATGTAGCTGTAAAAAGGGTACAATTTCTCTAGGTGTTTTCAATAGACCTTGTATATATATATATGAAACTAAAAGTATATTTTTAGTAGATAGAACCTATAGTGAAATGGTTTAAGCTCAATATACGAGATAGAGCAATTATAAAGATAAATGAACGAAGATGGATAAACATGTGCGAATGATTAATCTATTTCAATAGTTCAATACAAGGTGTACTCGGTAAAACATGGTTATTATTCTTTCCTTAACCTATAGCTTTTCAAAAAATAATAAACATGTTTTTACCAAATACACCTTGCATTGAACAATCGAAGTTGAAATAGATTTGTAATTCGTACATTTTTATCCCTCTGCTTTCATTTATCTTTTGTATATATATATATATATATATATATATATATATATATGATTGACTCTCCCGTCGATTTCGACATATGAGTGCCCCACCAGGGGCACTCATATGTCGTAATTGCAAGGGTTGCGCAATCCCAACAACCTGAGTCGGCATTGCTTGATTCCAATGGCAAGTAGTAATACAGGACAACTGGAAACAATGCCGAGATTAGCAGAGAGCACGTACAACACCTGGTATTCCCAAATGGTCACCCATTTAGTAGTGGCCAGGTTCGACGCCGCTTAACTTCGGTGATCTAACGGGAACCGGTGTGTCAACGTGATTGTGCCGTGTGTATGTATATATATATATATATATATATATATATATATATATATATATATAAATATATATATATATATATATGCACCCACACACACGCAGATTAGGTAAAATAAGTATAAACTATATTTTTTATATTTCACAACATAACTGAACAATACTTTTATACATTTAGTGTATAATAGTACATACTACGTATACATACAAATTAAGTTTAATTGGTCCCCCGATTTATAAAATCGGAGGACTTATGTTTTGAGGCATGTCCGTCCATCCGTCCGGATTTTTCTCCGCAACCATCCATTGAATTTCTCTGAAATTTTGCATGAAGTTGTAACTTTTGTCAGGTTAGAAAGTGACCTTTTCCGATTTTTGAAAAAAAATCTGGTTAGCCCCCAGTGGGTCAAAAGGCCCCGAAATGGCAAAAATGATATCTTTTGCCCCATAACTTTTCATCTATTCATTCAATTTTCTCTTAAACTTGGCCAAAATGTGGCTGCAATTGTTCCTAATAGAAAATAAGTATCGCTGACCTTGGAAAAAATCTGGTTCGCGCCCCCAGGGGGTCAAAAGCCCCAAAAATGGCAGAAAATGACTATTTTCTCCCATAACGTTTGATCCATCCATTCAATTTTTCTGAAACTTGGCCAAAATGTGGAGGCAATTGTTCTGGATATGAAATGAGCATCCGTGACCCTAGAAATATTCTGGTTCGCGCCCCCAGGGGGTCAAAGAGGAGTCAAAAATGTCCCAAATTTCCTAAATGTATTGCATTTTACACTCGCCACGCGCGGCTTGTTATATATTGTTTTACAAAATCACATAAGATTTATTTATTTTAATGGGTGAAATACGTAATCGCACAATCTAAATATATAATAATAAACTGTAGATTGCGGCATTATTTTAAAGTCTAATATTCTAGAACGTTCCAATAATGTATTCAGTACTAATAGTTAACCTCAACACCGGCAGATTCTGCAATTGCTAGTTACACAAGAAGGTTCCAATCATGGCACGACGGGCATTCTTTAGTTATATATATATATATATATATATATATATATATATATATATATATATATATATATAATTAGAAATGTTTTTGTTCACATTCTTTTAAATTTAGCATAAAATATAGACATGCGCCTAAAACACATAGGATGCAGAATATTATAATAAAATAAAAATCAAGACAGATATTTCTTCTCGTTTTAAATATTATATATATGTATTTAAGTTTTGCATTTATTTCGCTAAACACATAGCCTTGACAAGCAGAGAGATATTATAAGCAGTAGTAGTATTTTGTGTTCAGTCCGGATGGAAAAGGACAAAGAAGTTATTTTCTTTTTTTATATACTGGTCTCTTCTTTTTGAATATGGGAAACGCCGTGCAGCGTGGAAATGTTAGAAATTGGTGTGTTCACATTCTTTAAAGCATCTTTTAAGAAATTTAGCATAAAAGTTATTTTCTTTTTTTTATATACTGAGAGAGAGAGTATTTTTTATTTATACTAACAACGTTAGCTACATATATGCATACATGTTTCAGCTGCGACTGTATTCAAAGTATAGCGTCTTCGGAACATTTTAACCAAATGGCCCGGAGAAGCTGAGCTTTGAATAAAGTTGCAGCTAAAAAAATGTATGCATATGTGTAGCCAATAATGTTATAAATAAAAATAATTCATATTATAATACAGCTCGAAATTTTATTGAGCAATATTTTATAAACACTGGTGTTTCATTTGATTAACATCTAAGAAAACAACAACTATACAAATAATATACATTTATATATCTTATAATATATATATATATATATATATATATATATATATATATATATATATATATATATATGTATATATAATTAGAGAGAAAGATATATTTATAAAACTGAACATAAACAAATAGATAGATGGATAAAACTTAAACTGAAAAATATAACGATGTATGCACCTAGCGGGACAGGTAGATAGATAGATAGATAGATAGATAGATAGATAAATAGATGAAAACCTACATAAGAGGTATACTTATAGATAAATATACTGATAGAAAATGATATCGATGAATGAAATAAACTGAAACAATTGACTTTAGAGAGATGAGCAGAGATATAAAATGAAAGAAACAAACGGACACATAATGCCTCATCCCGTATAATACAACACTGATATATGATTGAGTTTAATTCTTTTGTCATACGAAAATTATTGATCTTTCGTTTTTCCTTTAATGTATATTTCTACTTATTTCAAGCTTTCTATATTTATTTTATTGAGTATTTCTTTTTTGATGTTCAGTTTCTACCGACTGAAAATTTTGCGTAACGAAAGCAATATTTATCAGGCAGTTCAAACAAACATCTATCACTTTATTTTTCCATTGTTATTATTGGAATCACTTTGTCATTTTGAATTTACTGTTTCCGCCATTTTGAAGTTACTGTTTCCGCCATTTTGAACTGATTGCTGCGTGGCATTATTCCATTGGCGCTTTTTAAAGAATGTCTTTTTTTGTTGTTGTTTCTGTCGTTTTTTTTTGTTGTTGTTGTTATTTTTTTCATTTTATTTTTACTCTTTTCGGTTTTATATTCCGGATAGAAATATTTTAATTTTTTTCCTTTTCTAATAATAATATTAATTCCTCCGATAGGATTATGGCATGTGATTTACGTTTGTCAATGTTACATGGAAGCTTCATACCTATTTCAATCTGAGGGTGTTTTATTGTCATTATGCTTACTTGTTTTTAAGTACACAAAACTTTACCTACATATTTAAACATGTAATCCTTGGCATATAAGTTACAATGGGTGTGCCTCGTGTCATTTTTTTATTTTTCTTATTAATTCTTCAATACACACACACACACACACACATATATATATATATATATATATATATATATATATATACATATATGTATATATATATGTATATATATATATATATGTATAATATATATAGTGTTAAAGTGAATAATTTTGGTAACAAATACAAGAGAGCTCAATGTAGAAAACAGAGCAAGAATAGTATATAGAAAGAAAAAATTAACATACACATTGCAACTATCAGCATTTATAATTTATTTCGACTTCCCAGTCTTCTCAGAATGCTAACGGGACAATTACATACAGAAAATGCAATATTCACTAGACAAAAAAAGAAATATTATAGGCAAAGAGAGGGGGGGATAAAAAAAAAAGGGAGGAGCAACAGACTTAAGTTAAAATCATCACGAAAGGGTCAGATGGCTTCATATTAAATTTTTATTTTTATTTTGTTCCAGCTGTGGATGCATATTGGCTTACCTCTTCATATTTTTATACTCCCCTTCTTTTTTGATGATTTTAACTCAAGTGTGTTGCTTGTCCCCCCCCCCTTTTATCCCCCCCCCTCTCTTTGCCTATAATATTTCTTTTTTTTATTGGCTGGTGAATATTTCTTTTTCTATCATTTCAAATATCTAACTGTCCCGTTAGCATTCTGAGGAGACTGGGAAGTCAAAGTAAATTATAAATGGTTACAATTGCAATGTGTTTGTGAATGTTTTCTTTCTATATATATATATATATATATATATATATATATATATAGAAAGAGAGAGAGAGGGAGTTCGAATTACCTACTAGACACCATCCTCGAGTGTCTAAGGTCTCTCTGTACAAGGGTTGGTCAGGACAACCTGACATGCGGATACTTCACCCTACATGTAAACCCTGACCAAATATTCGAAATAACATAGTATTCGAAGTCCAAATAAGATCTCCTCGGTTTGGCTATGCACCAGCTTATACAAGGAATGGTGCACCTTCTCCTAGTGATTTTACCTCAAGTAAAAGTACTTAGCTGGATACTCCACCAGACTAGATAATTTTTGTCCTGGAATCCGGTAAGACCTAGACACCAAAAGAACGATATACTATAACATAGAAAATTGGTCAAGTGGGGAGAGGAAAATTAATGTTCTTAACTTCTTTATTAACTCAATGTCTGAGAAATAAGAGAACTTTAATAGAATACCTATGTATCTTATCTAGAGATCAGGTGTTAGCAACAGGAAGGGGCCCCTTGATTTCTGAGAACTTTGACTGAAGTAAAATGAAACAAAAAGATATATTATACATGTATTAAATATATATATATATATATATATATATATATATATAAATGTATATATATATATATAGTACATGTATTATTTTTGTTTCCTAGATGTTAATCCAATAAAACTTCAGTGTTTATAAAAAAAGTGCTCAATAACAAGTAGATGAGTTTTTTTTAATCATAAATGTGTATTTATACAAACGTTATTGGTTGCATATGTGCATACATGTTTCAACTGCGATCTCTATCGAGAGCCAGCTTCCTCAGACCTTTAGAAAAAAAACTGCTCTGAAGGTCCGAGGAAGCTGGCTCTCTCGGGAAATCGCAGCTGAAACATTTATGCATATATGTAACCAATAATTTTAGTATAAATAAAAATGTATACTATTTATATTACTTATATTTCTCAGAATTTACTTTAACACGTGAGTAGAGCTTAGTAGCTGTATGAAAATATATTTATGGTAAGCAAGTTACACGGAAACGCCCAGGTTTCATTGCTGGGGAATAGTACAGCGCAATTTCCCCGAAAATGAAATATGAATTTTCTGTGTAGCTTACTTGCTATAAATATATTTTCATACTATATATATAGTATGAAACGGTTAAATTTCGCGAACACAACAGTTTTACACCACTTTCATATTCCCGTTCAAAAATTAGAATATAATTCTACTAAACCTTAGTTTTAGAATCCTTGTTCTAATTTTGATCTAAATCAATTACGTAATTTTTATTCTACAAAATGTCTAAGAATTGAGATTAAAGAAGTCTAGCTTAATTGTAATGTAATAATACTATGGATCACATTTAATGTAAATCTGAAATATTTGAAGTTTTAAATTGTTTTATCCATATTATGACCCCTAAAAATCCTTCGAAATAATCCAAAGAAACTGAAACATAGGGGAATATTTATTAATTGATGTATGACACCGTTTTGTTAAAATTTCGCAAATGTCGGAAATATCTGAATTTTTACGGAGGGCCTCCACAAGCCCTTATTAAGTCTTTGCATGAAACTAAATTAAGTGGAATATAGCTGAGGTTGCGACCCCTTACGCTTAGGAGCTATGTAGTAAAATTCATAATGATCGGTTAATTTGTTTAGCAGTGAAACCTGCACATAACTAACTAATATATATATATATATATATATATATATATATATATATATATATATATATTAGCGTAAGCATGAAGGGAAGACAAATTTTATCGTTCATAATTAAAAGTTAATCAAGATAAAAAAGAAAAAATGCCAGCCGACCGGTTTCGCCCTCTCTTAACAAAGGCTGTATCGAGGAATTTAAACAAAAACGAAGGAATTTAAAAAGGGGGGTGAAAAGAGAGTACAGAAAATAAAATAGCGTTATGGTATATGTACAATGATTCATCCTCCATTGTACATATACCATAACGCTATTTTATTTTCTGTACTCTCTCTTTTCACCCCCTTTTTTAAATCCATCGATACAGCCTTTAGTAAGAGAAGGCGAAACCGGTCATCTGGCATTTTTTCTTTTGTTTCTTGCTTAACTTTTAATTATGAACGATAAAATTCGTCTTCCATTCATGCTTGCGATAATAAAATGTTGTACTCCCCTAAAAATCATGATATATGTAAATATACACATATATGTGTAATATATATATATATATATATATATATATATATATATATATATATATGGTTATCCACAGACACTGTATCTCTTCAAACTGGATTCGGAAGCCAATTGTTAGATCAGTAGTCGAGAATTTTTCTCTTACGTTAAAACGTTCGCTACTAAATTACTGCGCTTATATTTGTAAAAATTCGTACTACCGACTGTCTAGCGAGACCCATTCTTTTTATAAAAAGCAATACTTTACGCATGAATAAAAACGAATGGATCATATATGCCAATATATAAAAGTGATCAATTCATAAAAATATAAACATAAGAAAAGCTATGATCTTCCATATAATGTATACTTAACTTTGATTACAATAGCAAAAAACAAATGCCTCATACGCTACGAAACTCACAATTTCATTCACCTACTTAACTCTAGTGTGTTTCAAGAAACTGTTATTTAATAGTATCCCCAAGCATCAAATACTATTATTAGACTCATACACCTTACTCTTTCAAATACGTAATCAAATCGGAGGTTAGCATACTTATTTCCCCATAATATTTTACTCCTACCACGCAACTCTTACACACAGTAGATGATATTAAATAAGGAACTAATATTCGAAGCACCGATTATTATTTCATGTGTAAATCATCGAAATATACTACTTATATCATAGGTTACATAATCTGAATAAGAAACACTCCCTATCAAAAGGTTACACGAATAACTGAATACCGAGTTTCAGCTTTACGATGTTGTATTAATTCGACTAAATTTATTCACATTTTTGAATTTCAGAATCTATAAACAAACACCGCTACTTGTCACCAAATTCGATTCAAAATGGCGTTCTCCATCAACTTCTCCCATGTTCAACGCAATTTGACTTCTAATTCTTCCATTTTTTATCATAAATTATTATCAGAATTTACCATTTCGTCCATATAACCTTCAGTACTCACGTGCATGACATTTTAAAGAACAGTGTAAGAGCCATAGTAAAGTCACTTTCTTGATGACGCTGTTAGCTACAATTAACATCTAAACATTATTCCGGATATGGGAGCCTCTAGGTTCATATTCTTGAATAGATTGCCTGCTAGAATTCGCATCTTAACATCATTGTTACTGTTTAATCTTCACGGCTTTTCACTACATTCTTTACGCTACATAAATAACGTCTTCGTACAGCAAAATTATTTATTAAATTCTTTAACCAAATCAGTAAAAGGTTTCGCTTCTGTGAATCTATACCAAGCTTGCGTTTACACGAGGACATTATTTGGCGACATGATTCCGGCCGCAATACTGTTAAGCTAAGTACATTTCGAACAAGTTTAATATTACAAAAGAAATAATATGTAGGTTTATTTCCATTATTGAATATTACATCATATTTCAGCGCCTTTTTTATTTTGCATAACACAACCTTTTCATACAATATGTTATACATTTTGATACAATTTAAAGCACGATACTGACATTTTTCCCCTTTCTACTTCTACATAACCTTTTTCAATCTATTCTGCAAGGCAACTTGCCTCAAACGTTTTTAACCGAAATAATACCGCTTATCTCTACATACTAATTATTACCATAGGAAAGGCGGAACACGGTCGGGTCCGTAAACTGCAGAAGTATCCTTCTCTCTCTTTTGCAGTTTACGGACCTGGTGTGTGCTATTTTTTAGGTAAGATTTTCAAATTAAATTAAATTTTTACGGTATTTTGTGTTTATGAATTTTTTTAGGTGAAAGTACAGAATAGTTAACAAAGCCTCTCTTCCCATGTTACAATAGGTTTGTAAATAATAACTTTAATATTTCAGCACGGTCCGTAAAGTTCAGAAGTATCGAGAAAAGGTTGAGTATAGTATAGAAGATACTACACTTTAACGTTAATTTTATTTCGAAAAGTAAAACATAAATAAAAAACCGAAAAGTAAACACTATTTAAATCAAGAGCAGAGTTAGTAATGTGGGGAAAATCAATCAACGTTAATTCTATTTTGAAAAGTAATTAAATAATAATATGAATGAACCGAAAAGAAAAATATTGTTCTCAGGGGAAGGGAGGGGCATAAAAATCAGCACTGAATTGTGTTTGTCAATCATTACATGTAGATGATTATCTCATTCTTTTATATTTCGCCCGGGCAACGCCGGGCCCCAGGTTCTGCTAGTTTTTAATAAATGTGCAAAAGTTTACTAACCAGGTTTCACCAAATTGATATAGTTATGTAAACACATGGATCTATTTAGCCTGACGATTCCCCCCGGGGATGAAACACGGGAGCCTCTGTGTAGCTTGATTGCCATATGTATTTTCATTGCTTACTACCTAGCTCTACTTACGTATCGAGCACTGTTAAAGTAAATACTGAAAACTGACACATAAAAAATTATATCTCCTTATAATATTTTATGTGGATACATGAAGTACTAATATATATATATATATATATATATATATATATATATATATATATATATATATAATGTGTATGTGTGTGAGTGTGTATTTATAAAAGGTTAATGTTAAAATGTATATAAATTCAAAAGAAAGAAAAAAACATAAAAAGTTAAGACTAATGCTATTTTTATTCCTTATACACGTCGTGAGACGGGTATTCAACCTTTTGTTTCATTTTACTTCAGTCGACTATGTCATAGTATATCTTTCTTTTGGTCTCTTGGTCTTACCGGATTCCATGAGCCAATCTCTGTCTATGTCGAGGGAATTTTATTTGAGCTTCGAATACTATGTTATTTTGAATATTTAGTCAGGGTGTACTTGTAGGGTTAAGTATCCTCATGTCAGGTTGTCCTGACAAACCCCTGTACAGAGAGACGGAAGACACTCGAGGATAGTTTCCAGTAGGTAATTCAAATCAAACCTCCCTACTCTACTAGTATATATATATATATATATATATATATATATATATATATATATATATATAAAGGATAATAAATAATTTAAAGTAGATTGATCCTGTGTAGCCTATTATTATTATTATTATTATTATTATTATTATGATGATTATTATTATTATTATCATTCCGTATTTACTATAAGTTCTCACACGGGTCACCATCAGTAATTTCACACTGATAGTCATCAGTGGTTTTCCCTGAAGTCTGAGTGACAAGTCTAACCAGATTTCCAGCACTCTTCAGCTTATTTTATAATGATTGCAAATGATTTGTGTTATCGCAACAACCGCTTACCATTGATTTCCCGCTGACAACGACCATTGGTTTTCTCTGGCATTTGGATGGCAATAAGCCTCCCCAAGGTTTCAGTACTCTCTTACTAGAGGTCTGGTTAGTGCTCTCATTCCACGGTATTTCCATCCTCCTCAACCCTTCACGACTTTGAGGGCTGGTACTATTACGTTGTTTTCTTGCAGTTGGTTTGAGTTTATTTTGTGATAGTATTTCTATGTAGTTGTTTATTTCTATTACAATTTCCATGTAACTGGTTAGCGTTCGCGGTTTATGTGTCTTGGTTTCCGCATTTGATGATTTTCTTTAAGACTTCAGCTGTTTTTTATCATTGCTTTCACCTGTTTTTATCATTGTCGGCCGTTGCATAATTTCAGTCTTCCCTTTGATTCCAATTTCTCTTTTTCCCGACTTTTCGGGACTGTTCAAAGTGCTCTTATGGTTATTGGTATTATATTGACTTTCCTCATGTCCCATATCCCTTTTAGTCCTTTGGCAAGTTCCGATTATTTGCTTTGTTTTTCTGTATCTTATCTTTTTCTTGGCATCTACTGAGACGGCAAAATCTATGATTTGGCAAAGTTTCTCTTTGTTTCTTCTTGTTGATTATTATAACATCCGGGTTTTTGTATGGATGCGTTCATCAGTTTTAAACCTCTATATTCCAGAGAATTTAATGATTAGTATTTTCCTGTACTGTCACCGGTTTGTTTCTGTACCATTTTTCTGCGTGTTCAATCTGCATTCTTTTGCGTAGTTGCCAGTGTACTGCCTTCTCCACACAGTCGTGTCTATTCTTCTAGGGGGGGGGGGCTTGTTTGCTACAATCTACTTATGCGATCTACAGTGTTGTATCGTTTACATTTTTCTTGAATTTTGTCTATTTAAGCATTGATATAATAGGTTATAATTGAATTGTTTTGTGCAGCTTTTAATAAGGATTCCATTTGTCTGTTTTGCTATCCTTTTCGTAGCCATACCCACGTGTTTTCGTTAGTCTCTTCTCTAATCATTCTTATGCATCGTCTTTGTAGCTGTTACTTTTCCCACTTTACTTTTCTCGTATTTTCCTTTTACGTTTCACTGCTCTCTGTTTGGTTCAGGTTGACGATGTCTCTTGCTGTATTGATCAGCCGTTCTCTGTTCTGAGTTATGTATTTTCCCAATCCTGTGTTTGTGTCATCCACTCAGACTTCTACACTTACACTCCTGTTCCCCCTTGTCTCCTTTTCACGTAGAGATGATCAATAATATCCTTCGGGTGTAGTTCATTGTGCATGGTCATTAGTTACCTAGTCTTCTGGTCAAGATGCGTAAGTTTTTTTCTTCCTATGAATGGACTAGAATATCTTACTAGTGATACTGCCAAGGTGTTAGTTCCTTTTAATACATTTCTACTATATAATTTAGGTTCAAAGAGCCTTCTTGTCTTTCTCTAGTATTATTTTCCAATCTTCTCTTTCATTTATGGTGAGTTTATTTTTTAAGTTTTTTTAAACATATTTGACCCCAAACAAGGCAGGCCGCCACTGTAGACGTAAGGGGTTACTGAGAATTAGGGTGTGGGTTTTGGGTGTCACCCCAAGTTGAGAGCAGTGTAGCGATATGTCTGTTTACATTGGTTTTAAACCTCTGCATGTCTGTACTGTCGGGGAAACAGGGAACAGGGAGGGGGTTCCAGAGGCTAGCAGTACGAGGAACGAAGCTATTGAAATATAAGGCTCTCATGCATCTCGGGACCTCCACAGTGAATGGATGCGATTTAGCTGATTGTTGAGTTGGTCTATTGTATTAACGTCGAGGGGGCACCACAGTAGCCAGTTCATTGGAGCACAATCCATTGAAATACTTGTAAAACAGGCACAATGATGCAATATTGCGGCGATGAAACAGGGGCTGGAGCTTAGTTGATAGTGAGGGACCTATAAAGTTGGCGACTCTTTTTTTGGACCTTGTCTAAGAGGGAGGCACTAGTAGATGATGCACCAGCCCAGATGTGGCAACAATACTCCATGCATGGGCGGATGGTGGCTTTGTAGAGATACAGGATAATGTCAGGTGTGAGGAGTTTACTAGCACAGTAGACGGAGCCCACCTTCTTTGCTGCAGCCTTGGCAATGTCTTCAATGTATTTGATTGTGTCTGTTTCCACAACTGCCAAATATTTATAGGTATCATGTTCGCCAAATGCCCTCATTTCCTCTAAGCAGAGGGCATAATACTGCCAAACTGCCTTTAGTTTTCCCCATTTTTATCTCTAGCAGTGCACACGTTTCCATTCTGAATCTCATTTGAATGTCTTGCTGAAGATTCATGTCGTATTCATCAGCTTTTGCAGTCACTTTTGATTTTTGTTTCAGGTCGTCTTATTGCATGGGGTTATTTATTATTTCTTCTTCGTCAGTAAACTTGTATCCAGCATCACATTTCCTGAGTATGTTGTTGAGTGATATCATGGCTATGATAAACAGTAATGGTGATAGTCACATTCGAAGGTGCCTCTCTGTATTCTTATCTCAGTCATGTGGTGTCTTCCAGCTAGCAGTTCCAGTCTTAATGTTCTCATGAATTAATAAGATTGACTATCTTGTCAGATTCTTTGTACAACCGTAAGCATTCAAGTATCCCTGCTTACGGGATTCTATCGTAGTATGTCTTGTAGTTGATCAATGCCATGGCTGTTTTTCCATGTTTTTTGTCTCCTTCAGGATCTTTTGATTATGTATAACAGGCCATGCGTCCCTCTTTTCTTTTTTCCGGAATCCTTTCTGTTCCCAAGAGAGTAATCAACGATGATGATGATGATCATCATCATGATCATCATGATCATCATGATCATCATTATCAACAACAATAATAATAATAATATCATCATCTATATATTAATACGCTAGCGTCTACCTACCGGTTTCACGCTCTAATACCGCTTTTTAAGAAGATGGGATCACCCGATTGCAGAAGATTTATTTATTTAAAAAAAAAATTTACTGTGAACTTAATATACATCGAAGGGGGGTAAGGTTAGTACTTACTTTTGCAACGGGGAGAGGGGAGCGGGGGTAAGAGGACAAGCGGGCGGGAAGACAGTGGGGGAGAGTGAGAGAGGGTGCTACCGGAGTGAGATGGCGATCGCAGAAGACACAGCTTTTGCCGTGGGTAACCGGTTAATATAAATAAATATATATACTTCCACCCCGTCACGCAGAAGTTAGCGAGTAAAATGTGTGCATATTTCTACCCACCAAAATATTATTAACAGTAAATTATACAGATTAATGAAGAAACACCGTGGAATGTCCAGGTGTTTCTTCATTAATCTGTATAATTTCCTTATTTCTATTTTCCACTTGATCTTACGGGGTAGCTTCTTCTTTTCTAAATGAAGTAATACATTAAACAGATTCAATGCACTATTTTCAAATACTGTATAATTTACACTCGTCAAGCTAGTATCAACACAATATTAAGGTAAAGAATAAAATATCAACATTAAATGGGAATTTATCGATTACTGATAATTAATTTTAAGGACCATCACAAAAAATTACATAAAACTTATAAATTTGTAGGAGCCAATAATCAGTATTATGTTGCGTAGTCGCCATTTTTGTGTAAGTTGATCAAAGGCGGGGATTCATTTGATGTTGGTTTGTCGTAGGGAAATTATGTAGTTGCGCGGGGTACCGTCTTGAAGTTTATATGGAGACGACATCTTGCTTGGGAAGGACTTGGAGCAAACGGAATTTTTCAAGTCTCCCAATTTACTTGTATCCACACGAGAGCGAAGTTAGACAAAATGTCGGTTTAAAATGTGAAGAAGAGATACACATGAAGAAGGCTAGAGGTTACAGCGGGCGAAACGTTGTGATAAACAGCGATGATAACACTCAAAATGAAAAATGTATTCCAAATAACCAAAATTATGCAAATATTTCTTCATTCCTAACGATCTTTTTAATAAGCGTACTCCGTTATCACCCGGACACCCCATTAAAAGGAATTTTAATTTGTCCACAAAAAAGTATATTCTTTTGTTAGGACTGTCAAATATTTAAACTCGTCGTAAAATATTGTATTTTATATGTTTAATTCATGTTTTACCTAACTAATATCTTATTATTTTTTTATCGTTTCCTTGTTTTTTTTTTCTCTTGGCTACAAAAAAAAGGCGGCAAACAATGCAATAAACATAGTTCATTGTTTACATCGTTGTATGAGGGAGAAAAAGATCTCAACGAATATTGGATTTCTTGTATGTGTTTTTTCCCGGAATTCTATGGCAGTGTCGCTCTATCTTTAATTGAAATACAGCATTCGCGTCAAACGCAACTATTGGCTGTTGACATAAAAAGTGAAAACAGAGAAAGCGTGCAAGAATTTAATAAGTTTGTATTAATGGTTTCAGACTTTTGCTTTGGCATGTAGAGGAAGGCAGCTGGGGAAGAGACATGGGAAGAGAATATATAGATACAGAAGGGGATAGAGAGAGGTAGATAGAGAGACGTTTTAAAAGACAGATCTTACACATTTAACTTTTCATATACTGTTGTCCATTCTCCCGGGAAACGCCGGGTAGCTATGCTTATATATAATAAGTGTACGTGAAGTGTGCTGTACCAGGGTGTTTCAAAAGTCTTGGGAACATAACGATTTTTAATAACTCAAAAACTATTTGGAGTTGAAAATTGAAATTGGTACCGTTGGAAAGGTTAAAGTTTCAAGTTTTGTGGGGAATCTTCAAAGTTGCTCAATATGAGCACCATTCGTCACACGGCAGACATCTAGTCGATAGTCCATTTCCTGCCAAACGCGTTCCAGCATCTTGACGTCAATGGTTCCCACAACTGCCGTTACTCGAGCCTTTAGTTCGTCAATATCTCTTGGAAGGGGCGGCACATAGACTTGTTGCTTGACAAAGCCCCAAAGGAAAAAGTCACACGAGGTAAGATCTGGAGACCTAGGAGGCCAGGGCATGAGAACGTCATCACCTCGCCCAGATCTCCCAATCCATCTACCAGGCAGCCTTGTGTTAAGAAACTGCCTTACTCTAAGACTCCAGTGTGGTGGTGCACCATCTTGTTGAAAAATGAAGTCATCAGATTCTGCTTGTTCCAACTGAGCCATTAACCAGTCTTCCAGCATGTTGAGATAGGATTCACCAGTGATAGTTGCCTCTTCAAAGAAGAACGATCCATAGACACCTTTCTTGGAAATTGCACAAAACACGTTCACTTTTGGTGAATCTCGCTCGTGCTCAAGAAGTTCATGAGGATTCTCAGTACCCCATATGCGAGTGTTATGCTTGTTAACTTTGCCATTCAGATGGAAGGTCGCCTCATCGCTAAAAACAAGCCGGTCATCAAAGCCGTTATCTTCCAACTTCTCTTGCATTGCAATGCAAAAGTCACGGCGAAGTGGCTTATCAGTGTCCTTCAACTTTTGGACCAACTTGAGCTTGTAAGGTACCATTTGCAGTCGTTTCCTTAAGACACGCCAGACAGTTGCTGGAGCAAGCTGAAGTTTCCTGCTGGCTCTTCTCACTGATTTACGGGGGCTCCGCTGAAAGGCTGTCCGAACTTGCTCAACTGCATCTTCTGAAGTTAAAGGGCGACCTGTTCGCTTACTTGGGCACAAACACCCATCTTTCACAAATTTAGCATGCCATCTGACAATGGATTTCCTTTCAGGGGCTTCTTTTTTAAATTTCCTGCGAAATGCACGCTGAACACATGTCCACGATTCAGTCTTTGCAAATTGGAGGACGCAAAATGCCTTGTCTTGTTTAGAGAACGCCATTACTGCACCTGGAAAGATAACACGAAAATCATTAGTATGACCAAAAACTTGATTAAGCAAGCTTTAAAATGGCACCAGTTTCATTTTTCTACCTGGAATAGTTCATGAGATATACGCATTTGTAATGTTCCCAAGACTTTTGAAACACCCTGTATTATTATACGTATTGTAACCATGATTTTAAATAAGTTTTATAGAGATTTTAAACATGTCTTTTTCTGCAGTGTATCGCATTATTTCTGATATTTATAAATATTTTTATTTTCATCCTCAATCTTCTGCTAATCAATCTGATTATATTTCATATTTTCCTTTTATTTTTTTCTTCTTGTGACAAAGTTGCGGAACCCAGCCGAGAACAGTTGGTATGCTAGTATATATTTGGAGACCCCGAAGGGTGCGACGAGACAAAGAATTAGATTCTAAAAGATAAAGATAACACATATTGAAAAAAAATTGTTTTTATTTTCCGAAAAAACGTTGTTTCATTTCGAATACAGCGAGCGATAGGAAGGTTAAAGGTTCAATTCTATCGCCGGTTGGCATTGTTTTAAAGGTGACGAGAGGCAGATTGCTGGGATGAGTTCAGTGCGAGAATTATGTAGGTATTTTGAAAGTGTTGGGAAATGGTAGAGTTGCGTCCAGGGCCGAACACTGAGTGGATTGTGGCTGGGCTAACTGAAAGAGAGGGGCTGTGATTGACAGGAAAAAATCCGCAAGAAGGACAGATTCTGATGAGTTAAGTGACCAATGAAACTGGTTCTTGAGTAAGGTAACAACGCCAGTTAAATTTAAAAATTAATATAATGTGTGACAATCGTGAATTTATTAAGATTTAAAGTTCAGAATTAGAGTTCGGAGCTCAATTTCTCTATTTTAGAATAATTATTGCGTTTTCTTGCCTGTCAGAGAGAATTGCTTACTTCGCCTGGAGAGGTAAGACGTTTTTCGCCTCGTTCATCCAAAAGCTTCACCATAAATTGTCCAGTAACTTATCAAGTCGAAATTGTTTCCGGACTAAGTTTGGGATCCAAAGACGTATAAACCCCCCTCAGCAAACGACATTTTGTTATTGTAACTACAAGTTCAC